>WNGS01109635.1:13535260-13545260 GCA_020271785.1 Procambarus virginalis | reverse complement strand
TAATGCAAAAATCCGTTCTGCAAGGAATGCTTAATGTTCGGATAATACGGTACGAAATAGGCAAAATGATGGAAAAACAGAGGTTAAATAGATTCTGAAGAACGTTACGGCTTTAAGAAAATAGAAATGTTCTTATATTCTTTATCTGATAATCCTTTGTGGGTTATATTCTTATAAAAACGAATGATGAAAGCAGAAATAATCCACACCTTAGCCATATACGCCTCTTTGTCCTCTTCGTAAACAACATTTCTCACTTCTCTCTCTCTCTCTCTCTCTCTCTCTCTCTCTCTCTCTCTCTCTCTCTCTCTCTCTCTCTCTCTCTCTCTCTCTCTCTCTCTCGTCGGTCAGGCGAGACACACAAAAGTACAGTGAGAGGAAGATCCATCACTGATCCAGCAGCCATCAACAGTAGGCAGTGCATAGTATTTAACTCTGGAGGGAGGGAGAGAGAGGGGGAGAACGCGTCTATGAGGGAGTAATGGATGGAGGGGAGAGAGAGAGAGAGAGAGGGAGGATGGATTCGGGTGGTGGATGCAGGGTGGATTTAGGTGTTTTGATGGTAAGGATGGATTGACAGAAGGGATGGGAGCGTGTGTGTGTGAGAGGGAGGGAGGGATGGTAGCAAGTTTTTAGTTTAGATCATACATTATACATCCTGTCTGAGACGGTGAAAGGGTAATAACAAATTCTGATAAGCATATGAAAATCGGGAATAATAAACACAAGTTTCGAATTATACACTTACTAGGCTTAGTATGACCAGGACATGGCAACACAACACTGGGAACACAACACTGGGAACACAGGCAACACAACACTGGGAACACAGGCAACACAACACTGGGAACACAGGCAACACAACACTGGGAACACAAACAACACAACACTGGGAACACAGGCAACACAACACTGGGAACACAAGCAACACAACACTGGGAACACAAGCAACACAACACTGGGAACACAAGCAACACAACACTGGCAACACAGGCAACACAACACTGGGAACACAAGCAACACAACACTGGGAACACAAGCAACACAACACTGGGAACACAAGCAACACAACACTGGAACACAGGCAACACAACACTGGGAACACAAGCAACACAACACTGGGAACACAAGCAACACAACACTGGGAACACAAGCAACACAACACTGGGAACACAGGCAACACGCTGACTTTCAAGAGCAATAGAACAGGAATTAAATTTCTCTAAATTACAGAATAAACAAAATACCAAAAGCCTCATAGGCTGTTAGGAATGTTAAGGGATGGCCTCTACGATGGATAAGAGGCTATCTATCCAACAGGAAGTCATCTATCCTGTTCCAAGGGCGGAGGAGTGTAATGAGAGATTTTGAACTGGGCACTCCACAGGGAGGTGCCCTCAGTCCTACTCTGTTCAATGAGTTAATCAATACATTCCTAAACTCAGTGACTTGGAGGCCCAGTGAACACATAATTAGCTATGTTGGATGATATGCTGAACTCCATGTTACCCTATAGCCTTTTTCCAAATCTCCCACGCGATGGGTATGGGACCCACCACCGCCCACAGGATGGATATGGGGTCCACCACGTGCCCCAGGATGGGTATGGGGTCCACCACGTGCCCCAGGATGGGTATGGGGTCCACCACGTGCCCCAGGATGGGTTATGGGGTCCACCACGTGCCCCAGGATGGGTATGGGGTCCACCACGTGCCCCAGGATGGGTATGGGGTCCACCACGTCCCCCGGGGATGGATATGGGGTCCACCACGTCCTACAGGATGGGTATGGGTCCACTATGTCCCCGGGGATGGGTATGGGGTCCACCACGTCCCCCCCGCACGAGTATGGGGTCCACCACGTCCCCCGGGATGGGTATGGGTCCACCACGTCCCCCGGATGGGTATGGGGTCCACCACGTCCCCCGGATGGGTATGGGGTCCACCACGTCCCCCGGCATGAGTATGGGGTCCACCACGTCCCCCGGGATGGGTATGGGGTCCACCACGTCCCCCGGCACGAGTATGGGGTCCACCACGTCCCCGGGATGGGTATGGGGTCCACCACGTCCCGGGGATGGGTATGGGGTCCACCACGTCCCCCCGGCACGAGTATGGGGTCCACCACGTCCCCCGGCATGAGTATGGGGTCCACCACGTCCCCCGGGATGGGCTGTGATGGCGGCGTTCCTGCCCTCTACTCGGGAACATCTCCCAGCCTGGTTTCCTATGTTACCACCATCTCCTATATTCTGGTGGTAATATATACCCGTGCATCAGAATTCATCCCACACACATGACGTGGCGCTGTTTTAGCTCCCTACACCGACCTTTCCATTTATCAAATCACTCCCCCCGTCCTTTTTTTTGGGGGGGGGCACAAACGACTCCCATTTCCAGACTGTTTTTTGTTGTGGAGCCGAGACTGATGTGTGTACGACGTGAGGCTGTGTTTTTGTCGCGTCCGGCGGCAGCAACACTGCATGAAACATCTGACACACTCAAAAAACACACTCACGCATGCAAGCGCACAAGCAGACAGCTGACCCCAGTTCACCTAGCTGCCCCTCACTGAAGATTGGCTGATCAACCTGCGTAGGTGAGCGTCTATTGGCTGTTGTTCCGAAGAAGGCGGACCTTGTAGCTTACTGCGAGGATATGCATCAGCGAATCAAATTATAATTATGGAGAACTGCAATCCAATCACGTGAACAGAAAGAGAAAACACACACACACACACACACACACACACACACACACACACACACACACACACACACACACACACACACACACACACACACACACACACACACACACACACACACACACACACACATATGATAGAGCCCAGTAGGCTCAGGAATCTGTACACCAGTTGATTGACGGTTGAGAGGCGGGACCAAAGAGCCAAAGCTCAACCCCGCAAGCACAATTAGGTGAGTACAAATAGGTGAGTACACGTACAAGGGCCTGGTAACTGAGCAGACAGCGCCCAGGGCTCGTAATTCTGTGGCTGGCATTGAGCCACTCAAGAGTGTCTTTAATCATTTACAGTATACTCGCCTCACCTTTTTCGTAACCGGGACATTTGGTCATTCACTCTCCTTTTTCCTATTTGGTTATGTAGGAGTTTCGGTTGGCTCTTTGGAGACAATATCATTTTCATAGTTTCTTTATGCCATGTTTATGAAGTCATTCCTGGCCCTGTTGCATCTATTCCGGTTTACCTTTGCCCTTTATCTTTCGTATTTCCTCCACTCCCTCCCGCTTTTTGCTTTTGCTTCCTGGCACTGTCCATTGAACCACGGGTTATAATATATTCAACTTTTTCCCTTAATGGTAGTATGAATCTCTCTTCTGCATCTTTGCACTTCAGTTTTACATGGACCCTTATTTCCTGGACCGTCTTCCCTCTAAGTTCCTCCTCCAATTGCACACTTCCCAGATTCTCTCTTTCATGTAGTCTCCTTTTGTATAGTCTATTCTCCCTTCCCCAGACTTCTTGTCTTATGGGCACTGTTCTGAGGTCCATCATGTAGTGGAATACCAGGACACAATGGTTACGGGCTCATAGTGGCATTTCATGCTCTAAGTTCTCAATATTTTCCTCATTCCGGATGAAGATCAAGTCCAGTAGACTTGGTGTATCTCCTCCCCTTTCTCTTGTGTCCTTCTTTACATGTTGTGTTAAGAAGTTTCTTTCTACAACATCCACTAATTTCTCTCCCCACGTTTCTTCCCCATCATGAGGATTTCTGGAATCCCAGTTAATTTCTCCATGATTTAGGTCTCCGCATGACTAGAAGTTTAACTCTCATTCTGTGTGCCACTGTTGCTGCTCTCTGTGATGCCTATATGCCCGATTTGTGGTGCCCAAGCCGGTGGCACAAAATGAGACGCCCCCCACTCACACAGCTGGTGGTCCAAGATGAGACGCCCCACTCCCACAGCTGGTAGCCCAAGATGAGACGCCCCACTCCCACAGCTGGTGGTCCAAGATGAGACGCCCTACTCCCACAGCTGGTGGCCCAAGATGAGTCACGCCACTCCCACAGCTGGTGGCCCAAGATGAGACACGCCACTCCCACAGCTGGTGCCCAAGATGAGACACCCCACACCCACAGCTGGTGGCCCAAGATGAGACACCCCACTCCCACAGCTGGTGGTCCAAGAGCCGCGATCTACTCGCTAGAAACCCAGCCCTACAATACATGATTCCTAAATGAAATACTGATCAGAAGCCCCCCTCCCCCTCTTAATAAATAATAAATAATATAAATACGAATAAATAAATATGAATATAAATAAATCATCAATAGTAATAAAACACTGACACTTAAACAGAACATGGAAACGTGTGAAAGCATCTGAGAGTGTGTATATGTGAATGCGAATCAGTATTCATCATCTATAGACATCAAAGTTCAAATATATGTGAAGAACCTCACATACACTCTCACAGCTGCCAACACACGCACACGCACACGCACACGCACACGCACGCACCCACACACACACACACACACACACACACACACACAGTGTCAGCAAGGCGGACAGTCCGCTGCTATCATAACTCCCATTTTCCATTTCCAAACTTTTCCATTCCCTGTATCTCTCCATCGTCTTTACTCCCCCGCCCCCCTCCAAAAAAAGAGAGATTGGAGGGTGGGGGAGGTGATGAGGGAGGCGTGGTGAAGAAGGTAAAATAGGGGGGGGGGGGGCGGGGGGCGGGCGTGGGCGGGGGGCGGGCGTGGGCGTGATGCGACAACACATGTAGCCGACCTTGCCAGCGTCCTCGCACGTGTTGATGCTCTTGTTTTGTCATGATGTTTGTATCAACAACCTGCTATCTCATCACAAGGCGGACACACACACACACACACATCTGCCCCCACACACACATCCTCAAACACACACAAACTCTCACAACCACAAGAACCAAGGAACACTTCAGAAGGACCAACAACATACGCGAGAATAGACTCCATAAATAAATGTGGCAGAGAACGAAAACTAAGCCCCGAACAAGTCCCAAATAATACACACACAGTAAAAATATCCAGACCCGATAACACTCCACGACCGCCTGTCCAACATATAGAAATGTAAGCTGAGAATTCTGGGACTCACATTAATAGAACAGAAATAAACAATTCACTTAAATGACAGAATAAACAGAGCACAAACAGCCTGAGGTCAAACTGAGGGGATTCCGTAGCCTCTGTACGAACACACACAACGGGACACTTAGACAGGGATCTATAGATCGTCGGCATCTCTGATACCCTCCGTACACACCTTGGATACCCTTCAGTACCAGTACATACCCTCCAGTAAGTACTTAGTACACATCTATTCATCGTGTACGCTGCTCCACCCCTGCCACAACCCATCCTCCTGTTTAGAAAGTAGTATTTGTAACAATGTGCACAATAGTACAAAGCTTGACGATCTAAGATACTAGATAGTATAAACAGGAACTGTTCATTTTATAAGAGTCGAAAAAATGAAGCTAAAAAACAAATTNGGGTTAAACATCTGCTCTTCTCTTCATCTGATTCGTGTCTTCTACAATTCGTCTTCTTATTCCCTGCCCTCCAACATTATCTTATTTCTTGAATTCTCTTTACAACCTACTCCTGGTCCTCGTCTTCCGCTTTCCCTTCTCTCATCATCTCCCTCGCCTCCCCTACCCTACCATCGGGTGTCAGTACACATCAGTGTTCTTCTCTCGGGGGTTCTCCATCAACAGTTCTTGCGTTACTCCGCCAGGCAGCCTCCTTCAGTGGCAGCTCTCTGGACCTGCCCAAGTTTGGACGCGCCACAGAGCGCCCTGGACGCGCCACAGAGCGCCCTGGACGCGCCACAGAGCGCCCTGGACGCGCCACAGAGCGCCCTGGACGCGCCACAGACCGTCGTGGACGCTGCACCATCTCATCCTGCGAGGCGGGGATTTTTAGTAGCACAACGCCAGCGCGCGACACACACACTACATAACCCTTTATATGGTGTAGGGCAGCCACATTAAAGACGTCGGCGCCACAGGACGCCTCGCTGCTCTTACCCTCTCAACACTATGATGACGTATCACACCTGTGTTTGTCAGTTCTTTATGTAATCGTAGGATTAACTCTAATAATAATGATTCTATTGTCACACGTGTCTCTCAACTTACCATCCAATCTATGCCCTCATCATCTTCCCCTTTATGCTTCCCCTGCTCACCCCCACCCAGCTCACCCCCACCCAGCTCACCCCAACACAGCTCACCCCCACACAGCTCACCCCCACCCAGCTCACCCCCACCATGCCTACCCCCCTACCCTCCCTTAACTCCACCTTGCATTGTAAATCTGTAGGTTTTATTGTAAATGTTTCAAATGTTTTATATGTTTGATTTGTTAATATTAATTTTCATGTTTCATTTACTAGTGACGAGTTGTGCATGAGATGGTTTGTCAGTAAAGTAGATTTTGTGAGCACCTCCAACACTCCGAGGGGGTGGGTGGCTGAGGGGTGTGTGGCTGAGGAAGACGTGGCTGAGAGAGACGTGGCTGAGGGAGACGTGGCTGAGAGAGACGTGGCTGAGAGAGACGTGGCTGAGAGAGACGTGGCTGAGAGAGACGTGGCTGAGAGAGACGTGGCTGAGGGAAATGTGGCCGAGGCGTGTGTTTTGTTCTTCACAACACAGAGATATGTGAAGTCATAAGTGCGGTATATTCCTTGCTCTGTGTGTGTCTCATTTCACATGTTAAATGCCCACACTTCGCTGGTTTGTTTGAACTCTTCTTTTCAAAACAGGAGTGTAGTTCACTCGACATTTCCTCTTGTATATCAAGAATAGAACCAGTGAAGAGCAGAGGTGCCATAGGCACAATCAAAGAACACTGTATAAACATGAGAGGTCCGCGGTTGTTCAACGTCCTCCCAGCGACTATAAGAAATATTGCCGGAACAACCGTGGACATCTTCAAGAGAAAACTAGATATTTTTTTTAACTGCTGAACCAACCGGGCTGTGCTGGGAATGTGGGCCGCTCCAAGCAACAGCCTGGTGGACCAAGATCTCACAAGTCAAGCCTGGCCTTGGTCCGGAGTAGAAGAACTCGCAGAACCCCATCAAGCATGTATCAAGCAGGTAAGTGCCATATTTTATTATTTAACGTGCCTGGATTGTACCTGGATGAGGGTTCTGGGAGTTCTTCCATTTCCCATGAGCATGACTTGTGAGAGCTTCGTCCAACAGGCTGTTGCTTGGAGCGGCCCCCCAGGTCCACCCTCACAAGGGGTAGCAACCATGTCTTAAATGTAGAACATGATCAGCTGATGACAAGCCCCAAGGGAAGAGGATGGGAACCACATTCCCTCCCTCCCTCCCTCCCTCCCTCCTTCCCTACCCCCCTCCCTCACCGTTCTCTTCCTACCTCTCTGCCCACAACCAGCCCCCCCCCTTACCCTCTCCCCCAACGCTCGGGTTGAAAATGAACAAAACCAATATTTGCCTGGCAAACTGGGCGACACAGATGATCCCGCTTGAGTTTTATTCCCTCTTTCCCCGTGTGGGCAATTATCCTCCTTCTCCACCATGTACGCAAGGATCAGTTTCCCAGGCCAGGATAAGTAGCCCAGGGTGCCCAGTGGGAGGGGACGCGAAGAGGGGGTATTGGGGGAAGATAAAGGTGTAGAAGAGGGGGGAAGGGGAAGGAGGGGAGGGAAGAGGGTTATGTCAATATGAGAGGAAAAGGGGTCAAGGGAATTAATAAAGGCCGATTTATCCATATAATTGACGAGAAAATGGGGGGTTTTCAAGAGAGTTTTGATTAAAAAAGTCTTAAAAGTGAAGAAGTTTTTTGTCTGAGGTTCTGTTTGTGCTGAAATTAAGAAAATGAGCGGTGATTGGTCCCCGCGCTGTGAGATGAGCGGTGATTGGTCCCTCAAGCTTTGTAAGATATGAGCAGTTGATTAGTCCTACAGGTTGTGTGAGGTAGGAGTAGTGATTGATTCCTTGCCAACAACAACATCATAACACTAATACCATCACCACCACCTACGTTAGACTGATACTGAAATATGCAGCACCTGCCTACATCCGCACCTTGGGAAACACTAAGCCAAAAATTTAGAAAGTGTTAAGATTTACAATTAGATTAATGTCAAAACTAAGTTTCTAAGCTTCGATTTGACAGATCAACAAAACTAAATCACACATCCCTAACTTAGGAAAAAAAACAGAAAGGACAGAATCACAGCATACAAGATACATCCAGGAATAGACAAGGTGGACAAAGGGGGGGGGGTCTTTTTAACTTAACAGTAACAAAAGAGATGCGAGGTAATTCTCTTCATGCCCCCATCTACTATAGCCACGTTTACAGTGTCGCGTAGATCTTCCATACAGTGTTGCATAGATCTTCCGTACAGTGTTGCGAAGACCTTCAGTACAGTGTTGAGAAGACTTACGAACCCTTCGTAACCGGGTTCTTTTTAAACGATATGATCTTACTCAAGGTCAGAGGACCCTAACCTTGGTGGAAATATTGTGTAATGTTTAAGGCACATAAAAGTAATAGCTCTTAAAATAACCCGTTATTATTACCCTTAACATACACTAGGTACTATGCGAGGTCATCCGGAGCGGCGTCACTACTCCTCCCAGTCGCCAGCTTAGAGCAGAGCTCAACCCCCACAAATACAACTAGGTGAATACACTATGTGCCTCTGACGAGGTCTTCAAGGCATCTTACGCTAGCTGCCGTTATGGAGCCGTCTTCAAATGCTTCCCCTCCTTAGCGCTCTCGCTAGTATGCTCATCCGGCAATGACCAAAGCGCTCTTCCAAGCCCCACTGGCTAGTACCTTCAGGAGTGAGTCCACAGCGCTCAACTAGCCCATTTGGCTAGCACCTTCAGGTCGACCCAAGTACTCTTCCACTGTTTCGGCTTCAATGACTTCCATCGCCTGTCCCTTGTTAGTCGTCACCTTCCAGATCAGCCGACTAGAAGATGGGAAACTACGATTAATGGGCGGGTCAACTGCTATAGTTCGGCACCTGGATCGTAGATGGCGCCGAGGTCCATCACACTTTCCGTACAGTGTTGTGCAACACTTCCGTACAGTGTAGTGCAACACTTCCGTACAGTGTTGCGTAGACCTTCCGTACAGTGTTGCATAGACTTTCCGTAGTGTTGCATAGACCTTCCGTACAGTGTTGCATAGACTTTCCGTAGTGTTGCATAGACCTTCCTTACAGTGGACCATACAGTAACGAATCTGTACGATGGTACAACATGGATGCAGCTGGCAATCCCAATCATTACGGACAAAGAGGAGGAGGACGCGGGAGAGAATCAGTATTGGATACAAGTATCCATGGAGATATGGAACGGAAACAAGAGTTGATCGGCAAAGTTGCAGAATCTGTGATGAGAGTGACGGACGCCGCCTTGACCACTATCTACGTGAATGTGAACACCTGAGAGACATTAGAAATATGTGTAGAATAATAAACCCCACATTGTTTGAGTTAGGAAAACACTATTTGTCAAATATTGATACTGTTCTTAAAAGATTCCCCCATTTTGCACCCGGACGATAACATAAGCTTTTAAGGGTTGACAGATGTTAATCTTCTTGTTTGAGGAGCTGTTCACTTGAGACAGTTAAGCAAGTCCCAGCTGTGTCTGGGTACAAGTGACAGGATGAACAACCCAGCGGGTTTTCTTCCTATTGGGGAGTGTTGTACATGCTGCTATGGCGGTGTGTCCACTCACAGGATGAGTGGCGCTGCCCAATAAACTCGCCCCTCGGGGCAAAACTTAAATTTAAATTAAGCATTTCTATACATTTCTTAAAGCTCATTTGAGTTCCAGCTTCCTGTTCAACAAGTGTGGCACTAGTGTGTTAGTGGCCATCAGGTAAATACAGGTAAAATCATGCGTATACCCTACACAAATGATGTGTATACCACTATACAAATGATGAGTATACCACTATACAA
>WNGS01109635.1:13515235-13526446 GCA_020271785.1 Procambarus virginalis | reverse complement strand
AATTAGAGACATGAGAAAGAAACGGATAAGAAATGCAGAAAAATATAATAAAGCAGATGAAAAGAAACAAGTATTTACCTGAATTTACCTGAGGGGGCCACCATCTCTACTGGCCATGAAGAGATCAGGAAGTCGGCGGCTTGTCAAAGGTCCCCCACCCCCATAATTCTTAAGCATATTATCCATTGGAATTTTGAACTGGAATACTGTCTTGGCATTTAAGCCATCAGCGGGTAGGCGGTTCCAGGGGTCTATAACTCTATGAGTGAAAAAACATTTCATTTTTCCATCCATTGTGGCCTGCTGCCTTGTAGTCCCTTTATAGCAGAGAAGAGAGAAAGAGAAGGGCCTGAACGTACAGAGGAAGAGAAGAGCCCGAACGTACAGAGGAAGAGAAGAAGAGCCGAACCGAACGTACAGAGGAAGAGAAGAAGAGCCCGAACGTACAGAGGAAGAGAAGAAAGAGCCCGAATGTACAGAGGAAGAGAAGAAGAGCCCGAACGTACAGAGGAAGAGAAGAAGAGCCTGAACGTACAGAGGAAGAGAAGAAGAGCCCGAACGTACAGAGGAAGAGAAGAAGAGCCCGAACGTACAGAGGAAGAGAAGGAGGAAAAATAAAATGCAAGCAAATGGTAAATCAACGGAGGCGCGCACACACCCTGACGACCCGACGCGTCATCCATCAGCTATTTCCTGGAGGCGTCAGCAAGTGTCAGGAGGTGTGAGCAGGTCAGCGGGTGTCAGGTGGCTTCAAGAGGCGTCGGGTGTATCAGCTGGCGCAGGTAGTGTCAACAGATGTCAGCTGATATGAGGCGATGTCAGTGAATGTCAGGGTGATATCAGAAGATATCACGGAATGTTAGTTGATGTCAGCAGATGGTAAAATGGTGTCATCAAGCGTCAGGTGCTGTCGCGGAGACAAGCAGGATGTTTGATTTTGTATCCTTTACGCTGCAGAGTAATTCAAGGCTGGCCTCGTCAGCGGTCGGGTCCTTACCTGTCTCCCTCTCACACACACACACACACACACACACACACACACACACACAAACACCAACCACACACACACACACACACACACACCAGCTACCAGACCCCAACTATGGGGGGTCTGGTTAGCTGAGCGGACAGCGCGCAGGACTCGTAATTCAGTGGCAAGGGTTCGATTCTCGGACCAGGCAGAAACAAATGGGCAAAGTTTCTTTCACACTGAATGCCCCTGTTACCTAGCAGTAAATAGGTACCTGGGAGTCAGGCAGCTGTTCGGAGCTGCTTCCTGGGGGGGGGGGGGGTGAGAGTGAGTGTGTGTTGAAAAAAAGTAATTAGTAACAGTTGATTGACAGTAAGAGACGGGCCGAAAGAGCAAAGCTCAACCCCCACAAGCACAATTAGGGAATGCACACACACACACGCACACAATATCTTGAGGTTATCTTGAGATGATTTCGGGGCTTAGTGTCCCCGCGGCCCGGTCCTGGACCAGGCCTCCACCCCCAGGAAGCAGCCCGTGACAGATGACTAACACTCAGGTACCTATTTACTGCTAGGTAACAGGGGCATAGGGTGAAGAGAAAGAAATCTGCCATTGTTTCTCGCCGGCGCCTGGGATCGAACCCAGGACCACAGGATCACAAGTCCAGTGTGCTGTCCGCTCGGCCGACCGGCTCCACACAAGCACACATTCAGAAAATATAAATTTTGTTCCAAGGCAAAAGCACGGTTTAAGTACGGGAAAATGCTGCTTGACAAACTTTGCGTAGTTCTACAACAAGATGACATAAATCAAATAAGAGAGAAAGGTGGGCAGACTGCATATTCCTCGACTGTCAGAATGCATTCGATACGGTCCTCTCAGTATCTGGAAGGGTTTTAAAGTTGGTCAGAGAGTACCTCTTAGGAAGGAAGCAAAGGGTCGCAGTGAGAGCAGAGACATGAGAGAGAGGTTACGAGTGGATTGTCTCAGGGGTAGGTTCTAGGGGTCCATCCTCTATCTCATATATGCCAACGACCTGACAAAGTTAACTGGCTCCTTTATCAGTGTTCGCAGATGATGCAAAACTAGCAAGAAGTTTTGTTAAGTCTTGTGTTCTTAAGAACACTCACACTTCCCAGGCCAAAAGCCACACTATCCCAAGCCTATAGCCACACCTTCTAAGCCTATAGCCACACCTTCTAAGCCTATAGCCACACCTTCTAAGCCTGTAGCCACACCTAAGCCTACAGCCACACCTAAGCCTACAGCCACACCTTCTAAGCCTACAGCCACACCCTCTAAGCCTGTAGCCCCACACCCTCTAAGCCTACAGCCACACCTTCTAAGCCTACAGCCACACCTTCTAAGCCTACAGCCACACCTAAGCCTACAGCCACACCTTCTAAGCCTACAGCCACACCCACATCACAATAATTTCCGTCTGTACCTCCAGCAGTCAAGTATGGCCAGCATGACAACACACTTCCCGGTCTGTGATTGGGCTGCGAGTAATCGGATAATACTAGAAGTAAAAATAACTTGGCAGTTATCTCTAGTTTAGGAAGTCAGAAACAACTAACTGGCCAGACGTGGCTCCGGGATTCCGAATGGTCAGACGCATTTTGACTGTTATTGATCATCTTGTTGACAAAAAAAATTGCAATCTCGAGCGCCTCTTCAAGGCTGACCAATGACTGCCACGAGTCATAATTCCGGGATTGCGATTGGCCAAGGCCTCGTAATAATACCTTGTTTACAACGTCAGGTCGACTGAGGTCAGCTGCTGTCACTACACACACACACACACACACACACACCCACACACACACACACCTCACTGGTCAAGAACACCTCGGTGTATGTCTCAAGTGTGTGAGCAGCAAGTATGGTCAGGAGTATTTGAATTAAACATGAATAATAAAATACATGAATGTACTCCAGTCAAGAAAAAGGCCAAGAAGATGTATAATAAGAGGGACCAATGAAACCAAATTACAGGGATTTAGCGGGTAAGAAATATGTAGACAACAGGTTACAGAAGTCAATGGCCTTCATTTAGTAGTAAACAGGTACTATCGTGTACTCACCTAGTTGTGCTTGCGGGTGTTGAGCTCTGGCTCTTTAGTCCCGCCTCTCAACCGTCAATCAACAGGTGTACAGGCAGAGTGTATTCACCTAGTTGTGCTTGCGGGGGTTGAGCTCTGCTCTTTCGACCCGCCTCTCAACTGTCAATCAACTGTTTCTAACTACTACTTCCCCCCCCCCCCCACACACACACCAGGAAGCTGCCCGTGACAGCTCACTAACTCCCAGGTACCTATTTACCTCTAGGTAACACGGGCATAGGGTGAAAGAAACTCTGCCCATTGTTTCTCGCCGGCGCCCAGGATCGAACCCGGGACCACAGGATCACGTGTCCAGCGTGCTGTCCGCTCGGCCACCGCCCCCCCCACCCCGGTATATGTGTGTGTGTGTATGTGTGTGTGTGTGTGTGTGTGTGGTGTGTGTGTGTGTGTGTGTGTGTGTGTGTGTGTATGTGTGTGTTTGTGTATGATAATAACCCCCATCTTCGTCTCCTCTCTATTTGCCCCAAATTACAATTTAGAGATGTCAGTGAGGTAGAAGTGGAGGCTGCACAGGTTGATGGTGGGGTGTGAAGCGAGAGAGAGAGGAGAGAGCATGGAGGGAAGGGGAGGTTACTATCACTAATGGCAGGCCTGGTAAAAAGGGTAGTTGGGGGGGGTGGTGCCATTCATCACTGATAACAAGTGATGGGGGCGTCTCCCCCTGACACCAGCCACTACCCCCTTACACACACACGCCTCATTACACACACTACCTCTTAATGACGCCATACTTACTGCATCCCACTCACTTGTAACAACCATCATTGTGTTTTAACTTGTGTCACGAGAGAGAGAGAGAGAGAGAGAGAGAGAGAGAGAGAGAGAGAGAGAGAGAGAGAGAGAGAGAGAGAGAGAGAGAGAGAGAGAGAGAGAGGAAGTGAGGGTTTAAACATCTGCTCTTCTCTTCATCTGATTCGTGTCTTCTACAATTCGTCTTCTTATTCCCTGCCCTCCAACATTATCTTATTTCTTGAATTCTCTTTACAACCTACTCCTGGTCCTTGTCTTCCGCTTTCCCTTCTCTCATCATCTCCCTCGCTCCCCTACCCTACCATCGGGTGTCAGTACACATCAGTGTTCTTCTCTCGGGGGTTCTCCATCAACAGTTCTTGCGTTACTCCGCCAGGCAGCCTCCTTCAGTGGCAGCTCTCTGGACCTGCCCAAGTTTGGACGCGCCACAGAGCGCCCTGGACGCGCCACAGAGCGCCCTGGACGCGCCACAGAGCGCCCTGGACGCGCCACAGAGCGCCCTGGACGCGCCACAGAGCGCCCTGGACGCGCCACAGAGCGCCCTGGACGCGCCACAGAGCGCCCTGGACGCGCCACAGAGCGCCCTGGACGCGCCACAGACCTCGTAGACGCTGCACCATCTCACCCTGCGAGGCGGGGATTTTTAGTAGCACAACGCCAGCGCGCGACACACACACTACATACCCTTTATATGGTGTAGGGCAGCCACATTAAAGACGTCGGCGCCACAGGACGCCTCGCTGCTCTTACCCTCACAACACTATGATGATGTATCAACACCTGTGTTTGTCAGTTCTTCGTGTAATTGTAGGATTAACTCTAATAATAATGATTCTATTGTCACATGTGTCTCTCAACTTCCATCCAATCTATGCCCTCATCTTCTTCCCCTTTATGCTTCCCCTGCTCACCCCCNGTGTGTGTGTGTGTGTGTGTGTGTGTGTGTGTGTGTGTGTGTGTGTGTGTGTGAACAAATCCACAAGGGCCGTGACGAGGATTCGAATCTGCATCCGAGAGCATTCCATAATATATATATATATATATATATATATATATATATATATATATATATATATATATATATATATATATCATACCACCATGGATATGTTTGAACTTTAAAGAATAGCTGAGCGAGATATAGATCTTAACCAAGATATTTAAGAAGGGTAATTTGTTCTACTATGACTCCCAAGCAAGTTTAACTTTAAACTCGGGACTCAAGCATTCAAACTATCAGTGAAGTGAGAGGAAGACCGCCCAGCGCACCTTCCCAACACGTGAGCACGTGTCTGGACCACTTGGCGAGGTATTATGTAAGAGTGAGGACACGTACACGACTCAAAGTACTTCATACATAAGTAACATAACACTGGAAACGTAAGACCACCTATGCTACAGCCATATTATTGACGGAAGTTGATTTAAAACGATGATACGTTGACATACACGGAAAAACCATCTTAATTCTATTATTTACAGGCACAAGCAATGCTTGTTAGTAAGTTTTCAATTTGTCCTCCAAGAATACTGGTCAAGGGGGAACACTGGTGAACGTGGAGTACATCTCCCAGCTTAACAGTTTCATCTCACTACAATCCACGTCATTTATTTTACTTATAAAATCTTCCGAATGAGTCAGAGACGAAGGCCATAGAAAATGACAGTACACTGCTTATCCACTTGGCAAAGTTTGCTGGAAAAAGAACCTCAGTTCGAAATTATGGAGCATAAAGGGTTATCACCTAATGGATTTTAGACAGTCCAGGAAAATACGATAAGCTGAGGGTTTCCTGACTTTACAATGTTGTAGAAGTTGATTATAGCGTCTTTGGTGCCAATGTTCCTGACCTTATTTATTGAAGTCTACAGCCACCGGTACAAGGGCATCTTTGTTCAGCTGTTGTATCTGTGTCAGACTAAAAAGGGATCTCTGCTTTTTTGGGAGCACTGTATTTTGTTAAGTATTAACATTTACCCCTTTATCATATTTGCTATAAATGCCACCTGAAGTCGTTTAGGGACACCAACACTATTGGTTACGCATTCACTGAGTGCTGGTAACATTCACTGAGTGCTAGTAACATTCACTGAGTGCTGGTAACATTCACTGAGTGCTAGTAACATTCACTGAGTGCTAGTAACATTCACTGAGTGCTAGTAACATTCACTGAGTGCTAGTAACATTCACTGAGTGCTGGTAACATTCACTGAGTGCTAGTAACATTTACTAAGTGCTAGTAACATTCACTGAGTGCTGGTAACATTCACTGAGTGCTAGTAACATTCACTGAGTGCTGGTAACATTCACTGAGTGCTAGTAACATTTACTAAGTGCTAGTAACATTCACTGAGTGCTGGTAACATTCACTGAGTGCTAGTAACATTTACTAAGTGCTAGTAACATTCACTGAGTGCTAGTAACATAACATCAAAATCACCTCCAAACGTTACCTAACCAACCTGGTTGTAGTTCTTACTGCATGCAATAAATGGTTAACAGAATTCAATACCAGCAAATGGAAGGTGATGAATAGCAGGAAACAAATAATAATAAAAAGGACATAGGAGTTAATATAACACAAAGTCTTACTTCAAGAGACAAATATGAATAAGACAGTGATTCTAAACTGCTTGTTTTAAAGACGGAGTCTCTAAGATAATTGCTCTAACACAAAGGAACCACATCACCTCCATGTCGTAGTGGCTCTCCGTCTTCGTGTCCTGAGTCCTCACTGTCCATACGCCTCGTCCTCGCCAGCGTTCCCATCGTTACTAAACGGATGTACTAAATTGCCCGAACCTAACCTAACCGAGGACTCGCGAATAGAAAACGGGGGCATCACGTCAATTTTGCAAGAGTGCATCCGTTTTGGTCTTAGGGGATTAATACGTCAAAATGCTATGTATACAACTTATACTAGAGAATAGATTGTAAAAAGTGTATTTGCGGTAAGGCAGAAGCTGACGAAAACGAACTGCGGACAGTACAAGTGTTATGTTGACCCCATACATACCACAATTCGGTCAACGGTATCATCAAGTAGCCTCGCCACCGCCCAATCTCCAGCAGAGAGAGAACCCCCGTTTTCTAACGCCATCCCCGTTTGGTTGCCCAGTTGGAATTACATTACATTCATGGAAGAATAGCAGGCTGTTGGTGATGGACTACATGTGCATGTCCACCTTAACTGACACCTACATTAACTTCTCCATATATCAGGCCGGAGCGGTTGCCACCCACAGGGAAATTATCAATTCAAGCAAATACAAGAATCTGTACTACCAATACAATTTAGTTCCTGCAGGAACTGAGACCCTGGGTCTCTGGGGGGGGGGCAATGGCAAGAGCTCCGTCAAGTTTTGGGGGTCGAGGCTGTCAAAACAGCAAAAGATTAACCAGGCAATCAGGAAGGGAAATGTTCCCTGTGTTCTTGGTTCCTTCCCGATATTAGAGGATCTCCAAGAACTCTACACACTGTAACATATCTCAATGTGTTTCAACTTTGCAAAAAAAAATATATATATATATCTATAATAAAGTTGATAAAAGAGGGTGTATGTGAAGACAATATACAAGAGCGCAAAGTTACCTCAAATGCCTTTAATTCTCTTTTCTTCACTTATGGATCCTTTCTTTATCAGTTAGAGGTGTATAGTGATAAATAATTATTTGTTATTTTCTGTTTATTATATATTTACTGAGTAACCTTGACAAAGGCTGGCAGAGCCCCGGTTGAACAACACTGGGCCAGGATATCGTCAGCAGTGTACTCTAAACTCATAAATATTGGAACAAGTTTCAGAAACATGAACAACGAGGTATTCAGAACACTGTACCCCACCTACATCAGACCAGTTCTCGAATATGCAGCCCAGACGCTAGAAACACGGAAGAGCGAGAGGAGACATGATAGAGACATCAAATTAGTTTATGTGTAATAAAATCCAAGAGAACTTGGGAGTTTTGGGATTAGATGATTGGCGGCTGGAAAGACGGGGGTCCAAGAGGCGAAGCTTGATCTTGCAGGCGCAAATAGGCTAAAACAAATTGATGAGTATCCTCAAACTCCAAAAGTTAACTTTCTCCTTTCAATAAAACGTCATATTTTTATAAATTAAAAAAACATTCCTATGGAAAAGTATTTGTTCCTTGAAAGGTAAATAAAAAATCCTCTCAAATTCCAATAATGTCGTCTGAGTCGATCTCAAAATCCTCGGGCAACTATAAAGTCTTTGGGCAACACGCCTCCACCCCTGGGAAGGTCCCCCCCCCCCCCCGGCCCAGGTGTGCCTCTTAATTTGACTTTCAATGTGGAACTCCAAAAAGGTCGGTTTTATTGAACCTTCCGGCAAATGTGTCGTCCCCAGCGTTGCCAAGCCTGGAGGTGAGAGACTTCTCCTGCCCCAGCGTTGCCAAGCCTGGAGGTGAGAGACTTCTCCTGCCCAGCGTTGCCAAGCCTGGAGGTGAGAGACTTCTCCTGCCCAGCGTTGCCAAGCCTGGAGGTGAGAGACTTCTCCTGCCCAGCGTTGCCAAGCCTGGAGGTGAGAGAGACTTCTCCTGCCCCAGCGTTGCCAAGCCTGGAGGTGAGAGAGACTTCTCCTGCCCCAGCGTTGCCAAGCCTGGAGGTGAGAGAGATTTCTCCTGCCCCAGCGTTGCCAAGCCTGGAGGTGAGAGAGACTTCTCCTGCCCCAGCGTTGCCAAGCCTGGAGGTGAGAGAGACTTCTCCTGCCCCAGCGTTGCCAAGCCTGGAGGTGAGAGAGACTTCTCCTGCCCCAGCGTTGCCAAGCCTGGAGGTGAGAGAGACTAGCCCTCATGTGTTGTTCCTCATCTTCGACACCAGAAAAGGAGGACGGGGGGGGGAGGAGGTCCTCACTCGTCCCCCTCAGTGAGGGAGGGACGGGGTCTCATGCCCCGACAAGCACAAGCTCAACACAAGGGTATTTATTGAAACAAAATTATTTTTCTAAAGTTAATTTAAGTACTCAATACGTTTTGACCCTTTCCAGCCTCTCCCACGTGTGAATATGGGTGGTGGAAGAGAGGTCCCATCCCTTCCCATGTGTGAGTGGAGCCGTGGGACAGTCAGAGGTCCCACCCCCTCCCACGTGTGTGTGTGGGTGCTTGGGACAATCAGAGGTGTTTGAGAAATCAATAACAACCTGTCCCCAGTCCGAGCTGCCAACGCTGGCTATCATGCTGCCATGCTGAGTCTGGCAGCCCTGGCTGCCACGCCGGGGCTGGCAACTCTCTCACAACTTCTAACGTTCAGAAAGTTTTAGATCTTAGATATCTCCTAAAACTCACGAATTTTCAACATCTATTTTTCCCTCTAATTAGGAAATTCAAGCTTTTCAACATACACACACACAGGCAGTGATGTGGTGGATGCATACTACATACACAGTTTCAAATGTAGATATGATAGAGCCAATAGGCTCAGGAATCTGTACACCAGTTGATTGACAATTGAGGGGCGGGACCAAAGAGCCAAAGCTCAACCCCCGCAAGCACAACTAGGTGAGTACAACTAGTTCACACACACACACACACACACACACACACACACACACACATCTACGCTATAAGGGAAGGCAACTTTTTGAGGAATCTCTCCTGCCTTGGATAGGGAGAAGAGTAGCAACCAGTACTCAAGACGGGAGAGCACAATCTATTCAGACAGGAGCACTGTGGTGGAATCTCTGGATTTGAAGACGCTCATAATCTATCCTATTAAATGTTCCTAGCTGTTCCTACAATGTTGCTCAATGTCCACTAAACACTAGGTCATATGACATCAGTACTTCTATATCCCTTACATCACGTTTCCGTTCTGTGAGATCTGTTTGCTGTTACATCCTGTATTCTTCTTTAATGAAGAAGCTGCTTCTTCATCCCTTAAAGTTCTTCACCCTTCAACCTTAAAGGATCTTCACCCTTAAAGTTGTCTATTGGGATGCTAAGCTCAACTGCACATTCTGTTTATAAATATACAGCCCAGCAGTATAGTTTTAAATTTAAGCATAATAAAGCCACGGAAGGTCGTAGCGAATACTCAAGGCTACCGATAGCTTAAATTCGGGGCCCATGAGCTGGAGCCCAAACCCTTCAAACACACTAGGTATAACAGCTATACACACGACTCCTAAACAACTTTCAAACCTCCTGTGCCATCATTTGTTTATTCTGAGCTGGGAATAAATGAACACAGAACTTGTGTGAAGCAAGTTAACTAAATACAACTTTGAGAGTTCCATAGTTTGTAGCATTTGTTTATATTATCAGAACACGGCGTTCAGAGTTGTAACAATTTGGCGGCCGTAATACACGAGTTGCCTGTAACACGACCCGTGTTAGGCAACACGACCCGTGTTAGGTAACACGACCCGTGTTAGGTAACACGACCCGTGTTAGGTAACACGACCCGTGTTAGGCAACACGACCCGTGTTAGGCAACACGACCCGTGTTAGGCAACACGACCCGTGTTAGGTAACACGACCCGTGTTAGGCAACACGACCCGTGTTAGGTAACACGACCCGTGTTAGGTAACACGACCCGTGTTAGGCAACACGACCCGTGTTAGGCAACACGACCCGTGTTAGGCAACACGACCCGTGTTAGGCAACACGACCCGTGTTAGGCAACACGACCCGTGTTAGGCAACACGACCCGTGTTAGGCAACACGACCCGTGTTAGGTAACACGACCCGTGTTAGGCAACACGACCCGTGTTAGGCAACACGACCCGTGTTAGGCAACACGACCCGTGTTAGGCAACATGACTCGTGTTAGGCAACACGACCCGTGTTAGGCAACACGGGTGGCTGAGTGGTGATGAGCCTCGGCTCCTGTTTACATATTCACACAGGAACACCTGAAGTTCTGAGAGAAAGTTTGCGTCAATGAGTCTAAGAATGGGAAAGGTTTTCAGTGCGCAGATTGATTCACACACACACACACACACACGCCACCACACACACACCACACACACACCCACCACACACACACACACACACACACACCACACACAAGTAAGGGCAAAGCTTTTCGTGGTTTAACTTAACCAACCTTATTTAACCCACTCTCTAAGAGGTCCATTAGTAACAACAATGAAACTGTGGTATGTACAACCGTAGAGTTTATTTGGTAACTCTGTAAACTAAAAAAAATATATATGACTAGCCATCCTGCGTGAAGGGTATACACTACCACAACAACACAGTGTAAACCTTCAGGTATGCGGTCATCTGTAACATGCGTATGCGTCGTAAATGCTACGATGCTGTCATCTATAACATGCTACGGTATGCGGTCATCTGTAACATGCTACGGTATGCGGTTATCTATACAGCTACTATG
>WNGS01109635.1:13482267-13509942 GCA_020271785.1 Procambarus virginalis | reverse complement strand
GGAAGTGGGTCCTCTCCATGATGGAGAAAACAGGCTTATCACAATAAAAATGTTTTGCTTCAGTGGCTCACACTGTTACCTTACAGACCAGTGTTGCCCAAACGCTTCGAATAAATGTTCCACTGGCACCGGCCTGAACATAAGACCAAACTTTGTCGTTTGCACACTGTTGTACACACTGAGCTGATGCACGATGTTGTTATAACTGATGAGCCGATAACAGCATCACAACTGGTGCACAGTGTATCACAACTGGTGCACAGTGTATCACAACTGGTGCACAGTGTATCACAACTGGTGTACAGTGTATCACAACTGGTGCACAGTGTATCACAACTGGTGCACAATGTATCACAACTGGTGCACAGTGTATCACAACTGGTGCACAGTGTATCACAACTGGTGCACAGTGTATCACAACTGGTGCACAGTGTATCACAACTGGTGCACAGTGTATCACAACTGGTGTACAGTGTATCACAACTGGTGCACAGTGTATCACAACTGGTGCACAGTGTATCACAACTGGTGTACAGTGTATCACAACTGGTGCACAGTGTATCACAACTGGTGTACAGTGTATCACAACTGGTGCACAGTGTATCACAACTGGTGCAAAATGTCGGAATTACAAATAATATAATACAATTCTTAATTTTCACACAACTTTAAAATGTTGTTGTTCTAATTCTAAACCACACATAGTAATACAGATTCAATGTTATAATTAATACATTATGACAGTATTAACACACATCTTTGAATATTTCTCCCATAGTCTTAAGAACGAAAATACTCAAGGTACGAAAGATCATCTACATCTATCTACATCTATCTTCTTATCTTGAGATGATTTCGGGGCTTAGCGTCCCCACGGCCCAGTCCTCGACCAGGCCTCCTTTTTGTTACACATCCCCAGGAATCAACCCGTATCAGCTGTCTTAACTCCCAGGTACCTATTTACTGCTAGGTAACAGGGACATCAGGGTCGTTAAAAACTCTGACCATTTGTTTCTGCCTCCGCCGGGATCGAACCCGGAACCTCTGGACTGCGAATCCGAGTGCGCTGTCCACTCAGCTGTCAGGCCCCTTGGCCTGAGGATATCTAGAGGACATTATGTGTAACACACACACACACACACACACACACACACACACACACACACACGCACGCGCGCGCGCGCAATTAACACGTGTGGCGTCCAAGAATATGCTTCGCTAAAAAAATAATTCTCTTTCTCTCTGATTTACAATTTAGCACTATTGAAAAAATACAAATTGGAAAATAAAAATCGCTGCCTCTGTTAACAGTGTCCGCTATACATAAAGCCGATCCATTATATATATACAACTCTCTGTGTATGCCCAGAGAGCCGTATACTTCAACAGAGCCGATCAATTCAATTTCAATTCCTTTCTTTATTTTGAACCTCACACCCATCCCGTGGGCGGTGGTGTAAAGGGTTACAGAGGCACATAATCGGTTCAGGAACTGAACCCTCTAGTTCGTTTAGCTAAACAAATAACAATCTTTTGACGCTAGTTACACAAGTATTAATGTTATATATACATACATACATATATATATATATATATATATATATATATATATATATATATATATATATATACACAATCACCTACTCAAATACACACATTAATAATCTTTTGTGTGGATGACCCATAGACGAGCGGTTCTTCCTGCATAATAGAATGATGATAGATGGAGGAACTGGTGTGAATTTCACTTTGCCTCAAGTCTACGAGATTTTGTTGATGTTCCATTGTAAAATTGCTTTCAGCCTCCCTAAATAGAACCGTTCTTTGCAACGTAACTCAATACCTCCAGCCTCTGTTGTGTAAACACATACTAACAGAGATCACACCAGATCCTTGTTATACAACTAGCTATACACATTCACAGAACATGTGTATGTGTATGCATACACACATACATGTGTATGTGTCACGACAGGAACACGTTCCGGTCGTGACGAGAAGACGGGGGGTTGGCTAGTTCATCACTAAGAGGCCTCGAGTGCCGAAAACAGAGCTTATGAGTGACTATTTCCATAAGAGTCGGGCCTATGTGGTCACTCGGTAACACAATACTGTAGAGTAAACAGGCAGTATTATATATATATTTTTTTTATCTTTATTTAAGAAAATACAATATAAATCATATATACATATGTTTTACAAGGCAATTATACAGGCTTCTGGCCAGACGGGTATTTCCTTATATTATAATTACAAAAATAAAACAGATCACTGTATGTCTTTATTCGCTTTTTTAAGGTCATTACTTGTTATCTGCCATGAGATAGTCACAGGTTATGTCCCAGGTTAATTATAAGTTCAACAAACTAAAGACTGTAATCTGATAGCATCCTTCCTTCCACTGTTCACCAATTTGAAACTATTCTGCTTGTCATATTCCTGTGTCAAGCCAATTATGATAATTAATAATCTCTCATGTTTCTGTCTGTGATATGACTGTCATTTACCCTCCTAGTCAAATTGGAATACTAAGCTAGCATACATAACAGAGCAGGTCCTAGCTATGTAACTATAGCAGTATACATAACAGAGCAGGTCCTAGCTATGTAACTATAGCAGTATACATAACAGAGCAGGTCCTAGCTATGTAACTATAGCAGTATACATAACAGCAGGTCTGGGCTATGTAAGTATAGCAGTATTGAGAATTCTACTCGCATATCCTGGCCTTGTCTACTTCTCTCTGACACATCTTCTCTACCTCCTTTTGTTCTCTATCTCCTTCTCTACCCTTACAAGGTTCACTTCTCTTGTCTTATACCTTGCCGAACTCCCCCTCAACGTCGACCCTTACCTTACCTATCCCCTCACTACACCTACCCCTTCCCCTCACCTTGTCTACTTTCACTCGTCGCCTCCCCCCCAACCTTACCTACCTCTCCTTGACGTCTCCCCCTCTTACCTTACCTGCCTTCTAGTTACGTCTTCCCTCACCTTGCCCACCTCCCCCCCTCCTCAGCCCACGTGACTAGTGTGCAGTATTCCCCACAGCAGGCGTCGTCCGTGACGTAAATCCCGTGTTATTATTCCCTCTGCGAACGCACCGTCCTAATGAAGGCACAGAGGAAAGTTCCTCTACCCCAAGCCCCCGACTCCCACCACCTTCCCATGCCCCTTCTCTCTCTCTCTTTCCCTCTCTTTCCCAGAGAGGGAAAGATAAAAATTTCCCGGTGTCAGCTGGCTGGCTGACACCGGGACTTTTCCCCTCAGATGGTCTTAAAGTAGACAGTCTGGTGATGACGACAGCCACTAAGGAGGCGAGGTGTCAAGAGGACCAGGCCACTTGTAAGGGGGACGGAAATTGATGTATTTGGAGGTTTCTACTACTACTACTATGTTAGATATGGTTGTACGACAGACAAGCATACAGTGATGTCTTTCCTTCCTAGGAAGGCATTGATGTGTCCTCCCAGGCAGTGGTGTGTCCTCCCAGGCAGTGGTGTGTCCTCCCAGGCAGACAGTGGTGTGTCCTCCCAGGCAGACGGCGATGTGTCCTCCCAGGCAGACGGTGATGTGTCCTCCCTGGCAGACAGTGGTGTGTCCTCCCAGGCAGACGGTGGTGTGTCCTCCCAGGCAGACGGTGATGTGTTCTCCCAGGCAGACAGTGGTGTGTCCTCCCAGGAAGACAGTGATGTGTCCTCCCAGGCAGACGGTGGTGTGTCCTCCCAGGCAGACATTGATGTGTCCTCCCAGGCAGACAGTGATGTGTTCTCCCAGGCACAGTGGTGTGTCCTCCCAGGAAGACAGTGATGTGTCCACCCAGGCAGTGATGTGTCCTCCCAGACAGAAGAACAAGTATTTTGCTTCCCCTCTCTGACCTTCCGAGTCCAAGAGGTACACAAGAAGGGTACTGAAGGGAAGTGTTGTACACAGTGCCACCTACTGATGTCAGTACCACCTACTGATGTCAGTACCACCTACTGATGTCAGTACCACCTACTGATGTCAGCACCACCTAATGATGTCAGCACCACCTAATGATGTCAGTACCACTTACAGATGTCAGTACCACCTACAGATGTCAGTACCACCTACTGATGTCAGTACCACCTACTGATGTCAGCACCACATAATGATGTCAGCACCACCTAATGATGTCAGTACCACTTACAGATGTCAGTACCACCTACAGATGTCAGTACCACCTACTGATGTCAGTACCACCTACTGATGTCAGCACCACCTAATGATGTCAGCACCACCTAATGATGTCAGTACCACCTACAGATGTCAGTACCACCTACAGATGTCAGTACCACCTACTGATGTCAGTACCACCTACTGATGTCAGGGCCACCTACTGATGTCAGTGCCACCTACTGATGTCAGTGCCACCTACTGATGTCAGTACTTTAACTGTGCCACCTAATATTGTTAGTGCCCCCCCCCTCTCGACCTCTCTCCCAACACGCTTGTATCCTGCTCTTTTATCCCAGCTCCCACATCTCGGTACCCAAATCCCAGGCCCATATCCCATCTCCCTTATCTCAGGCCACCCCTCCCCAAAACCCATACATAACCCCCCTTATCCCACCCCACATCCGCCTCACCCCGCGCCCCCCTCTGTCTCTCAGTCTCTCAACCCTCACCGCCCCCCCTCACCCACGCCCCCCACCCCCCAGTAAAACAAAGGGCGTGATGAGGAGGGGGCGTTGTCCCCCCCCTCTCGTTATATTACCCAAGAGGCCGGCACTCTCACCCATTCAAATCACGTCTCTTTGTTGCTCACGAGTCAAACAAATCAACCTGAATTACGGTCGCTTGGGGAGCTCACATCTGCTTTGAGTACACCTTGATGCGCCTGGGTGTATTGTGTGTGTTTCTGGCTGTGTCTGGGTGTACCTGGGTGTACCTGAGGGTATCTGGGTGTACCTGGGTGTACCTGAGGGTTTCTGGGTGTATCTGGGTGTACCTGGGTGTACCTGAGGGGTATCTGGGTGTACCCGATGGTATCTGGGGTGTACCTGGGTGTATCTGGGTGTACCTGGGTGTACCTGAGGGTATCTGGGTGTATCTGGGTGTGCCTGGGTGTACCTGAGGGTATCTGGGTGTATCTGGATGTATTTGGATGTATCTGGGTGTACCTGAATGTATCTGGGTGTACCTGGATGTATCTGGGTGTACCTGGATGTATCTGGGTGTACCTGGATATATTTGGGTGTACCTGGATATATCTGGGTGTACCTCGATGTAGCTCGGTGTACCTGGGTATATCTGGGTGTACCTGGATGTATCTGGGTGTACCTGGGTGTATCTGGGTGCATCTGGGTGTACCTGGGTGTATCTGGGTGTACCTGAGAGTATCTGGGTGTGCCTGGATGTATCTGGGTATACCTGGATATATCTGGGTGTACCTGAGTGTATCTGGGTGTACCTGAGGGTATCTGAGTGTACCTGAGAGTATCTGGGTGTACCTGAGTGTATCTGGGTGTACCTGAGAGTATCTGGGTGTACCTGGATGTATCTGGGTGTGCCTGAGGGTATCTGGGTGTATCTGGGTGTACCTGGATGTATCTGGGTGTACCTGGATATATCTGGGTGTACCTCGATGTATCTCGGTGTGCCTGGGTGTATCTGGGTGTACCTGGATGTATCTGGGTGTACCTGGGTGTACCTGAGGGTATCTGGGTGTTCCTGAGAGTATCTGGGTGTACCTGGATGTATCTGGGTGTACCTGGATGTATCTGGGTGTACCTGGATGTATCTGGGTGTACCTGGATGTATCTGGGTGTACCTGAGTGCATCTGGGTGTACCTGGATGTATATGGGTGTACCTGAGAGTACCTGGGTGTACCTGAGTGTATCTGGGTGTACCTGAGTGTATCTGGGTGTACCTGGATGCACCTGGGTGTATCTGGGTGTACCTGAGTGTAACTGGGTGTATCTGGGTGTTCCTGGATGTACCTGAGTGTATCTGGGTGTACCTGGGTGTACCTGGGTGCACCTGGATGTATATACAAACAGCTTTGTTTGTCCTAGGCTGCAAGCCAGACGCTTGAGGCTAACCAGCCTTACCCAACTTTTCATCATGACACATGCAGAGTGGTTGCAGAGTACTGTCATAGGCGGGTCGAGGGTCGGCCCCATTGCCCTTCTTTTACAGCACTGGCTATTATTGCGAATTCCAGCAACTCTTGTGAAGTCTGAAATGGAGGAGAGAGGGCAGAATGGTGAGGAAGATGGGAAAGGGGGGTGAGGGAAGAGAGAGGCAGGGGAAAAGGAGGGAGGTGGAGGGAAAAAGAGAGAGAGGAGGCAGGTGGAGAGGGTAGAAGGGAGGGAAAAAAAAGAGGTGAGAGTAGGGAAGCGGGGAGGTGTGGAGGGAATTGGAGAAGGGAGTGGGAGAGAGGAAAGAAGAGGGATGTGAGGGGGACTATCTGTAGTGAAGAGAGGGGGGAGAGGGGAAAGACCACTCATGATAGATAGTCTGTCGTTTCTTGTCCTGTATTTTGTATGTGGTAATCATATCTTCCCTGTTTTTTCCCCCTCTTCCAGTGACGTGAGATTTAATTCCATTATTCTGTCCTCATAAGTCATACCTGTCAGTTCTGACACTAATCTAAAGGCATGTTTCGCCTGCACTTTATCCAACTCCGTTGTTAGTTTAATGCGATGCTCCGCATTTTCCAAAATTGGTCTAACGTATGTATACAAGGTCTTGAACTTCTTGTGCCGATGCTGGCTGGCCTGAGTCTTCCCGCAGAGATGTGAGGATCTATGTCTTCATGAATTTGTATCCTCATAAACTTGTGTCCTCATAAATCACCTTTTGACTTATATTTGGCGAGATAGTGGCCACATATTCCAGAAGTATCCTGCTATATGTAGTTTACAGTGGCCTAACCAATTCCTTCTTCTACCTCGTCCGACCAACTGATACGTCATCCATCTTCGTTACTTTGCCCTTGCTGGAGCTAATCTCTATTCTGAAAGTGTTAGGACAGGTGTTGTTGCTGTCTGGAGTATATTTGCTTTGGGAGACCATTCGAGGGAATATAATGGGTCCTTTAACAGAGCGTTGCTGGCAATGACTTGCTATTCATTTGACTCTTTGCTCACTGTCTCTCTCATAAAGCCTTAGGTATGCCTTAATTAACTGTATAACACCTTCCCTCTTACTCCAATGTACAGAATGGTCTTACACCAAAAATATACATTCTGGAGACAGGTTTGGCGTGATATCAACTCCCAGACCTTTCTCTCTGTACGTTTCGTGAAGGACTTCATCTCACATTCGGTATCCAGTGACTGGCCTCCTAGTTCCTCCTCCTAGTTTCATTATTGTGTGCGTGTGCGTGTGTGAGAGTGTGTGTGTACTCACCTAATTGTACTCACCTAATTGTGCTTGCGGGGGGGGGGTTGAGCTTTGGCTCTTTGGTCCCGCCTCTCAACTGTCAATCAACTGGTGTACAGATTCCTGAGCCTACATATCTACATTTGAAACTGTGTATGGAGTCAGCCTCCACCACATCACTTCCTAGTGTATTCCATTTATGTGCGTGCATACATAGCAGTGCAACACAGTTAGGTAAGCAGTGTTAGGTAAGCGCCCCCTCCCCACCCTCACAGCAGAAGAGCCACCGAGGCTACCAAAGGCATCACTTAAGCTTAACGCAACATAAGGAAGCAGGCTGCACCCGCTAACAAGAGTGACGTGCTGCGGCAGGTATGTGAGCCAGGAAATACCAATTGAAGACACCAGCAGCAGGAGGAGGCAAGAGGTCTGGCTGTCTCTGTGTTTATCAAGTGCGCAGAAGGCACAGAGCGTATTGATATATGACAGGGTATGTGGTAACACCGTGTGAGAGAGAGAGAGGTGGATGGATTAATGACGGAGGTGCTGACGGAGCAGCAGACGGAGGCGCGGACGGAGCAGCAGACGGAGGCGCGGACGGAGGAGCAGACGGAGGAGCAGTCGGAGGTGCTGTCGGAGACGCGGACGGAGGAGGCGAGGAAGGTCCATTGTTCATCACAATGAAATGTGTGAAGTAAAACATGTGTATGGGGCAAGTAACAAAGTCAGTAGACTAACAGATGTTGTCACAGCTCGTATAAGACTTGGCTACAAGTATCTCTGGCAGTTCGGCTTGTATAGGGATCTAGATGAAGTAAAGTGTAAAGTGTGTGGACAAAGACAGGGACACACACTAGTAGTAAAATTGAGCCTTTTAGAGATAAATCTAAGCTCACTCTGTATGATATGGCAACCTATCTTATTACCATGGATAAATTACCTGAAATCCTTGCACTGTATCCACATTTCGCTTCCAATAGATAAACGACATATGAGATTCAGAAACAAGAAGTGTATTGTGAGGACTAGCAATAAACAGAAGCTCCCCTATGACTAATATCCCCATTGGTCAAACTATTATGTATTAGCGATAAGACCTACCATTGGGGTTTAAGGCTCATGCTCGGTGATGATATGGGAAATTTGTTTACTGAGAATTATATAAAATATATATAAATGTAATAATCTCTCCTGTATTTTAATGTAAATTTATTCTCCAAATTTTGTAAATCGTTTAACGGAAAATATGTATAACATTCAGGTTTTTTTAAAGATCATATTCTGTACTAATGGAAAACTTGTTTACTAAGAATTGCAATGTATAATTCTCTTGTAAAACTTTTATAATTTGATTTATATTGTATTTTCTTAAATAAAGATAAAAAAAAATTAATGTATGATGACTTACTGTAAATATATAGCTCTTGAAATAGCACTTACTCTGTAACTAGCTGACATTGTAACTATAAGGTGTGAAAGATAGATGAAATTGTTTATGTAATAATCTAAGATGAGGTCTGATAAAGACCTTTTGTGCCCTCTGTAATGCTTTTTGCGCTACCGCTCACAGGATGGGTATGGGGTCCTCCGGTGGCAAGAATCAAAAGGAAGGAGAGAGACACTATAGGGGACCCTCCTATATGAGCCCACCAGCAGGGTATATACACCGGGAGGCAGGAGAGGGCCCCAGGGAAGAGAGAGGCGCCCGACCTGCTGGTGACCGACACTAAAACTTTCCCCACATATTAGGCCCAGTTTAATCAAGGAAAAGCTGGGACCAAAAACTTGGTCAAGTTATATAGGTTGGTGCGACCCCCACCCTCTCCACCCTCGAGGGGAGAATGAAGGGGCATCCTGTCTGTTGACGGGAGAGTGAAGGGGCATTCTGCCTCTTAACATGTTATATAAATGGGAGTTGTATATAAATTCTAAATATTTGAGTTATATAAATTATTATACTTGCCTTTCCTTCCTTGTTTACTTCTTGCTTACAGATGCCGCGTAAGACAGTCACTCGAGGGACGCTCCATCAATCTCTCCCTTTTCTTATAACTGGAGGGTCGCAACGCTTTGGCTGCCTCGCCCTGTGACTGGTGGTGGGCAGCTGGAGTCGTCTTGGTGGTGGGTGTAAGTTTGCCTGTTTGAGTTCATGAATGTTGAGGGCAGTCAGGCGGGATGAGTGGATGCAGTCTTCCCGTTCTCTGGCTGTAGGGCGTGTTGGCGGGGACAGTCAGACTGTGACTGTGGTGGCTGATGGTCATCTGCTCCTCTCCCAGCGGCTGGAGTGGCCTGGCTTGATGCTGGTATATCGGTGTGTCGTAATCATTGTTCCCTATACATAAGGAAATTTCATCACCGTCTCAGTTCTCCCACGTTAGCTAGACTGGGAGGGAGATTTCTCCTCAGCATCTTACCTCCTCCACATGCTTCTTGAATTGAAATTGGCTTCCTCTCATTTCAGCCATCCGCTCTTCTCCATCCTTCCAATCTGTTTCACTCCTCTCTTATTGCCTCTGCCTGTCTTCTCCTTTCTCTCTCTCTCTCTCTCCTCTCTCTCTCTCTCTCTCTCTCTCTCTCTCTCTCTNGAAAGGAGGAGAAGGACTAAAGAAAAGAACTAGGTGTGGCTACACCCCAAGATGGCTCCGAGTATCAATGTCCAAAGCCCGGTCTCTGACCGGCCTTCTTACCTGACAGCGCTTACTTAGCAGTGACTACAGGGAAAGTGAGTTCTGGCTCTGCATGCCCCCCCCACTAGCCTTGTTGTATTAGTTGCCACATAACTGTGTCATCCTGACATTCGAATCTTTGTAGAATCTGGTCTTTTATTTTGTGGATGGAGGGGGAGTGGTGTGTGTGTGTGCCTCCCTGCTGCCTCCACACATGACCCCTAACAGCGCCCCCCCCCTCCTTCTCTCTCTCTCTCTCCTCTCTCTCTCTCTCTCTCATCTCTCTCTCTCTCTTCTCTCTCTCTTTCTCGGCCAGGTCGTTCACGTAAATTAGGAACAGTTAGTAGTGGTCGATCATGAGACTTGAGGGAAATTCACCTGTTAAATTCTTCCAGCTCGAGACCTCGTGACTGTGACTCTTGGTTTTGTCCTGTAGGTAATGGGTCAACTCGTCCTCCTAATAGCATGTCGCAATTTGACGTATCCTTTACCTAAGGCCACTGACTGTCGTATTAGAAAGTGGTAGCGGCTCGCGAAATCATACTGTCCCGTTTTCTGTCCGTGGGTCTTCTGGTAGGTTAGGATAAGGCACTTTAGTCCGACAGTTTCTGAGGTTGGGAACGCTCGCGAGAACGGACTTAATGGTGTGTACAAGCAGGCTATTAGACGCCGTTGCTCGCATTCTCACGCACGGCTCAGCACGGTTGAATTTCGACCACAGACGTGGCCATACATTTAGAATGCTTAGCAGCATATATACTTTTCTTCTGTCCTCCATGGACAGGGTTAGAGATTTGTTAAACATATAGTTCAGTGATTTATTGAACAATCAACCACAGAAGGTGATTGTAGTGCTTTTAAAATGCTAAGCTAACCTACATAAGTAAATAAACAGATACACAGATTTACGTCTGCCCTACATAAGTGTTCGAAGTGTGGACTATGATGCGGCTCTCTCGCCTGCGCTCCTGTAATTATATGTTTTATTAAATGGATTCAGGAAGTACAAGCTGTCAGTAGGTTCTTCAGGCCAACAACTTTACAAGGTGGTGGTGGTGCACTCTCCCTGCACCCCTTGTGTAGGTGGTGGTGGTGCACTCTCCCTGCACCCCTTGTGTAGGTGGTGGTGGTGCACTCTCCCTGCACCCCTTGTGTAGGTGGTGGTGGTGCACTCTCCCTGCACCCCTTGTGTAGGTGGTGGTGGTGCACTCTCCCTGCACCCCTTGGGTGTGTGGTGGTGCACTCTCCCTGCACCCCTTGTGTAGGTGGTGGTGGTGCACTCTCCCTGCACCCCTTGTGTAGGTGGTGGTGGTGCACTCTCCCTGCACCCCTTGTGTAGGTGGTGGTGGTGCACTCTCCCTGCACCCTTGTGTAGGTGGTGGTGGTGCACTCTCCCTGCACCCCTTGTGTAGGTGGTGGTGCACTCTCCCTGCACCCCTTGTGTGGGTGGTGGTGCACTCTCCCTGCACCCTTGTGTAGTGGTGGCGGTGCACTCTCCCTGCACCCCTTGTGTAGGTGGTGGTGGTGCACTCTCCCTGCCCCTTGTGTAGGTGGTGTGGTGCACTCTCCCTGCACCCCTTGTGTAGGTGGTGGTGGTGCACTCTCCCTGCACCCCTTGTGTAGGTGGTGGTGCACTCTCCCTGCACCCCTTGTGTAGGTGGTGGCGGTGCACTCTCCCTGCACCCCTTGTGTAGGTGGTGGCGGTGCACTCTCCCTGCACCCCTTGTGTAGGTGGTGGCGGTGCACTCTCCCTGCACCCCTTGTGTAGGTGGTGGTGGTGCACTCTCCCTGCACCCCTTGTGTAGGTGGTGGCGGTGCACTCTCCCTGCACCCCTTGTGTAGGTGGTGGTGGTGCACTCTCCCTGCACCCCTTGTGTAGGTGGTGGTGCACTCTCCCTGCACCCCTTGTGTAGGTGGTGGCGGTGCACTCTCCCTGCACCCCTTGTGTAGGTGGTGGCGGTGCACTCTCCCTGCACCCCTTGTGTAGGTGGTGGCGGTGCACTCTCCCTGCACCCCTTGTGTAGGTGGTGGCGGTGCACTCTCCCTGCACCCCTTGTGTAGGTGGTGGCGGTGCACTCTCCCTGCACCCCTTGTGTAGGTGGTGGCGGTGCACTCTCCCTGCACCCCTTGTGTAGGTGGTGGCGGTGCACTCTCCCTGCACCCCTTGTGTAGGTGGTGGTGGTGCACTCTCCCTGCACCCCTTGTGTAGGTGGTGGCGGTGCACTCTCCCTGCACCCCTTGTGTAGGTGGTGGCGGTGCACTCTCCCTGCACCCCTTGTGTAGGTGGTGGCGGTGCACTCTCCCTGCACCCTGCACCCCTTGTGTGGTGGCGTAGAGCGTACAGAGGCACTCTTATGGTCTGTGTGTCTTACATGCACACATAGAGCTCTGAGCCTCACTCCTGACACACAGGTATCCCACGATATTCTCCGATATGAACAGTTGGCCCAGAGGGGCTTCGATTAACCTAATATGTTTACTTTTCGTGACTTTGGGACGCCATTTAAGGTAGGCTCGAGGCCTATGGACCCATCTCTAAAATAAGGAACTAGGCCCATGGACCCAACTATTAAAGTAGGAGCCAGGCCTACGGAGCCCACTCTTAAATCAGGAGTCAAGAGAGCAGACTCCACCTTCAAAGCAGGAACTTGGCCCATGGGCCACACTCTCAAAGGAAGAACTATAGGCCTATAAGCCCCGCTCTGGAGGTAGGAGTTATAGTTGATGGCCAAACCACACATCAGAAAATGAAGAAATGACGACGTTTCGGTCCGTCGTGGACCATTATCAAGTGGTGTGATGGAAGAGAGGAAGGGACAGGCAAATATACTTTATAGTTGACGTCTAACACTGCCGGCACTTATGGCACCAGCAGGGGGGGGGGAGGAGGAGGGGTGCCATCAGCGTATATAGTTTGGGAGATTGAATGCTCTCTGACTAGAATATCAATCTGGCTTAAGGCATTATACTTGGCTTCAAGACGAAGCTCAAGTTTATCTTAAATTAACTTACATGGGAAGGTAGACGGGAAGGGAAGGGAAGGGAGGGGTAATAATTTAGAAGGACGTAGACAAGCGCCACTGTGGGTATGGGGTGCATAATAAATGAACTAAACTAACTATGTTCTCTATCAGTATACACGATGAACTAGGCACACTGAATTATGTTCAAAGTAAATCCTTTTTCATGAAACGCTCACTTTTCTTGAAAAGTGTGTGTTGCAAGTGTTGCAGGCAAGAATTAGGCTGGTTGAGCCTCATGGTTGATAAGGGCAGACAAGGTCACACGGGAAACTTGGACTCTCTCCACATAACAGAGGTCTGGAGAGACGAGGAGATGATCACTGAACCTTCTTGGTGCCTTACTCAGGACCTACATATGCCAGTAGGGTCTAAACCTGTACCAGTGTGAACTGTATGACGTCACAATGACGTCACATACCTCGGGACAGCACAATATAACCAACATTTTATCTCTTATTTCCGTTAGGTTCGATTAGGATGGTTAGGTTTGGTTAGGCTGGGATAAGTTAGGATAGAATACGTTAGGATAAACTAGAATAGGATGGATTGGGACAGGTTAGGATACATTAGGTTAGGATGGGTTAGGATACATTAGGTTACGATAGGTTAGAATAGGACTGGTTAGAACAGGATAGGTTAGAATAGGACTGGTTAGGACAGGATAGCTTAGAATAGAACTGGTTAGGATAGATTAGGTTAGGTTGGGGTGTTTTTAGACTGAAGACCTTCCTCAGATCTTAAACCCTCCTCCTGGAAGCACTTGTTGGGGGGGAAGTGCAGCGTGCAGGAGTGTGGTACAGTTAATTAGTGACAAACACATAAGATAACACAAGGCAGAGAAAGAGGTGAATGAAAGAGGAAATGAAGCAATGGAATGTACAAGTGATGGGAGAAAGATAGAAAGGGGAGATAGGAGGAAAGAGGTGGAACAAGATGGAAGGAATTAAGGAAGGGAAGACGCAGAAAATAAGAAATGAGTGGATGAGGAGGATGAGGAGGAGGAGGAGGAAGAGGAGAAGAAGAGGAGGAGTTTGTCTATAGTGACATTCCTTCTTCCTCCTTTTTCTTCATCAGAAGAAAAAGATTCTCAAAGAAAATTGAAGATTTTCTTCATCATTTCTTTTCCTTCTTTATCAGAAGCGCTGCCAGAACAACCCGCCCTCTTAAAAATAACGTCGCTTTTGGCTCGTATGCGCCGCTATGGCCAAAAGTAGACGTAATTTGAAATAAAATCGGCTCACGAAACTGACGTACTGTCCCGTTTTCTGTTTGAGTCGTCCGGCTTACTCGGAAAGGTAAGGAGAGGAAACTTTCAATTAACGTTTTCATACCGTTTTGAAACTTTATGAGAATTTCCTACCCACCTAACCTATCAGAGGACCCTTAACTAACTGTTGTTGAAAAAAAATCTCAAATTTATTTTAATTTTTTTTCATTTTCAAATTACGTCCACTTTCGGCCATACGGGCAAACGGCCAAAAGCGACGTTATTTTTAAGAGGACAGGTTGGCCTGACAGGAGTAATAACAATGTAAGAATAGAGAAACAGTGAAACTTAGTCCTGGCTTTGTTTCTCAGTTTAGTAACTGCTGTAACTGTAACTGTAACTGTCAAATGCTCCAACCTTCTTAACAAACGTGATCCCACTTATCTTACCCCTTTTTCTTCCTCCCTTTTTTATTTCTGACCGTTCTCTTACTGTTACCTCATCCCATTCTAACTTTTCATCTAGTTATTACCTTTCATCTTTCTCCTACCTTTTTTTATCTTACCTGCTCCTCACCTCTCACCTCAAACCCCACCTTTATTTACCTTCCTCTCATACCTTATCGACAAGCAGCCGGCTTCCTGTCCTCGTCGAGGCCACTAGTGGTAGTGGCCCTCAGGTAAATTCAAGTCAATTATTTACCTGTACCTTCCTCTCCTATACTACACGACTCACGCTAAAAGAAAACTTCCTAACACCTCTGTGACTCATCTGAGTTTTCAGCTTCCACCTATATCCCCTTGTTCTGTTACTATTACGTGTGAACATTTCGTCTATGTCCACTCTGTCAATCCCGCTGAGTATTTTATACGTTCCTATCATATCTCCCCCTCTCCCTCTTTTTTCTAGTGTCGTAAGGCTCAGTTTCTTCAGGCGCTCCTCATACCCATCCCTCGTAACGCTGGGACGAGTCTCGTTGCAAACTTCTGAACTTTTTCCAGTTTCCTTTATGTGTTTCTTCAGATGGGGACTCCATGATGGGGCGGCATACTCTAAGACTGGCCTCACGTAGGCAGTATAAAGCGGCCTAAAGACTCCTTACTTAGGTTTCTGAATGATGTTCTAAACTTTTGCCAGTGTAGAGTACGCTGCTGTCGTTATCCTATTTATATGTACTTCAGGAGTTAGATTAGGTGTTACGTCCACGCCCAGGTCTCTTTTCTCGAGACGTCACAGTAGGCAGTTCCGCTTCATTGTGTACTGTCCCTTTGGTCTCCTATCACCTAGTCCCATTTCCATAACTTTACATTTGCTCATGTTGAACTCCAGTTCTCATTTCTCTGACCATCTCTGCAACCTGTTCAGGTCCTCTTGGAGGATCCTGCAATCCTCATCTGTCACAACTCTTCTCATCAACTTTGCGTCACCCCGCGAACATCGACATGTAGGATTCTACTCTTGTAAACATGGTTTAACGTATATTAGAAATAGAATTGGTCCCAGCACCGATCCTTGAGGTATTCCACTCGTTACTGTTCGCCAGTCTGACTTCTCGCCCCTTACCATTACTCTCTGGCTCCTTCCTGTTAGGGTTCCTTACCCATGCTAGGGCCTTTCTACTCCCGCCTTCCTCTCAAGTTTGAGTAGCAGTCTCATGTGCGGTACTGTATCAAAAGTTTTTTGGCAGTCTGCCCAACCTTCTCTGTCCTGCCTTATCCTCGTTATTTTATCATAGAATTCCAAAAGGTTTGTTAGGCAATATTTTCCTTTCCAGAATCCATGTTGATGTGTGTTCACAAACCTAATGTTCTCTAGGTGTGCAACCAGTCGTAGCCCTAATTATTCTTTCAAGTATTTTACAGGGGATGCTTGTCAGTGATACAGGTCTATAGTTAAGTGCCTCCTCTCTATCACTTTTTGAAAATCGGTACATTTGCCCTCTTCCCGCAATTGGGTAATTCTCCCGACATGAGTGAGTCATTAAAGAGTATAGGAAGTATGCACCCCCCCCCCACACAACCCCACCCCATTACAGATTCCTCTTCATTTTCCCTCCTTCCCCAATCCCCCCTCCGTTAACCTCATCCATTTATCCCATATTCCCCAATACTTCCCCTTGCAATTCCCTCCACTCGAAATCACAAACGTCAAACCAATCAAGATTTATGGGGATCAAATTCGGAATTTTAACAGGCTAATCCCGTTTTTTGACGTCATCATGCATAGTACATTTTACACGAACGACTAAGATTACTACGTCGCGAACGCTTCGACTGGATTATATTGTGTCGGATTGTGTTGGATGTTTATGTATATTGCCGCCACCTTGTGAGCATCCTGGACCTGAGAGAAGAGAGGGAGGGAGGAGGGAGTAATGAATGATGAATGAATGAATGAATGAATGAATGAATGAGTGGGGAGGGAGTGAGGCATGGAAGGAATGGAGGGATGGAGGAATGAAGGTAAGGAGAGAGAGAAAGAGGAAGGAGGTTGAATACTGGCCGAATTATACGAGGGCTGGAAAAGAAGAGAGAGAGAGAGAGAGAGAGAAGAGAGAGAGAGAGATAGAGCTCGAGAAGAGCGAGAATCTCTAATCTCTAGAGATAACCAGAGACTACTGACCAGGTATGGAGAGAAGAGAGCTAAGCTTAGCGATGGGAAATATAGGTAGGAGAAGAGCAGGAGCAGGAGCAGTAGTTGTATTTGAAACTGAAACTTAGTAACAGTAGCTGAAACAGTAGTACAGTAGCTGAAACGTAGTAACAGTAGCTGAAACAGTAGTAACAGTAGCTGAAACAGTAGTAACAGTACTGAAACAGTAGTAACAGTAGCTGAACAGTAGTAAAGTAGCTGAAACAGTAGTAACAGTAGCTGAAACAGTAGTAACAGTAGCTGAAACAGTAGTAACATAGCTGAAGCATGTAACAACAGTAGAAACAGTAGTAACAGTAGCAGCGAAAGAATAACTAGCAGTAAGAAGAGGAAGGAGGAGGAAAAGGAGGAGGAAGAGGAGGACGAGGAGGAAAAGACGAGGACGAGAAGGAAAAGAAGACGAATAGTAGAGGGATAGAAAGAGGAAGAGAAGGAGAAGGACGAAAAGGATGATGAACGAAGACGAGGAGGAAAATGAGGAGAAGAGGCGAGTATAGGTGATTTAGTGAGGGAGGGGGGGGTTGTGTAGTGCCAGGTCTCGGGGTGCCGTGACGACTCTACAGCTTGTTCCACTGTCACCCTGGCACTGATTGCACAGCCACCATCCGGGTTTTTTACACCGGGCTGGGGAGCTTACTCCACGCCGGCCCGCCGCGCCACACCCGCCCTTACCGCCTCCCGCACTAAGGACCAAACTAACCCCGGCGGTCTCACCAACTCCGGCTGGGGCCCAGACGAATAACAATGCAGCACAGGTAGCTGGGCAAGTGTGTGTACCCCCCTGGTGTGTAAGCCTCGTGTTCGACTCTGTGTCATCCCTAACTAAGGCGATTATCGCGCGGGCGGCGGCGGGGCGAGGCGGCCCGCGGCACACGGGAGTCATATATCACAGGTATGGGTCCACGCGCGACAGAGTGGAAGGATGTGGCTCTCTGGCACTGGCGACTCCCCAGGGGTGCCAGGTGAGCTACTCTCCCTCTCTCTCACTCTCTCACTATCATTCTCACTATCCCTATCTCCCCTTCGTTCTCAGTTGCTCTGTTTGTCTGTCTGTGTGAGTGCCAGTCTGGCTGTTTCAGAGTGCCTACTTGGCTCTGTTATGTTAATTGAGAGTAATTACACCTCAATTAGCAGATGTTGTAATTATCAAGAATTACTACGAGTGCTGAGTAATATATTATGATTACCCCCCCCCTCCCTGCCCATGTCCCAATTCCTATCTCCCTCCCCTCAGTGCCACTCTGTGCCTCCCTCCCCTCAGTGCCACTGTGCCTCCCTCCCCTCAGTGCCACTCCCACCACCCGCTCAGTGGAACTCTCCTGAAAAATCACAAAACAAGAAAAAGACCAAAGATATGCTACATTCTTTGGGCTACGAGGCCGGAGATACGAGGGCGGAGCTACGAGGGCCGGAGCTACGAGGCCGGAGCTACGAGGCCGGAGCTACGCGTGCCGGAACTACGAGGGCCGGAGCTACGAGGGCCAGAGCTACGAGGGCCGGAACTACGAGGTCGGAGCTACGAGGTCGGAGCTACGACGCCGGAGCTACGAGGGCCAGAGCTACGGGGGCCGGAGCTACGAGGCCAGAGCTACGGGAGCCGGAGCTACGAGGCCGGAGCTACGAGGCCAGAGCTACGAGGGCCGGAACTACGAGGTCGGAGCTACGAGGTCGGAGCTACGAGGGCCGAGCTACGAGGGCCAGAGCTACGGGGGCCGGAGCTACGAGGCTAGAGCTACGAGGCCGGAGCTACGAGGCCAGATCTACGGGGGCCGGAGCTGCGAGGCCAGAGCTACGAGGTCGGAGCTACGAGGCTAGGCACCACACCACAGAAGAATAGCAACAGGGAAGTGGGTCCTCTCCATGATGGAGAAAACAGGCGAATCACAATAAAAATATGTTTCGCTTCAGTGGCTCACACTGTTACCTTACAGACCAGTGTTGCCCAAACGCTTCGAATAAATGTTCCACTGGCACCGGCCTGAACATAAGACCAAACTTTGTCGTTTGCACACTGTTGTACACACTGAGCTGATGCACGATGTTGTTATAACTGATGAGCCGATAACAGCATCACAACTGGTGCACAGTGTATCACAACTGGTGCACAGTGTATCACAACTGGTGCACAGTGTATCACAACTGGTGTACAGTGTATCACAACTGGTGCACAGTGTATCACAACTGGTGCACAGTGTATCACAACTGGTGCAAAATGTCGGAATTACAAATAATATAATACAATTCTTAATTTTCACACAACTTTAAAATGTTGTTGTTCTAATTCTAAACCACACATAGTAATACAGATTCAATGTTATAATTAATACATTATGACAGTATTAACACACATCTGTGAATATTTCTCCCATAGTCTTAAGAACGAAAATACTCAAGGTACGAAAGATCATCTACATCTATCTACATCTATCTTCTTATCTTGAGATGATTTCGGGGCTTAGCGTCCCCACGGCCCAGTCCTCGACCAGGCCTCCTTTTTGTTACACATCCCCAGGAATCAACCCGTATCAGCTGTCTTAACTCCCAGGTACCTATTTACTGCTAGGTAACAGGGACATCAGGGTCGTTAAAAACTCTGACCATTTGTTTCTGCCTCCGCCGGGGATCGAACCCGGAACCTCTGGACTGCGAATCCGAGTGCGTTGTCCACTCAGCTGTCAGGCCCCTTGGCCTGAGGATATCTAGAGGACATTATGTGTATCAACACACACACACACACACACACACACACACACACACACACACACACACACACACACACACACACACACACACACACACACACACACACACACGCACGCGCGCGCGCGCGCGCAATTAACACGTGTGGCGTCCAAGAATATGCTTCGCTAAAAAAATAATTCTCTTTCTCTCTGATTTACAATTTAGCACTATTGAAAAAATACAAATTGGAAAATAAAAATCGCTGCCTCTGTTAACAGTGTCCGCTATACATAAAGCCGATCCATTATATATATACAACTCTCTGTGTATGCCCAGAGAGCCGTATACTTCAACAGAGCCGATCAATTCAATTTCAATTCCTTTCTTTATTTTGAACCTCACACCCATCCCGTGGGCGGTGGTGTAAAGGGTTACAGAGGCACATAATCGGTTCAGGAACTGAACCCTCTAGTTCGTTTAGCTAAACAAATAACAATCTTTTGACGCTAGTTACACAAGTATTAATGTTATATATACATACATATATATATATATATATATATATATATATATATATATATATATATATATATATATATATATATATATATACAATCACCTACTCAAATACACACATTAATAATCTTTTGTGTGGATGACCCATAGACGAGCGGTTCTTCCTGCATAATAGAATGATGATAGATGGAGGAACTGGTGTGAATTTCACTTTGCCTCAAGTCTACGAGATTTTGTTGATGTTCCATTGTAAAATTGCTTTCAGCCTCCCTAAATAGAACCGTTCTTTGCAACGTAACTCAATACCTCCAGCCTCTGTTGTGTAAACACATACTAACAGAGATCACACCAGATCCTTGTTATACAACTAGCTATACACATACACAGAACATGTGTATGCATACACACATACATGTGTATGTGTCACGACAGGAACACGTTCCGGTCGTGACGAGAAGACGGGGGGTTGGCTAGTTCATCACTAAAGAGGCCTCGGGTGCCGAAAACAGAGCTTATGAGTGACTATTTCCACAAGAGTCGGGCCTATGTAGTCACTCGGTAACACAATACTGTAGAGTAAACAGGCAGTATTATATATATATATATTTTTTTATCTTTATTTAAGAAAATACAATATAAATCATATATACATAAGTTTTACAAGGCAATTATACAGGCTTCTGGCCAGACGGGTATTTCCTTATATTATAATTACAAAAAAAAACAGATCACTGTATGTCTTTGTTCGCTTTTTTAAGGTCATTACTTGTTATCTGCCATGAGATAGTCACAGGTTATATCCCAGGTTAATTATAAGTTCAACAAACTAAAGACTGTAATCTGATAGCATCCTTCCTTCCACTGTTCACCAATTTGAAACTATTCTGCTTGTCATATTCCTGTGTCAAGCCAATTATGATAATTAATAATCTCTCATGTTTCTGTCTGTGATATGACTGTCATTTACCCTCCTAGTCAAATTGGAATACTAAGCTAGCATACATAACAGAGCAGGTCCTAGCTATGTAACTATAGCAGTATACATAACAGAGCAGGTCCTAGCTATGTAACTATAGCAGTATACATAACAGAGCAGGTCCTAGCTATGTAACTATAGCAGTATACATAACAGAGCAGGTCCTAGCTATGTAACTATAGCAGTATACATAACAGAGCAGGTCCTAGCTATGTAACTATAGCAGTATACATAACAGAGCAGGTCCTAGCTATGTAACTATAGCAGTATACATAACAGCAGGTCCGGGCTATGTAAGTATAGCAGTATTGAGAATTCTACTCGCATATCCTGGCCTTGTCTACTTCTCTCTGACACATCTTCTCTACCTCCTTTTGTTCTCTATCTCCTTCTCTACCCTTACCAGGTACACTTCTCTTGTCTTATACCTTGCCGAACTCCCCCTCAACGTCGACCCTTACCTTACCTATCCCCTCACTACACCTACCCCCTTCCCCTCACCTTGTCTACTTTCACTCGTCGCCTCCCCCCCAACCTTACCTACCTCTCCTTGACGTCTCCCCCTCTTACCTTACCTGCCTTCTAGTTACGTCTTCCCTCACCTTGCCCACCTCCCCCCCCCACCCTCCTCAGCCCACGTGACTAGTGTGCAGTATTCCCCACAGCAGGCGTCGTCCGTGACGTAAATCCCGTGTTATTATTCCCTCTGCGAACGCACCGTCCTAATGAAGGCACAGAGGAAAGTTCCTCTACCCCCAGCCCCCGACTCCCACCACCTTCCCATGCCCCTTCTCTCTCTCTCTTTCCCTCTCTTTCCCAGAGAGGGAAAGATAAAAATTTCCCGGTGTCAGCTGGCTGGCTGACACCGGGACTTTTCCCCTCAGATGGTCTTAAAGTAGACAGTCTGGTGATGACGACAGCCACTAAGGAGGCGAGGTGTCAAGAGGACCAGGCCGCTTGTAAGGGGGACGGAAATTGATGTATTTGGAGGTTTCTACTACTACTATGTTAGATATGGTTGTACGACAGACAAGCATACAGTGATGTCTTTCCTTCCTAGGAAGACATTGATGTGTCCTCCCAGGCAGTGGTGTGTCCTCCCAGGCAGACAGTGGTGTGTCCTCCCAGGCAGACGGCGATGTGTCCTCCCAGGCAGACGGTGATGTGTCCTCCCTGGCAGACAGTGGTGTGTCCTCCCAGGCAGACGGTGGTGTGTCCTCCAGGCAGACATTGATGTGTCCTCCCAGGCAGACAGTGATGTGTTATCCCAGGCAGACAGTGGTGTGTCCTCCCAGGAAGACAGTGATGTGTCCTCCCAGGCAGACGGTGGTGTGTCCTCCCAGGCAGACAGTGATGTGTCCACCCAGGCAGTGATGTGTCCTCCCAGACAGAAGAACAAGTATTTTGCTTCCCCTCTCTGACCTTCCGAGTCCAAGAGGTACACAAGAAGGGTACTGAAGGGAAGTGTTGTACACAGTGCCATCTACCGTTGTCAGGCCACCTAATGATGTCAGCACCACCTAATGATGTCAGCACCACCTAATGATGTCAGTACCACCTACAGATGTCAGTACCACCTACAGATGTCAGTACCACCTACAGATGTCAGTACCACCTACTGATGTCAGTACCACCTACTGATGTCAGGGCCACCTACTGATGTCAGTGCCACCTACTGATGTCAGTACTTTAACTGTGCCACCTAATATTGTTAGTGCCCCCCCCCCTCTCGACCTCTCTCCCAACACGCTTGTATCCTGCTCTTTTATCCCAGCTCCCACATCTCGGTACCCAAATCCCAGGCCCATATCCCATCTCCCTTATCTCAGGCCACCCCTCCCCAAAACCCATACATAACCCCCCTATCCCACCCCACATCCGCCTCACCCCGCGCCCCCCTCTGTCTCTCAGTCTCTCAACCCTCACCGCCCCCCCTCACTCACGCCCCCCACCCCCCAGTAAAACAAAGGGCGTGATGAGGAGGGGGCGTTGTCCCCCCCCCCTCGTTATATTACCCAAGAGGCCGGCACTCTCACCCATTCAAATCACGTCTCTTTGTTGCTCACGAGTCAAACAAATCAACCTGAATTACGGTCGCTTGGGGAGCTCACATCTGCTTTGAGTACACCTTGATGCGCCTGGGTGTATTGTGTGTGTTTCTGGCTGTGTCTGGGTGTACCTGGGTGTACCTGAGGGTATCTGGGTGTACCTAGGTGTACCTGAGGGTTTCTGGGTGTATCTGGGTGTACCTGAGGGGTATCTGGGTGTACCCGAGGGTATCTGGGGTGTACCTGGGTGTATCTGGGTGTACCTGGGTGTACCTGAGGGTATCTGGGTGTATCTGGGTGTACCTGAGGGTATCTGGGTGTGCCTGGGTGTACCTGAGGGTATCTGGGTGTATCTGGATGTATTTGGATGTATCTGGGTGTACCTGAATGTATCTGGGTGTACCTGGATGTATCTGGGTGTACCTGGATGTATCTGGGTGTACCTGGATATATTTGGGTGTACCTGGATATATCTGGGTGTACCTCGATGTAGCTCGGTGTACCTGGGTATATCTGGGTGTACCTGGATGTATCTGGGTGTACCTGGGTGTATCTGGGTGCATCTGGGTGTACCTGGGTGTATCTGGGTGTACCTGAGAGTATCTGGGTGTGCCTGGATGTATCTGGGTGTACCTGGATATATCTGGGTGTACCTGAGTGTATCTGGGTGTACCTGAGGGTATCTGAGTGTACCTGAGAGTATCTGGGTGTACCTGAGTGTATCTGGGTGTACCTGAGAGTGTCTGGGTGTACCTGGATGTATCTGGGTGTGCCTGAGGGTATCTGGGTGTATCTGGGTGTACCTGGATGTATCTGGGTGTACCTGGATATATGGGTGTACCTCGATGTATCTCGGTGTGCCTGGGTGTATCTGGGTGTACCTGGATGTATCTGGGTGTACCTGGGTGTACCTGAGGGTATCTGGGTGTTCCTGAGAGTATCTGGGTGTACCTGGATGTATCTGGGTGTACCTGGATGTATCTGGGTGTACCTGGATGTATCTGGGTGTACCTGGATGTATCTGGGTGTACCTGAGTGCATCTGGGTGTACCTGGATGTATATGGGTGTACCTGAGAGTACCTGGGTGTACCTGAGTGTATCTGGGTGTACCTGAGTGTATCTGGGTGTACCTGGATGCACCTGGGTGTATCTGGGTGTACCTGAGTGTAACTGGGTGTATCTGGGTGTACCTGGGTGTACCTGGGTGTATCTGGGTGTACCTGGGTGTACCTGGGTGTATCTGGGTGTACCTGGGTGTACCTGGGTGTACCTGGGTGCACCTGGATGTATATACAAACAGCTTTGTTTGTCCTAGGCTGGAAGCCAGACGCTTGAGGCTAGCCAGCCTTACCCAACTTTTCATCATGACACATGCAGAGTGGTTGCAGAGTACTGTCATAGGCGGGTCGAGGGTCGGCCCCATTGCCCTTCTTTTACAGCACTGGCTATTATTGCGAATTCCAGCAACTCTTGTGAAGTCTGAAATGGGAGGAGAGAGGGCAGAATGGTGAGGAAGATGGGAAAGGGGGGTGAGGGAAGAGAGAGGCAGGGGAAAAGGAGGGAGGTGGAGGGAAAAAAAAGAGAGAGAGGAGGCAGGTGGAGAGGGTAGAAGGGAGGGAAAAAAAAGAGGTGAGGGTAGGGAAGCGGGGAGGTGTGGAGGGAATTGGAGAAGGGAGTGGGGAGAGAGAAAGAAGAGGGATGTGAGGGGGACTATCTGTAGTGAAGAGAGGGGGGGAGAGGGGAAAGACCACTCATGATAGATAGTCTGTCGTTTCTTGTCCTGTATTTTGTATGTGGTAATCATATCTTCCCTGTTTTTTCCCCCTCTTCCAGTGACGTGAGATTTAATTCCATTATTCTGTCCTCATAAGTCATACCTGTCAGTTCTGACACTAATCTAAAGGCATGTTTCGCCTGCACTTTATCCAACTCCGTTGTTAGTTTAATGCGATGCTCCGCATTTTCCAAAATTGGTCTAACGTATGTATACAAGGTCTTGAACTTCTTGTGCCGATGCTGGCTGGCCTGAGTCTTCCCGCAGAGATGTGAGGATCTATGTCTTCATGAATTTGTATCCTCATAAACTTGTGTCCTCATAAATCACCTTTTGACTTATATTTGGCGAGATAGTGGCCACATATTCCAGAAGTATCCTGCTATATGTAGTTTACAGTGGCCTAACCAATTCCTTCTTCTACCTCGTCCGACCAACTGATACGTCATCCATCTTCGTTACTTTGCCTTGCTGGAGCTAATCTCTATTCTGAAAGTGTTAGGACAGGTGTTGTTGCTGTCTGGAGTATATTTGCTTTGGGAGACCATTCGAGGGAATATAATGGGTCCTTCAACAGAGCGTTGCTAGCAATGACTTGCTATTCATTTGACTCTTTGCTCACTGTCTCTGTCATAAAGCCTTAGGTATGCCTTAATTAACTGTATAACACCTTCCCTCTTACTCCAATGTACAGAATGGTCTTACACCAAAAATATACATTCTGGAGACAGGTTTGGCGTGATATCAACTCCCAGACCTTTCTCTCTGTACGTTTCGTGAAGGACTTCATCTCACATTCGGTATCCAGTGACTGGCCTCCTAGTTCCTCCTCCTAGTTTCATTATTGTGTGCGTGTGCGTATGTGAGTGTGTGTGTACTCACCTAATTGTACTCACCTAATTGTGCTTGCGGGGGGGTTGAGCTTTGGCTCTTTGGTCCCGCCTCTCAACTGTCAATCAACTGGTGTACAGATTCCTGAGCCTACATATCTACATTTGAAACTGTGTATGGAGTCAGCCTCCACCACATCACTTCCTAGTGTATTCCATTTATGTGCGTGCATACATAGCAGTGCAACACAGTTAGGTAAGCAGTGTTAGGTAAGCGCCCCCCTCCCCACCCTCACAGCAGAAGAGCCACCGAGGCTACCAAAGGCATCACTTAAGCTTAACGCAACATAAGGAAGCAGGCTGCACCCGCTAACAAGAGTGACGTGCTGCGGCAGGTATGTGAGCCAGGAAATACCAATTGAAGACACCAGCAGCAGGAGGAGGAGGCAAGAGGTCTGGCTGTCTCTGTGTTTATCAAGTGCGCAGAAGGCACAGAGCGTATTGATATATGACAGGATTATGTGGTAACACCGTGTGAGAGAGAGAGAGGTGGATGGATTAATGACGGAGGTGCTGACGGAGCAGCAGACGGAGGCGCGGACGGAGCAGCAGACGGAGGCGCGGACGGAGGAGCAGACGGAGGAGCAGTCGGAGGTGCTGTCGGAGACGCGGACGGAGGAGGCGAGGAAGGTCCATTGTTCATCACAATGAAATGTGTGAAGTAAAACATGTGTATGGGGCAAGTAACAAAGTCAGTAGACTAACAGATGTTGTCACAGCTCGTATAAGACTTGGCTACAAGTATCTCTGGCAGTTCGGCTTGTATAGGGATCTAGATGAAGTAAAGTGTAAAGTGTGTGGACAAAGACAGGGACACACACTAGTAGTAAAATTGAGCCTTTTAGAGATAAATCTAAGCTCACTCTGTATGATATGGCAACCTATCTTATTACCATGGATAAATTACCTGAAATCCTTGCACTGTATCCACATTTCGCTTCCAATAGATAAACGACATATGAGATTCAGAAACAAGAAGTGTATTGTGAGGACTAGCAATAAACAGAAGCTCCCCTATGACTAATATCCCCATTGGTCAAACTATTATGTATTAGCGATAAGACCTACCATTGGGGTTTAAGGCTCATGCTCGGTGATGATATGGGAAATTTGTTTACTGAGAATTATATAAAATATATATAAATGTAATAATCTCTCCTGTATTTTAATGTAAATTTATTCTCCAAATTTTGTAAATCGTTTAACGGAAAATATGTATAACATTCAGGTTTTTTTAAAGATCATATTCTGTACTAATGGAAAACTTGTTTACTAAGAATTGCAATGTATAATTCTCTTGTAAAACTTTTATAATTTGATTTATATTGTATTTTCTTAAATAAAGATAAAAAAAATTAATGTATGATGACTTACTGTAAATATATAGCTCTTGAAATAGCACTTACTCTGTAACTAGCTGACATTGTAACTATAAGGTGTGAAAGATAGATGAAATTGTTATGTAATAATCTAAGATGAGGTCTGATAAAGACCTTTTGTGCCCTCTGTAATGCTTTTTGCGCTACGATCACAGGATGGGTATGGGGTCCTCCGGTGGCAAGAATCAAAAGGAAGGAGAGGACACTATAGGGGACCCTCCTATATGAGCCCACCAGCAGGGTATATACACCGGGAGGCAGGAGAGGGCCCCAGGGAAGAGAGAGGCGCCGACCTGCTGGTGACCGACACTAAAACTTTCCCCACATATTAGGCCCAGTTTAATCAAGGAAAAGCTGGGGACCAAAAACTTGGTCAAGTTATATAGGTTGGTGCGACCCCCACCCTCTCCACCCTCGGGAGAATGAAGGGGCATCCTGTCTGTTGACGGGAGAGTGAAGGGGCATTCTGCCTCTTAACATGTTATATAAATGGGAGTTGTATATAAATTC
>WNGS01109635.1:13398377-13436640 GCA_020271785.1 Procambarus virginalis | reverse complement strand
ACTGAATCAACGTTGTAGCCGTATATTCCAGGATTAGCCTCATATATGTGGTATACGACGTTCTGAATATTTTATGCATATTTCTAACAGTTGTTTTTATTTTGGCCAAAATAGCATACGCCATTGCTGATGTCCTTTCCATATGGGCTTCAAGAAAACTCCATCCAAAAGTTTTATTGTATAGCTGATTGTGTGGAATCAACGCCAAGATTGTTCCCTCTACCCGAGCAGAGTTGGAGTAAAAACTTGATGGACCATTCCTTCAGTTTGTTCAGGTCAACTTATAGCCTGTTGCTATCTTCCTCTGTCTTACTCCTCCTCCCAATTTTTGCATCAGCAAACATTTAGAGGAATGAGCCTATATCCTCTGGAAGATCATATATATACAGACACAGGATACGGCCGAGATCTGACCCTTGTGGAACACTGCTGGTGACATCTCGCCACTCTGAAATCTCAATCTTCACTACGACTCGCTGTCTTCTATTGCTTAGGTACTCCCTAATTCACTAGAGCACATCACCTGTCACTTTTGCCTACTCCAAGTAATTCAATATTCTGCATCACCTTGCATGGTATGCAGGTTCGTGACATTGACTTGCAATTCATTGACTTTTGTCAATTTTTTTGTATATTGGGAGAACATTTGCTGCATTCCACCTATCTGTTGGGTTTCCTATTTCCAGTGACTAATACACCATTGAAAGTGGCAAGCACAGGGCTTCTGCTCCCTCTTTTAGTTGGTGAGATTGTGCTTGGTCCAAATTCCTCTAGTGCTGTTTTTGTTTAATTTGGTACTGGAGCTTACCTTAAGCTCCAGTACCTTACCTTAAGCTGGGTAAGCTGGAGCTCAGCTTACCTTAACCCTTCCTCAACACTCACGCCCCAGTAATCCATCTTTTACCCCACACATCCTTAACCTTTCTCCACCACACCAACCCACACCACAGCTCCCACCAACCACCACCACCACCACCACCAGCTATCCTCCAACACTCACAAACAATTAAAACCCCCACCACTCCCTCACTCCACCATTAATCACCATATTCCAGCTCCCCAACACCAACCCCACCAGCATCCTGCACCCTTTCATCTCCCCCACCATCAACTCTCCCCCTCCCCCAGCAGGTCTGGAGAAGCGGGTCCCCGCCACAAACTTCCACACTCGCCGCCCTCCACCACCTGAGTGCTTCATCCCAGCTTTCCTTTCAAGTAATGGAGTTTTTTTCGACGCCTTACACATGGGACCCGGATTTTTCCTGCCCAGTGTGTGTGTGTGTGTGTGTGTGTGTGTGTGTGTGTGTGTGTGTGTGTGTGTGTGTGTGTGTGTGTGTGTGTGTGTGTGTGTGTGTGTGTTTGTGTGTGTGTGTGTGTGTGTTTACTATTTGCATTTATTATTATGCCTACAAAATCGAGCTATTAGCTCTTGGATCCCACCTTTCTAATCAATCCATTTTTCCTCCATTATGTCTACTACGTATATTTCTCTCTAAGACAACACCCCCCCCCAGGAAGCAGCCCGCAACAGCTGTCTAACCCAGGTACCTATTTACTGCTAGGTGAACAGGAAAATCAGGGGTGAAAGAATCTCTGCCTATTTGTTTCCGCCTCCGCCGGAATCGAACCCGGGCCCTTAAGACTACGACCCCGAGCGCTGTCCACAGCCCCAAGCCTCGCCTCTTTAATGATTATTAATTTTTGTTTACATATGTTAAAACACTTAAAATAATGCATACTATGTTAGTATAACTGTTATATAAAGTAAATGGTACATTTCCATTTTCTTTGAATATTTATATTAAAACTTTTACTCTAAGATAGCTTCATCCACGTCTTCGTCTAACTCATTTTCACTGTTTACACTCAGTCCTCTTGTTTACACTCGGTCCCCTTGTTTACACTCAGTCCCCTTGTTTACACTCAGTCCTCTTGTTTACACTCAGTCCTCTTGTTTACACTCAGTCCTCTTGTTTACATTGTCCCCTTGTTTACACTCAGTCCCCTTGTTTACACTCAGTCCTCTTGTTTACACTCAGTCCTCTTGTTTACACTCACTCAGTCCCCTTGTTTACACTCCCATCCCCTTGTTTACACTCAGTCCCCTTGTTTACACTCAGTCCCCTTGTTTACACTGTCCCCTTGTTTACACTCAGTCCCCTTGTTTACACTCAGTCCTCTTGTTTACACTCAGTCCTCTTGTTTACACTCAGTCCCCTTGTTTACACTCAGTCCCCTTGTTTACCTCAGTCCCCTTGTTTACACTGTCCCCTTGTTTACACTCGGTCCCCTTGTTTACACTCGGTCCTTGTTACACTCAGTCCTCTTGTTTACACCCAGTCCCCTTGTTTACAACTCAGTCCTCTGTTTACACCCAGTCCCCTTGTTTACACTCAGTCCTCTTGTTTACACTCATCCCCTTGTTTACACTCAGTCCCCTTGTTTACACTCAGTCCCTCTTGTTACACTCAGTCCCCTTGTTTACACTCCGTCCCCTTGTTTACACTCAGTCCCCTTGTTTACACTCAGTCCCCTTGTTTACACTCAGTCCCCTTGTTTACACTCAGTCCCCTTGTTTACACTCAGTCCCCTTGTTTACAATCAGTCCCCTTGTTTACACTCAGTCCCCTTGTTTACACTCAGTTCCCATTGTTTACACTCAGTCCCCTTGTTTTACACTCGGTCCCCTTGTTTACACTCAGTCCTCTTGTTTACACCCAGTCCCCTTGTTTACACTCATTCCTCTTGTTTACACCCAGTCCCCTTGTTTACACTCATCCTCTTGTTTACACTCAGTCCCCTTGTTTACGCCCAGCCTCTTGTTTACACTCAGTCCCCTTGTTTACACTCAGTCCCCTTGTTTACACCCAGTCCCCTGTTTACACTCAGTCCCCTTGTTTTACACACTCATTCTCCTGTGTTCAACTTTTACACAAAGAGGTCCTTACAGTCACCTCTGTGACCAAGAGTCTATTTTTTATCCTGAGTATTGGTCCTCCCGTTGTCTACCTCGTAAAGATTCCTAAGGATCTTAATGTCGTTATCAAGTCCTCGTTATTCTCTCTCTCAACTTGTGTGGTTTAGATGAGTTCCATCGACATTTTATCGTACCTCAATACCTTCAACGCAGGAACACGCCTTGGTGTGTCTTTGGGTACTGCTTGATACCTGCTTGATGGGGTTCTGGGAGTTCTTCTATCTCCCAAGCCCGGCCCGAGGCAGGCTCGACTGTGAGAGTTTGGTCCACCAGGCTGTTGCTTGGAGCGGCCCCACAGGGCCACATACCCCACACAGCCCGGCTGATCCGGAAACTTCTCTTAGAAACGGTCCAGTTTTCTCTTGAAGATGTCCACGGTTGTTCCGGCAATATTTCTTATAGTCGCTGGGAGGACGTTGAACAACCGCGGACCTCTGATGTTTATACAGTGTTCTCTGATTGTGCCTATGGCACCTCTGCTCTTCACTGTTTCAATCTTGCATTTTCTTCCATATCATTCACTCCGTGCGTTTTTATTTTACTGTGTAGATTTGGGACCTGGCCCTCCAGTATTTTCCATGTGTATATTATTGGGTATCTCTCTCGTCTCCTTTCTAGTGAGTACATTTGGAGGGCGTTGAGACGATCCCAATAATTTAGGTGCTTTATCTCGTCTATGCGTGCCGTATATGTGTCTCTGTATTCCCTCTATTTCAGTCATCTCTCCTGCTCTGAAGGGGGAAGTGAGTCTTTACTCTTTGTTTTGTGTTTTTTTAGAGTCCGATTTCATGCTGGTCTCGCGTAGGTTGGTAAAGCTGTTATCTCCAAGCTCTTGAAGGCTGTGTATTGACCTAGTTGTATTCACCTAGTTGAGCTTGCGGGGGTTGAGCTCTGCTCTTTTGGCCCGCCTCTCAACTGTCACTCAATCAACTGTTACTAACTACTAACTAATTTTTCACACACACACACATACAGGAAGTAGCCCGTAACAGCTGTCTAACTCACAGGTACATATTTACTGCTTGGTAACAGGAGCATCAGGGTGAAAGAAACTCTGCCCATTTGTCTCTGCCGGCGCCGGGAATCAAACCCGGGCCACAGGATTACAAGTTTCGCGCGCTGTCCACTCAGCTACCAGACCCCTAACTGTGTGTGTGTGTGTATTTGTGTGTGTGTGTATGTGTGTGTGTGTTTGGGTGTGGTGGTGTGTGTGTGTGTTGTGTGTGTGTTGTGTGTGTGTGTGTGTGTGTGTGTGTGTGTGTGTACACATCACAAAGTCACCGTGGCATGACATAACAATGAGAAAATCATTTTGGGGGTAATCAGGTTACTTGACTCGGCGTTCTGGTGATTCCCTGACACCTGCCTTAAACCACTCAGCCACGGCAGGACAAAAGCCTATCAACCCAGAATTCTACTGAATTCACTATGAGGTTCTGGAGGTCCGAACTGGTGCCCAACCAGGATTTACGATAGACCCGCTTACACTCTGGCCGGCGGGTAATGGTGTTTACACCCTTTGGCCCTTCCTTCTGGTCACAAAGAAATCACAATTACGTAATCTTTCAATAAAAAATTATAAGAAATGATAATGCACCAGATTCACCAGCTGCTTCATTATCAACACCCTTTCAATTGCAAATAAAGAAGTCGTACAGTAATTAGAGAATTGCTGTCCTCATTCCAAGCTTCAGGCTCCCCTGTGTTGCGACAACCCAAAGTTTTTAGGGTACTGGAGCCTTGACACCTGTAGTAAAGACAAAGGTTAGCTCGGGTGAGGTGCCTGCATGGAAGGGTGCATTCTGGAACCTTCCTACCAGGAACTGTGTGGTCTCGAGGGTGACTGCAAGACAGTCAACATCAGCAAGTGTTGCAACAGTCTCCATCGTCCGTCAGTCAAGGCTTCTCAAGGAAGACGGAAGCAGATTGTCTCAGAGAATTCGGAAAGAACATTAAAGAAACAACTGAACAATGTCAAGTATATATTACAGCTTCGGTTACAGGAATATTATCCTGTTTTCCAGGAATTTGTCCCACGTATTGGTCAAAGTCCCAGGCATTAAGTCCCATGTATTAAGTCCCAGGTATTAAGTCTGAAATATTAAGCCTCAGGTGATATCCCAGAGATATCATGCCCACGAATTAAGTCCCCAGAATCAGCTTTGATGCTTTTAAAAACTCAAGTAGTCAGGTTTCAATTGAAGAGTTCTTAATGCGAAGGACAAAAAAAAAAAATTCTCAATTCTTTAAAACTTGAGCTCGTTACAATTTCCCGCGAAAATTTGAAATCGTTTCAATTTCGCGCCAAAAATTGAGCTCGACAAAGAACAAGATGGCGTCCCCGGCACACACACACAGCGCCTCCATCCCCCTTCTCCATTAAGAAGGTCGTCTCGTTCACTCAACGGCTCCCCAGGTATTGAGTGTCGCAGAAATCAACAGCCCGTTGGAGATAAAAAATTCCACTTTAAAGGAGTTTCCCATTAGACGGTGGAAGCCATTACAACTGGCCATTGAGAATGGTACCTCCCTCCCCCCTTATGATGGCCAGTCCATTATGGGGCGCCACAAGAGGTAGGAGGAAGGAGTACTGGTGAGGTATTGTTAGTCTGTTGGTGGTCCTGGCCTTAGGGGAGGAGAGTGCTGGTAGTGGTAGTGGTGGTGGTTGTAGTGGTAGTGGTGGTGGTTGTAGTGGTAGTGGTAGTGGGGAAGCCTTGTCGTACCTGTTGCGTATAAACGTACCTCTATCCTGGCGTTCGAATCCTGTGCCGAATCTGACCTTAAAGCTGTAGACAGAGGTGGCTTCTATAACTTCTATCAGTTCAGTCCATCTCGAATGTATCAAGCCTCAGATCCTGAGACAGATATCCAAGATATCATGGTTGGGAATTCAGAGCACCAGATATCCACATTTCAGGTGATATATCCCAGATACCAAATTTCCAATATCGAACCCCCCCCTCCTCCCCACCTAGGTTTCAGGTGGGGGGTGGAGGAGGGGGAGATAGTAAAATCCAAGCCTTAGGGTTCATGTTCAAATCTTAAGTCCCATGTCTCATGTCCCAGACGAGGGCCCAAGTCCCATGTCTCATGTCCCAGACGAGGGCCCAAGTCCTATGTCTCATGACCCAGACGAGGGCCCAAGTCCCATGTCTCATGTCCCAGACGAGGGCCCAAGTCCCATGTCTCATGTCCCAGACGAGAGCCCAAGTCCCATGTCTCATGTCCCAGACGAGAGCCCAAGTCCCATGTCTCATGTCCCAGACGAGGAACCCAAGTCCCACGTTTCATGTCTCAGACGAGGGCCCAAGTCCCATGTCTCATGTCCCAGGCGAGGGCCCAAGTCCCAGCTCCCCGGTACGAGGTCTGTGATCTAAGGCTCCAGGCTCCTCCAGGCCAGAGGCAGTATCACACAAAGATTCAGATCAGCTCAAAGTGCTATTAAACTTCGCTGGTGCAGGGAGCAGGCAGGACAAAAATAGGGTGAGAAATTACAGTTGCCACACAACCTTCTCCGAGGAGGAGGAGGAGGAGGAGGAGGAGGAGGGAGGGTGGGAGAAGGAGAGGCTAGAATGAAGAGGAGAGTGAAGAGGAAAATGGAACGGTAGAGAGATACAGAAGAGGAGAGATTAGAGAGAAGAAAATGAAGATTAAAGACGGAAGAAGGGAGACGAATAGTAAGGGAATTATAAGGGAGAAACAGGATAGCGAGACCATGGCACAGAGAATGGCTAGGTAAAAGGGATTAGTTTTGTCTTCTAGTTTAATTACCTTATTAAGAAGGCCAATATCCATGGGGTGGGGGGGCGGAAGAGGTCACGGCGTCGCCCGACATAATGGGTTCACATGTTGCACCGCGGACACATAACCCAAGGCAGTCACATTGTGGTCATATATACTTTTCATGTGGCTTCCTGCACCCCGCACCCAGCCTGAGTGCGGCGGGGGGAAGGTTACCGTACTGGACCATGTATATATATATATATATATATATATATNGGCCACCCGCCAACATCAGCCTCGCCACGTCCTATAGTCCACGACAAACTCCGCCGTCAAACTGAAGCAGCAGACGCGATGCAACAGGTAGATGAAAACACGTGATGCAAGACGTGGTGTTGAGCAGGTGTGAGCCCAGGTGATCATGATCACAGGGCAGGGTTGCGCGCTAGCGGCGTGACCATGTTGCTCGGAGGTGGGCAGAATCACAGGTCAGAAGAGAGCGGCAGTGGAGCTGACACGCGCGGGACAATGACCCTAATGACACGACAACCGGATGAGTCGTGGTGCCCTGGAGCCAGCCTGGGGGGACAGGGCCTTGTGTGTACCGCTCAGGGGGAGACAGCAGCTAAAAGCACATTTGGACGAGGCACCTTCAGGTGTCGGGTTCCCCCCCCTCTCTCCCTCCCTGTCACCCCACCACCCCCCCCACCACCCCCACCACTATACCGTCTTCTGCCTGCTCTGTCTCCCCCACTCTACCTTATGTAAACCCTGTCTTACTCAGTACTCTGTCTAATCCGGTACTGTCAAATCTGGCACTCAGTCGATGCTGATTGTTAATCCCGGTACTCTGCAACCCTGGTACTCACTCAATCCGGTACTCTGTTAACTCCGGTATTTTGTCAATCCTGCCCCTGGTAATGTCAACCCTGGCCTTGGTAACCTGTCAACCCTGGTACTCTGTCAACTCAAGTACTCTGTCTACCCGTGTACTCTGTCCACCTCGGTACACTGTGATGGTGCCAGCTATCCTAACCCAGAGCCAGGAGCACCTTCAGTCCAGGTGCTACCGTCTGGAAGACAGCCCGTGTACCATTGTTTATTTTGGTTTTCAGAGATATTCCTGCGCGGGCCTCTAAGCCTTTGGCTATCTTCTTGAGGTTATCTAAGATGATTTCGGGGCTTAGTGTCCCCGCGGCCCGGTCCTCGACCAGGCCTCCACCCCCCAGGAAGCAGCCCGTGACAGCTGACAAACTCCCAAGTACCTATTTACTGCTAGGTAACAGGGGCATCAGGGTGAAAAAAAACTCGGCCTATTGTTTCTCTGGCTAGCCCACTAGGTGTTACCCGTTTCTCGTTTCTGTCTTGGGGGGGGGTGGTGGAGAGGATGGTATGAGTATGTATGATTGTAGTATGCATGTAATATACGTGTACAATAAAAGATAGATTGTAGCCACTGGTAGCTAGGTTGGTTAATACCATTTTATTTATTCTGCTATTGCCCGGGGCCTTATTCGTAAAACCTCTAAATGTTTTTTTTAGATGGTTCAGTGGTTTTATGTTTCATAAGATGGCACTCATGTGAATCTTGTTAAGGTTTATTGTTTGCATTGTAAGTAATATTGCAGCTCTGTTATCGACTAGATTTATAATTTCCTTTCATTTATGGGACAAAAGTTAACATTTCTTAGGGTTTATCCAGAATATTTTTTCCAAGAACTTTCTAAATTCCTGTTCATGTTCTCTGTCCTCGTACTGATTAATTCCTGAGGCGTCTATGATGTACTCACCTACAGTAAGGTGAGTACGATGACGTGGGGTGTTTCTCGGCTGAGTTTCCCGTCACAGTTTATATTTCTTTTCTAGAACTTTCCTGGGTTTCTGTAATCGACTTGAATTTAGCTTATTAGGTCATCCTATTTTTTGGTGTACTCTGTTTTGCATAGATCTTGCAGCTCATCTTGCAGTTCTCTTGTGTCTATTGCGCTCGTCCGTCCACCAGGAGTTATAAGTGTAGAAGATTGTAATATCTGGTTTGCAGTGATGTGAGTGCCACAGTTGCTTGGGGTGGGTGGGTGTGGGAGCGCTATGTAACCGGCGCATATGTTCCTTCGTACACTTTTCTATGTGCTTATCCATTTTTTTATTCTGTGTTTATGCATGATGTTTCGTTTCCTCTAAAGTCTGTGCCACTGCTTTCCTGTGACACTGCTTTTGAAAGCCTCCCAGAGTCAGTTTTTGTACATGGAGTCTTGATGGTGAGGGTTTCTGAACAGGTTTGGCTGAGAGCGTCATTATTATTGGCAGGTGGTCGGCTTGTGCTTACTGGGCCTCTTAAGCACTTAAGCGACCGCCTTCCAAAGAGCCAAAGCTCAACCCCACGCAAGCACAACTAGGTGAATATAATAAGAATGACTCAATCAACCTCCTTCTTTCCTCTCTTGAGTGGGTTCAGACACCACCTTAATTGCCTCTTTCCCCCCCCCCTCCAAGTAGTGGTACCTGCACTACCCCTGCCGCTTCCCCCTCCCCTCCAAGTGGGGGGTACCTACACCACCCTGCCGCTTCCCCTCCCCTCCAAGTGGGGGGTACCTACACCACCCCTGCCTCTCATCCCTCTACGCGAAGCCTCCCTAAATCTCTTACCTCCGTGATATAGACGTAGCCTAAAGTATTCTTTTGCCTTTCTCTTCCCATCTCATTGAGTTACCTAGATTTCCCCACCACACTCAAACAATGTGTGGTCTAGGCCTACCATGGTATCCTGCCTCTCGGAATGAATGGCTGGACTGAATGAGTGAAGACGTTGGTGAAGCGGAGACCCACAAACACCGAGAGAGCCACACACACACCTGCCACCAACGCCACACCTAACACGGTGTGGCTAAATCTGACGTGTTTATCAAACTATACGTGTTTCCAGTAGTCACGGCGCCACACTACGTTACTTGGGACTGTGTCATACTACTGTACCTGGGACTGTGCCACACTACTGTACCTGGGACTGTGCGACACTACGTACCTGGGACTGTGCCACACTACTGTACCTGGGACTGTGCCACATACTGTACCTGGGACTGTGTCACACTACTGTACCGGGACTGTGCCACTACTGTTCCTGGGGACTGTGTCACACTACTGTACCTGGGACTGTGTCACACTACTGTACATGGGACTGTCACAGTACTGTATTTAAAAGTATAAAGACTGTGCCGCACATATTCTCAGCCCTGCCTGGCACCCTCCTCCTCCCCCACACGCCTGGCGGCACCTGAGCCTCAGGATGACGCTTATGGAGGCAGGAGCGACAGCGTGACAGGTGTTGCTAATCCCAGACCCGGAGGTCTACTGGCTGGCTGTCAGTCGGGGCTCTCCGTTTTTACCCTTCTACGCTTTTTACGCCTCTTCATTCTGATATAATATCCGGACAATGAGATAATAAATGGATATGCGCGTGTCTGTGGGCTTAAGGGCGACTGTTTCGGGTGTTGAGGGCGCACTGCTCGTTCTTAGTGAGGTTTGGGGTGTAGCACTGTTTTGCTGCGAGTTGTACAGGTGTCTGGCGGCTGTAATTTGTTAATATGTTTCATGGACGGCATTTTTCTCTCAGCTCGCTCTCCTTCTCCCTCCCTGTTGCACCTTATTCCCCTTTCCCCCTTTGTCTACCCGCCCGTGGCTACCTGTCACCGTTCGTGGCTACCTGTCACCCGCCCGTGGCTACCTGTCACCCGCCCGTGGCTACCTGTCACCCGTTCGTGGCTACCTGTCACCTGCCGTGGCTACCTGTCACCCGTTCGTGGCTACCTGTCACCCGCCCGTGGCTACCCGTCACCCGCCGTGGCTACCCGTCACCCGCCGTGGCTACCTGTCACCCGCCCGTGGCTACCTGTCACCCGCCCGTGGCTACCTGTCACCCGCCCGTGGCTACCTGTCACCCGCCCGTGGCTACCTGTCACCCGCCGTGGCTACCTGTCACCCGCCCGTGGCTACCTGTCACCCGCCGTGGCTACCTGTCACCCGCCCGTGGCTACCTGTCACCCGCCGTGGCTACCTGTCACCGCCTGTGGCTACCTGTCACCCGCCCGTGGCTACCTGTCACCCGCCGTGGCTACCTGTCACCCGCCGTGACTACCTGTCACCGCCCGTGGCTACCTGTCACCCGCCCGTGGCTACCTGTCACCCGCCCGTGGCTACCTGTCACCCGCCCGTGGCTACCTGTCACCCGTTCGTGGCTACCTGTCACCCGCCCGTGGCACTGTTCGTGCTGCAGCTGTCACTGTTGCTATTGGACATAAGAATACAAAAATCTGTAGGTTTACTGGCCCATGTGAGGTGTTTCCTGCTTATACCCAGCCACACCTGCTCGTTTGTGTCTAACCTACGCTTGAAACAAGCCAGTCGTGCCAACATCTATTATGCTACTCGGCAACCTCTACCACAATTCACCGACCCTCTTTACAAATTAGATTTTACTCAGTCCCTTTCTAAATCCAAACTTATCACCCAATTTTAATGTATTATTTCGTGTTTATATATTAGGACCCCATTAATAGCTCATTTTTTATATCTTTTGCAAATTGTTAATAATTTAATCACGTTTCCCTTCTCTTTGCCTTTCCGAAGAATGTAAATTAGGCTTTTGAATATCTCGCATCATAATATGGGTGCTTCATATCACCTGGTATTATGTTGTTCGTACTTCTCTGCACGCTTTTATTGGAATTTGTGTCCGTTTAATAAACAGTTGCCCGGGCATGTGTAGACAAGATAGAAGAGATCCTCAAAGAGCAGCTGATGAAGGAGATCACTTGTGAACACAGACAAAGGAATCTGAGAGGCAGCCTACTGGCTAGAATCTTTCTCTCGTGTCAACTTAATTAACATGCAATGACCTGAACAACAGAGCAAATATTAAGACACGTACTCAAATATTTCAGGAGCTGAGGGGTTCTCCACTAGCACATACACAAAGCGATCTCCTTCCTAATTATAGTCTAACTAACACACCCCCACACTGGCCAAAAGCCAATATCAGAGTGTGTTCACTCTTGAAAATTCTGTAAATGAGTGCCTGCAAAGAATTGTCTCTCTCTTTTGGTCTCCCTGAATCCCACACTTGGAACACTCCGGTTTCCACTCAAAATATCTCTTTCAAATTCTCTAGGCCAATTCCAGACTGCTCTTAATGACTTGGAATGACAGAAATTAATGGGTGCCAACGCCAGTCTTTCTTGAAAATAGGTCACTCTGGCAATTAATGGCCTGTGATTACCTTTGCCAGCTCTGGAAACCACGAGGTCCATCTGGGTGCAAGTACCAGTGACGGGACGATTAATTGGAATCAAGAATTGGAAGAATCGAGCATTTTGCAGTAAACGGAATCGAGAGAAATTTATAATGATTTCCGATTCTTTAACATTTAATAACAAAATATTTTTTCGTTTCAGGTAATAATTCATTTTTTTATTTATCATTAACAATCAAATATTATTCTCTAAAGTTCCATTTTACGACCTGACGACTGACGTTAAAAAAAGTCATTGATAAGCATAAAATATGGGATATGAACAGCAACAGAGCACAGATAAATCATAAATATATTGGAGAAATGACAGCAGTCTATAGCCTATAATTGTCTGTCGTCAAAGATATTGAGTTTATAGTGATTGCTGGACGCCAGTACAGAAATACACCATTGAATTTAACAATTCTTTTCTATTCTTAAACCAATGTTATATTATTTTAAATAATGTTAATATTTTACATTAAAAGTTAATGTTTTACATTGTGAGCATTTACCATGCTCACAATGTAAAACATTAACTTTTCCAAACTAAAATACGAACATTTTCAGAAAATATAAGTATCCATCTATATAGTTGAAAATACCCCGAATCCGAATCAATAATCACATAGGAATTGAGAAGTTATAGTGGAATCGGCATCGATAACGAAACCATTAAATATCTGAGGATCGCCCCATCACTAGGTGAATGAACCCTTATGCTTGCATTAAGGCTCAGTTCCACTTTGGAACAGGAACTGGGGATCATGATCTCACCAGCCCGTCCTCCAAACAAAGATCCAAAAGTGATTCCATGCACCCGCCAAACCCCCTGTTATGAATGAAAAGCGGTTTACACACGACTCACAACTGCTGACGTTCGAACATATCCGGAACAAGTGCTTCACTGACGAATTTTGTTCGAACCACAACGCTGTAAATGCTTCATCCACGTACTACAAATACAAATAATCGCCAGCAGAACCTAAACACCTAACCTAACCTAACCTATGCCTATTTATACACAATATGCTAATATATTATAATATTATTTATACTTGAGAAAATTCCCGTTTTGAATGAACAGCATGTTAAAATTTATGAATGCGTCTGTGGGGTCGACCGCTGAATGTAATGGACTTGAGTCGAGGATGGGTTGGATCTCACACACAGTACATTATTGAAGATCCAGTCATTAGACACTTCAGACCTGACAGTATGAGGTACCTGGAGCTTTGCAAGCCCTTTATTACTTCTCGTGTTCTTGAAGATATCCTCATTAAGCACTTAAAGTTTGCCAGTTGCAAGCTACTGATCACATGGCCCTGTATGACTAACCATCCTGCGAGATAGGAACCTTTTATCATCACGTAGATGGCTCTAACCACATACTATGCAACTCATCATATAGTCTACAGTAGCTGCATAAATGGAGATATACGTAAATATGCTAAAAAAAAACTCATTACGCTAATCCATTAGTTTAGTTTTGTTCATTTATAACACGCCAACCCTTTAAGTGGGAAAAGGTTCGAGGCAAGTGATTTTTTAGCTAAGCAAGTTACAGCACTAATGAGCAAATTACACAATTCAACATTAATAAATCAACAGTGCCATTATATTTTATGAGAACAGCATCACATTCACCTCAAAAGCCCTTAATGGAGCTTGTTAGTCTAGCCAATTACACGTAATTTTAATTTGCCTATCATACAGCCCAGTCACCTAGTGGCACCCGGGGGGGGGGGAGGTCACAGACCCCTGCAGGCGCTATCTACAGTTACCAAACTGGGAGTAATTGGCTAAACTTTCTGGTAGTAGATCATTTACAGTGATATACACATTTCTTGAACATTTGTTAGAAAGTTATCTCTACATTCATTTATTGGTTTATTATTTTGTTGCATTGCATCACATAGTAATGTAGGGTGTGGGAAGAATCTTGATGACACAGTTTACATTTGGTCAAGTCTATATCGTCAGATATGTAAACTATCAGCGGTCCTTAAGACTTGAGTCTACCCTGACCAGTAGTAACATGTAGGAGTACATTTGAGTACACTCGCTAATACCATAGAGGTTATGTTAAAAATGTTATGACAACAAAGATGTTACCCAAGAGCTGGAGCTCACCCCCCACAGCGTAGCTACGTGAATATACAGTCACACACCACGACACTTTAAAGTTCTAAAAAGGACCCCTCGCTCCCTCTCTCAAACGAATAATACAGAACGGTTATGTACGAATCCCAACATTGTTTCCTGAGGACTCTTACTACCAGCCCTTTTATGTGTCCCCATCACTCGTACCCTTCCCTTCACCTACCCCGGGGTAGGTACCCTTCGGGGACCTCTCGGGTAGGTTCAAACAGGGCACGCCGGACCTTCTGAAAAGGCTCACTCTTCATGTTCCCAGCTTCACATATTGCCTTAAGCTACTAACCTTTTTCCTCCCGTTCTTACCCATCCTTTCCTATTTCCCCGAGCCCGTTTAAGTTCTCTCCCTACTTTTCCTATTCTGGTCTACTTCTACCTCTACCCCTCTTACCGTCCCAGGTACCCTCGCCACACCTCTACTGCACTGTGTTAATTCCGATTGTTGGTGCTCCATACTCATCTTGTCAGTTATAGTCATTTACTGTGCAACCTCATACCCATCTCCTGGGTGGTGGTGGCCGTGGAAAACCTCATATCCATCTCCTGGGAATGACACTGAAAATATGACATTAATTAACACCTAAAAAGACACTTCCTAACTATGTTCTCTATCAGAGGCAAAGATAATTCAATGACAAGGTGCTGGGCATGAGAGAGCCGTACTAACTATACCGGTTGTGACAAGTGACCTTGAGACGTTATCCTTCCCGGAGCCACAAACCCTCTCCACCCTACACCACTTCTCTCCATGTTCTATCCCTGGACGTGATCTGCTCTCCAGCTGAACGAGGCGTGTGAGGTTTTCGACTTGCCTTTTGACATGGAACAGCTAATCCCCGTGGTAGCATGACGGCATCGGATCTAACAACCTCGTGACCACGTCACCGGTGACCAGAGTTGACCTGTCCCATGGTTAGCTTCTCGGAGGTGTGAATTTCTCATTTTTTTGCGTCGACTGTCTGGCACCGCGCCCCTGTGGCTGCTCTGTTGTTATGTCTTGTATTATGTATTGGTCTCGTGTTACAGCGATGGTAGCGGTGGAACCCCCACCTCTACCATCTTCTACAAGCTCAAGACACCAAGTTACCATGGTTACCAAGCAAATTCTATCTGTTGGAACTAGTCAGCACGAAGCAGGACACTGACGTCTTGCAAGGAAAGCGCGGAGATTGGCTGAGGCAGTTCACTTCACTCCCGAGTCTTAAGAAGGTCACACCTGTTAACTGTTGCTCTGCTACTGCTGGACAGATATCGTCAACCTGAAGCTCGCAAGTAGAACCGAACCTGAAGAGGATTAGGGGAAGTAAGGCAGTGAGTGTGAGGCCAGGAGCTGACCTTGATATAAGCGGTGTCGTCGGTGCTATGCAAAAGAAGGCTTGGTGGATTGACAAGCTGCGGTGACTGAGAGACGAACGTGATGTGAAAAGTCCTCGTCGTCAGGAAGGACGACTGCGTTTCAAAAGTATATGAATGTCAGGGAAGGGCGCCAAGCTGCTAGTGCACCAAAAGGGCTCTGTGGAGTCGGCTGATGCCGCTGCGACTTTTCCACACTGAAGAAGAAAACTCGGGCTGAGAGTGAAATCGAGACGGAGGTTCTGAGTGAAGTTCGGACGACTCGCCAGGCGCTGAGCATGTGCATTACCAAGTAACAGGCTGACCCAGGAGCTACAAACACCGACGGACTGGTATATAAGTACCCTGAAGGTAAGAGCAGGCCCTGTAGCGTCCTTAAGTGACCATCAATGAAGTTAAGGGGCCAGTGTAGTTGGTCTTGGCAACAAGAGGCTGGTCCAATAGTGATAGACAGTGTTATATATGCAGCAGTAGTTGAGGGCAGAGCTTAAGGGCTCGGGCGGTTATGTGAGAAGTGGCCCTTCAGAATAATAGTGATATTTATGTGGCAGTGAAGCGTTTCTGGGAACTGGCTTTTATGTGTATGTGACAGTGTAGCAGAAACTGGGGGCCAAGAGTTGAGAGTCCCCAGTTTTTGCTACTACACTAAACATAAAAGTGTAGCTTTTTGCTACACAACATAAAAGTCAGTTCCCAGTACCTGGGGGCCAAGAGTTGAGAGCCCCAGGCGATAGTGCAAGGATCGGCCCATTAAAGCAGCAGTTGAGGGGTCAGTGTTTGAAGCCCCAGACAGCCAGGTGAGGGCTGACCTATATTGAATAACCGACAATGACAGTGAGGGTAGATGAGTATTTTGAGGGATCTTGTGTGAGGTGGGGCCCGTGAGCTGAAGTTCAGGGCGCAAGGTATATGTTTACGTACTCACCTAGTTGTGCTTGCAGGGGTTGAGCTCTGGCTCTTTGGTCCCGCCTCTCAACTGTCAGTCAACTGATGTACAGATTCCTGAGCCTACTGGGCTCTATCATATCTACATTTGAAACTGTGTATGGAGTCAGCTTCCACCACATCACTGCCTAATGCATTCCAATTGTTAACTACTATGACACTAAAAACAGTCTTTCTAATGTCTCTGTGGCTCATTTGGGTACTAAGTTTCCGCCTGTGTCCCCTTGTTCATGTTCCACCCATGCTAAAGGGTTTGTTTTTGTCCACCTTTTTAATTCACCTGAGAAATTTGTAGGTGGTTATCATGTCTCCCCTTATTCTTCTGTTTTCCATGCCTACAGTGAGGCATGGCGCCTCACTATACTGTGTGTGAACTAAGGTCCACACACAGACTACGGTGTGGTGCACAGAAAGCACTAAGTCATTACGGCTGTACTGCTCATATAAGGGATACGAGGATAAGGATTTAGAGCAGCAAGGAGGTAAATAAAGGTGGCCAATCACTTGGACGGTCGGGGACTGAACGCCGACCTGCAAGAAGCGAGACCATCGCTCTACCGTCTACTTCAAGTAGTCTTTATCGCAACTTTGTGTCAGAATAAATGTTCCATCGAGCACTTCCAATTTTAACACATCACTAATCCTGTCATTGGAGGACAGGAGAAAATGTATATATAGTGGTTAGCATTGTAAATGTGTGGCCACGTCTGTGGTAGAAAAAAAACTTTCAATTTTAGCAAATCCTTCCTTCCTTCTTGTACTGTAGAATAACACAAGAACACGAGGAGAGAGGAACACTGCCGGTCCTATTTCCACGGAGTACTGTTGCCGGCGCCTGTCTGACCAGCCTAGTAACACCACCAACCTACTCGCCTCAGCCTCACACCTTGCCAGAGTGTGCCACTCGCCCACATCACAAAATCACTGCTTGCCTATTTTCTAAATCTAAATTTGACTAATTTCAATGTACTACAATTGGTCATAGTAAAACTGAAAAGTAATTTGGAACACCAAGTGTAAATATACATAAATGCAAGTCAACACCGCTGCTGAAGGAGGGAGAACAATCACCAAATCTTATACACCAATCAAAAGTCAGATTAAAATAGGAGGAAATTCTCGTTGGGCTTTGTTGCTGTCAAACTTGCAATGGTTGAAGTTTGGGACTGTGAGGAGAAATGACTGTTTGTGTCTTTCCTCGCGTATATGTACTCACCTAAGGGTGCTTGGCGGAGGGGGTTGAGCTTCGGCTCGGTGGTCCTGCCTTTCAACATTCAATCGTCTGGTTTAAAAGTTCCCGAATCAATGGGGCTTTTTCGCATCTACATTTGAAGTTTTCTATAGAATTGGCTTCAACTACTTTTCTTAATAATTATCATTAGTTCACTAATCTAACAATTTACAAATTATTTATAATGTCTCTGTAGCTCATCAAAAGAAAACAGTTGGAAACACCTAGTTTCCAGCTGTTTTCCCTTGTTCGCGTAATCGTATAATACCCATTTGAAATAGTCTGTCCATGTCTATTTCCTAAGAGAATCTCGTAAATGGTAATCATGTCTCCTCCCTGACGCTTCTGTCTTACAGTGATCAGATTTAATTGCCATTAGAGTTTCTTAACTCTTATCTTTTCAGCTTTGAGACCACACTGTTAGCATATACCTTTGGACTTTCTCCAGTCCAGAGGAGAAATTTAAATTAAATTAAGTTAAATTTGTTTTGAATTTACTGAGTTAAGGACTTGACGTCGGCGCCGTATAGTTCAGAACGGGTCTGACAAGGTCGTTAATGATTCCTTATTCGAATGTTTAAAATGTTTATATTGGTCAATTTAGTATGAACGACAGATGATATATTTTTGATAAGGGCTTTGGGAAACAGTCATTGTGATACCGAGTCACAGGTCTTCTCTGCCTGAGTCTATAAGAGTTTTTTACCCCATTTAGTACCATGTGTCCGACCTCATTCTCCCAACACCCAGTTGATATCTATAGTAGCTATCTGCTAGACCATTCTTTGAGTTTGTCTAAGTCTTGGTGAAGGTACTTGTATCCCTCCATCGTGTGTGTGTGTGTGTGTGTGTGTGTGTGTGTGTGTGTGTGTGTGTGTGTGTGTGTGTGTGTGTGTGTGTGTGTGTGTGTGTGTGTGTGTGTGTGTGTGGTGTGCTCAACTAATTGTCCTTGCGGCGATTCGAGTTTCGGCTCTTTGATCCCGCATCTCAACTGCCTATTAACTGGTGTACAGGTTTCTGAACCTATTCGACTTTATCATACCTACATTTATACTGTTTATTATTAGAATATTAGTTCTATTTATTAGAACTAACATTCTTATGTCTCTGTGACTCATTTGGGGACTCATCGCAATCTGGTTCCACATGTGTCTTGTGCGCGTACCGCCCGTGACAAATACTCAGTCCAGATCTACTCTATCATTTCCCTTGATAATTTTGTACATTAATACCATCTATCCAAACTCTTCTGGCTTTCAGCGACGTAATATTGAATTCCTAAAGCCTTTCCTCATAACTCATACCTCTTAGTTCTGGGTCTAGTCTGGTGGCATACACCTGACCTTTCTCCACATTCGCCTTGGGTTTGTACACTGAATCAACGTTGTAGCCGTATATTCCAGGATTAGCCTCATATATGTGGTATACGACGTTCTGAATATTTTATGCATATTTCTAACAGTTGTTTTTATTTTGGCCAAAATAGCATACGCCATTGCTGATGTCTTTTCCATATGGGCTTCAAGAAAACTCCATCCAAAAGTTTTATTGTATAGCTGATTGTGTGGAATCAACGCCAAGATTGTTCCCTCTACCCGAGCAGAGTTGGAGTAAAAACTTGATGGACTATTCCTTCAGTTTGTTCAGGTCAACTTATAGCCTGTTGCTATCTTCCTCTGTCTTACTCCTCCTCCCAATTTTTGCATCAGCAAACATTTAGAGGAATGAGCCTATATCCTCTGGAAGATCATATATATACAGACACAGGATACGGCCGAGATCTGACCCTTGTGGAACACTGCTGGTGACATCTCGCCACTCTGAAATCTCAATCTTCACTACGACTCGCTGTCTTCTATTGCTTAGGTACTCCCTAATTCACTAGAGCACATCACCTGTCACTTTTGCCTACTCCAAGTAATTCAATATTCTGCATCACCTTGCATGGTATGCAGGTTCGTGACACTGACTTGCAATTCATTGACTTTTGTCAATCTTTTTGTATATTGGGAGAACATTTGCTGCATTCCACCTATCTGTTGGGTTCCCTATTTCCAGTGACTAATACACCATTGAAAGTGGCAAGCACAGGGCTTCTGCTCCCTCTTTTAGTTGGTGAGATTGTGCTTGGTCCAAATTCCTCTAGTGCTGTTTTTGTTTAATTTGGTACTGGAGCTTACCTTAAGCTCCAGTACCTTACCTTAAGCTGGGTAAGCTGGAGCTCAGCTTACCTTAACCCTTCCTCAACACTCACGCCCCAGTAATCCATCTTTTACCCCACACATCCTTAACCTTTCTCCACCACACCAACCCACACCACAGCTCCCACCAACCACCAACCACCACCACCACCACCAGCTATCCTCCAACACTCACAAACAATTAAAACCCCCACCACTCCCTCACTCCACCATTAATCACCATATTCCAGCTCCCCAACACCAACCCCCACCAGCATCCTGCACCCTTTCATCTCCCCCACCATCAACTCTCCCCCTCCCCCAGCAGGTCTGGAGAAGCGGGTCCCCGCCACAAACTTCCACACTCGCCGCCCTCCACCACCTGAGTGCTTCATCCCAGCTTTCCTTTCAAGTAATGGAGTTTTTTTCGACGCCTTACACATGGGACCCGGATTTTTCCTGCCCAGTGTGTGTGTGTGTGTGTGTGTGTGTGTGTGTGTGTGTGTGTGTGTGTGTGTGTGTGTGTGTGTGTGTGTGTGTGTGTGTGTGTGTGTGTTTGTGTGTGTGTGTGTGTTTACTATTTGCATTTATTATTATGCCTACAAAATCGAGCTATTAGCTCTTGGATCCCACCTTTCTAATCAATCCATTTTTCCTCCATTATGTCTACTACGTATATTTCTCTCTAAGACACACACACCCCCAGGAAGCAGCCCGCAACAGCTGTCTAACCCAGGTACCTATTTACTGCTAGGTGAACAGGAAAATCAGGGGTGAAAGAATCTCTGCCTATTTGTTTCCGCCTCCGCCGGGAATCGAACCCGGGCCCTTAAGACTACGACCCCCGAGCGCTGTCCACAGCCCCAAGCCTCGCCTCTTTAATGATTATTAATTTTTGTTTACATATGTTAAAACACTTAAAATAATGCATACTATGTTAGTATAACTGTTATATAATGTAAATGGTACATTTCCATTTTCTTTGAATATTTATATTAAAACTTTTACTCTAAGATAGCTTCATCCACGTCTTCGTCTAACTCATTTTCACTGTTTACACTCAGTCCTCTTGTTTACACTCAGTCCTCTTGTTTACACTCAGTCCTCTTGTTTACACTCAGTCCCCTTGTTTACACTCACTCCCTTGTTTACACTCAGTCCTCTTGTTTACACTCAGTCCTCTTGTTTACACTCACTCCCCTTGTTTACACTCACTCCCCTTGTTTACACTCAGTCCTCTTGTTTACACTCAGTCCTCTTGTTTACACTCACTCCCCTTGTTTACACTCAGTCCTCTTGTTTACACTCACTCCCCTTGTTTACACTCAGTCCTCTTGTTTACACTCAGTCCTCTTGTTTACACTCAGTCCCCTTGTTTACACTCAGTCCCCCTTGTTTACACTTAGTCCCCTTGTTTACACTCAGTCCCCCTTGTTTACACTCAGTCCCCTTGTTTACACTCATTCTCCTGTGTTCAACTTTTACACAAAAGAGGTCCTTACAGTCACCTCTGTGACTCAAGAGTCTATTTTTTATCTCTGAGTATTGGTCCTCCCTTTGTCTACCTCGTAAAGATTCCTAAGGATCTTAATGTCGTTATCAAGTCCTCGTTATTCTCTCTCTCAACTTGTGTGGTTAAGATGAGTTCCATCGACATTTTATCGTAACTCAATACCTTCAACACAGGAACACGCCTTGGTGTATGTCTTTGGGTACCTGCTTGATACCTGCTTGATGGGGTTCTGGGAGTTCTTCTACTCCCAAGCCCGGCCCGAGGCCAGGCTCGACTTGTGAGAGTTTGGTCCACCAGGCTGTTGCTTGGAGCGGCCCACAGGGCCACAATACCCACCACAGCCCTGCTGATCCGGAACTTCTCTTAGAAAACTGTCCAGTTTTCTCTTGAAGATGTCCACGGTTGTTCCGGCAATATTTCTTATAGTCGCTGGGAGGACGTTGAACAACCGCGGACCTCTGATGTTTATACAGTGTTCTCTGATTGTGCCTATGGCACCTCTGCTCTTCACTGGTTCAATCTTGCATTTTCTTCCATATCATTCACTCCAGTACGTTGTTATTTTACTGTGTAGATTTGGGACCTGGCCCTCCAGTATTTTCCATGTGTATATTATTTGGTATCTCTCTCGTCTCCTTTCTAGTGAGTACATTTGGAGGGCTTTGAGACGATCCCAATAATTTAGGTGCTTTATCTCGTCTATGCGTGCCGTATATGCTCTCTGTATTCCCTCTATTTCAGTCATCTCTCCTGCTCTGAAGGGGGAAGTGAGTCTTTACTCTTTGTTTTGTGTTTTTTAGAGTCCGATTTCATGCTGGTCTCGCGTAGGTTGGTAAAGCTGTTATCTCCAAGCTCTTGAAGGCTGTGTATTGACCTAGTTGTATTCACCTAGTTGAGCTTGCGGGGGTTGAGCTCTGCTCTTTTGGCCCGCCTCAACTGTCACTCAATCAACTGTTACTAACTACTAACTAATTTTTTCACACACACACACACACACATACAGGAAGTAGCCCGTAACAGCTGTCTAACTCACAGGTACATATTTACTGCTTGGTAACAGGAGCATCAGGGTGAAAGAAACTCTGCCCATTTGTCTCTGCCGGCGCCGGGAATCGAACCCGGGCCACAGGATTACAAGTTTCGCGCGCTGTCCACTCAGCTACCANAAGCGTTCTTAGTCGCTACAAAGCAGGCAGGACGCAAATAAAATCGTTCTGAACCGTCACAGAGCAGGTACGACTGAAATAAAAAACGTTCCCAGACCGCACCAAGACAGCTAAGGCGCCCCCATACCACGGGTCTGGAGGAGCGTTTCTACTCTCACAAGAAGGGGGAGGAGGAGGAGGCCTGCCTCAGCTCCACGGCTGCCAGCACTGGAATACACCAGGAAGCAAAGTGTGGTGGAGACCAGCCTCATGCATTGATTTATAAGCATTTATGACAGAACTCAAAGTATTCAGGAACAATTCAAGGATTCAGGAACAATTAAAGGATTCTGGAAAAATCATAGAGTTCAGGAACAATCAAAGGATTCTGTAACAATCAAAGTGCTCAGGAACAATCAAAGGGTTCAGGAGCATTCAAAGGGTTCAGGAGCATTCAAAGGGTTTATGAACAATGAAAGGTTTCAGGAACAATCAACGATTTCAAGGACAATCAAAGGGGGTTCGGGAACAATCAAAGGGTTCTGAAACACTTAAAGATTTCAGGAACTCAAGGTTCAAAAGTGGGACCCAAGAGCTAAAACTCAACTCTCAAAAGCACTTATAAATATCAGCACGTCCTCGCGATTTGACCAGCGTCTAATTTGATGCATTTTTGCGTAACTGTGAGTTCATGAGCCTTGTCCACCCTACTTATAATCAACCCACAGTCTATCAAGGGGGATCATCAATTGTCCAGGAGTGTGACGAATCAAGTCGTATATTTAAGACCGTGAAGACGGCCGTAAAAAGTGAAAACAGAGAGTGAAAATATGAAATCGAAAGTGAAAACGGAGAATAAATATATTCAAATATAAAATACACGAGCACAAATCCATAACAAAACATATTATTTAGTACCATTCTCAACAAACACAAAAGTAAGAACGAATAAAAAGGAGCACAAATCCCGTTTAAATCAAAGTATAAAAACGACACCTTGGTCAGAGGTCACAAGTGCTGGCTGTCAAAGGACCCCGTCTGAAGCACTTGACGTGACGCCTTGAGAGTCCCGCCAGCAGGTGCTCGGGCGTCGTCTGCTGGCCACTGCTACCTTGTGTAGTGTGCTGTGGGGTCACGACCTTCTCCAAGCCCTTACACGTCTCTCTATCTTCTCGCTCCGAGGAGACACTCTAGTCAGCTGGGACCTGCGCTCTCTCAGGAGTGTACTTATCTATAACTACTTGCCTGTGAGTGTCTACGGGAGAGTGAGGTCTATAGCTCTGTATGCCCCAGCCAACTAGCCTCCATGTGTCCGTTGCGTCATAATTTAACTATTCTAACGTTCGGCTTCGTTGTTGAGTCTGGCTTTAGGAAGGAATGCCTCCTTCAGCAGCTGCAGACGTCTGCAGATGTCTGCAGCAGAAAGAGGCATTCGAGCAGAATTCTGTGTTAAGTTTCACTTACGAGATGGAGAATGATGGGAAGCTGCCTTTTCTAGATGTAACAGTCACAGAAAGGAACGGAGGCTTCAACACTGCAGTCTACACTAAGGAAACAAACATAGGAATGTGCCTCAATGCCAATAGTGACTGCCAAGACAGGTACAAGAGGAGTGCTGTCAATGCTTACGTTGACCGGGCTCTCAGTCACATCTCAGGATGGAAGCAAGTCGATGAAGAACTCTGAAGGGTGTAAGGCAGGTCCTAGTCAACAATGGCTTCTCCAACGGTTTTGTTGAAGACGTCATAAAAAGAAAGGTGAAATGCCATGCAACCTCCAAAGAGACAACTAACACAACACTTATACCACCTATTAGACTGTTTTACAGGAACTTCTTTTCGACGGCTCATAAAACGGAGGTAAAGGTCCTGAAAGATATTATTTATAGGAACGTTATCCCTACAGACAAAAATCATAAAATACAATTGACAATTTACTACAAAAACAAAAAAATGGCCAACCTACTCATGAACAACTCCCCAGACACCAAACAGAATGCCCTGAAGGAAACCAACATCGACTATGGCTTCACATGCCCGCTTGGGAACTGTAAGTCCCAAAGAACTCAGTATATAGGCAAGACAACAACGTCTCTTTCTAGGCGATTAACCATGTACAAACAACAGGGCTCCATCAAGGAACATGTAATCTCTTCTCCCAACCAGACCATCACCAGAGAAATATTAACGAGCAACACAGAAATCATCGATAAATTCAGCGATAGCAGGAGACTCGACATCAGCGAGGCACTACACATCAAAAAGTCAATACCAGTAATGAACAGCCAATTAATGCACAACTATATTCTACCTTCTTCAAGACCCCGAACCAACATGGAAGCAGCAAGAGGAAGTATGGGCCAATAGGCCTTCTGCAGTTACTTCAATTCTTATGTTCTCATATCCATTGTTTCGAGTTCTGTCATAGCTTTGTCACCTCACCCAAAAGTTTTGTGCCATATCACTTCACCCAAAACGAGTACAAGTATGAATGTATTTTATGTGTAAACTAAGTCTTTAAAAATGTAATAAGCATTACGAAACGCGTTCAGGTGTCAGACCAGGAATAAAGAATGAATTTTGGAGAGTTTATTTATCAATTACCTTCGACAGTAAAGAAGAACGTAAGAAATATTGAGAAGATTTCGGGTTAGAATTATTAATCTTACCCTTTCGGTCATATTCAACAACATATGTTTACAAAAAAACTGCTACCAAAATATACTAATATATATATATTATGGATTTTATATAACTTTTGTGTGTACCGGGGTACTATCACTGCAGGCGTGTCATTGTAGCCTTGTCCTACTTGTCTTCTTGGTCCAAGTTATCCTCCTTGTCCTCCTAGTTCTCCTTACCTTGTCCACCTTGTCCTTCGTGCATATCTTCAGACTCTTCAGTTCCTCCGCCAAATAAACAAAATAACTTGGATAATAACTCGTACACAAGAAAACTTTCCAAAGAACTTCACTCTTTTTGGTTATGTCATTATGAAACTTAATGAACACAAATCCACCCCCTCCTTCACTCCCCCGTGTCTCCCCGGTCAGCTGGGGAGCTTGGTTATAATGACAGGTGTGTGTCTCCCCGGTTAGCTGGGGAGCTTGGTTATAATGACAGGTGTGTCTCCCTCGGTCAGCTGGGGAGCTTGGTTATAATGACAGGTGTGTGTCTCCCCTGTCAGCTGGGGAGCTTGGTTATAATGACAGGTGTGTGTCTCCCCTGTCAGCTGGGGAGCTTGGTTATAATGACAGGTGTGTCTCCCCTGTCAGCTGGGGAGCTTGGTTATAATGACAGGTGTGTGTCTCCCCTGTCAGCTGGGGAGCTTGGTTATAATGACAGGTGTGTCTCTCCTCGGTCAGCTGGGGAGCTTGGTTATAATGACAGGTGTGTGTCTCCCCTGTCAGCTGGGGAGCTTGGTTATAATGACAGGTGTGTGTGTGTCTCCCCTGTCAGCTGGGGAGCTTGGTTATAATGACAGGTGTGTGTCTCCCCTGTCAGCTGGGGAGCTTGGTTATAATGACAGGTGTGTGTCTCCCCTGTCAGCTGGGGAGCTTGGTTATAATGACAGGTGTGTGTCTCCCCTGTCAGCTGGGGAGCTTGGTTATAATGACAGGTGTGTCTCCCTGTCAGCTGGGGAGCTTGGTTATAATGACAGGTGTGTCTCCCCTGTCAGCTGGGGAGCTTGGTTATAATGACAGGTGTGTCTCCCCTGTCAGCTGGGGAGCTTGGTTATAATGACAGGTGTGTCTCCCCTGTCAGCTGGGGAGCTTGGTTATAATGACAGGTGTGTCTCCCCTGTCAGCTGGGGAGCTTGGTTATAATGACAGGCGCTCATTTGTAGCCTCACATTATTATTCCTGTTTATCACTTTTTCCCCAGAGCCCCAGTGTGCGTAACCAACACCGTCCAGAGCCAACCTTGAGCGTTACCAACCCCCCCAGAGCCAGCCGTGTGCGTTACCCCCCCCCCCCAGAGCCAGCCGTGTGCATTACCAACCCCCCCCCCCCCCAGAGCCAGCCGTGTGCATTACCAACCCCCCCCCCCCCCCAGAGCCAGCCGTGTGCGTTACTGGCACACTGCAGGCGCGGCGAGTCCTGGAGCTGAGGGGTGCCTCACGCCGCCATAAAACACGGGTTCTAAGGCGTGATTATCTGAGGTTGACGCGTCTCGCAGTTCATTTGTTACTCGATAAGTAAGTTGGATGCGGCGTGGGGGAGGGGGGGGGGGTTGGAGGGAGGGAGGGGGCCAACGAGGTGCCCGCCCCCCCTCACGCTCTTCTCTCTGTGTTTGGCCCCTCTCTTCTCCCCACCTGTCCTCTGGCCCACCTCTCTCTCCACCACACAGCGCCGCCCCACCTTGAGAACACTGGGTAGGGTATGCTGTGCAGTCTTGAAGCTCCTTGTTGATGAACATATGCTTAGCCAGTGGCGCCCTCTTCAGCGCCAGCAGGAGCTGCGGCTGGGGGATGTGAACGGTGGTATCCGACGCCACACGAAATCCACTGGAACGGTAATATTCCGAGATTCCAGGTTGCAGCCGGCGGGACTCCCATGCCGTGGGAACCCGGAGCCTGGAACTCAGCTGGTCCTCCTAGATTCAGGAATATAGACAAGCGGGCGTATCCAACACTCCCTTGGCTGCCTGGCCACCCGCCAACATCAGCCTCGCCAGCGTCCTATAGTCACGACAAACTCCGCCGTCAAACTGAAGCAGCAGACGCGATGCAACAGGTAGATGAACACACGTGATGCAAGACGTGGTGTTGAGCTCAGGTGTGAGCCCAGGTGATCACTGATCACAGGGCAGGGTTGCGCACTAGCGGCGTGACCATGTTGCTCGGAGGTGGGCAGAATCCACAGGTGCAGAGAGAGCGGCAGTGGAGCTGACACGCGCGGGACAATGACCCTAATGACACGACACCGGATGAGTCGTGGTGCCCTGGAGCCAGCCTGGGGGACAGGGCCTTGTGTGTACCGCTCAGGGGAGACAGACAGCTAAAAGCACATTTGGACGAGGCACCTTCAAGGTGTCGGGTTCCTCCCCCTCTCTCTCCCTCCCTGTCACCCCCACCACCCCCACCACTATACCGTCTTCTGCCTGCTCTCGTCTCCCCCACTCTACCTTATGTAAACCCTGTCTTACTCAGTACTCTGTCTAATCCGGTACTGTCAAATCTGGCACTCAGTCGATGCTGATTGTTAATCCCGGTACTCTGCCAACCCTGGTACTCACTCAATCCGGTACTCTGTTAACTCCGGTATTTTGTCAATCCTGCCCCTGGTAATGTCAACCCTGGCCTTGGTAACCTGTCAACCCTGGTACGCTGTCAACTCAAGTACTCTGTCTACCCGTGTACTCTGTCCACCTCGGTACACTGTGATGGTGCCAGCTATCTTAACCCAGAGCCAGGAGCACCTTCAGTCCAGGTGCTACCGTCTGGAAGACAGCCCGTGTACCATTGTTTATTTTGGTTTTCAGAGATATTCCTGCGCGGGCCTCTAAGCCTTTGGCTATCTTCTTGAGGTTATCTTAAGATGATTTCGAGGCTTAGTGTCCCCGCGGCCCGGTCCTCGACCAGGCCTCCACCCCCCCAGGAAGCAGCCCGTGACAGCTGACAAACTCCCAAGTACCTATTTACTGCTAGGTAACAGGGGCATCAGGGTGAAAAAAAACTCGGCCTATTGTTTCTCTGGCTAGCCCACTAGGTGTTACCCGTTTCTCGTTTCTGTCTTGGGGGGGGGGTGGAGAGGATGTGTATGAGTATGTATGATTGTAGTATGCATGTAATATACGTGTACAATAAAAGATAGATTGTAGCCACTGGTAGCTAGGTTGGTTAATGCCATTTTATTTATTCTGCTATTGCCCGGGGCCTTATTCGTAAAACCTCTAAATGTTTTTTTTAGATGGTTCAGTGGTTTTATGTTTCATAAGATGGCACTCATTGTGAATCTTGTTAAAGGTTTATTGTTTGCATTGTAAGTAATATTGCAGCTCTGTTATCGACTAGATTTATAATTTCCTTTTCATTTATGGGACAAAAGTTAACATTTTCTTCAGGTTTATCCAGAATATTTTTTTCCAAGAACTTTCTAAATTCCTGTTCATGTTCTCTGTCCTCGTACTGATTAATTCCTAAGGCGTCTATGATGTACTCACCTACAGTAAGGTGAGTACGATGACGTGGGGTGTTTCCTCGGCTGAGTTTCCCGTCACAGTTTATATTTCTTTTCTAGAACTTTCCTGGGTTTCTGTAATCGACTTGAATTTAGCTTATTAGGTCATCCTATTTTTTGGTGTACTCTGTTTTGCATAGATCTTGCAGCTCATCTTGCAGTTCTCTTTGTAGTCTATTGCGCTCGTCCGTCCACCCAGGAGTATTATAAGTTGTAGAAGATTGTAATATCTGGTTTGCACTGATGTGAGTGCCACAGTTGCTGGGGGTGGGTGGGTGTGGGAGCGCTATGTAACCGGCGCATATGTTCCTTCGTACACTTTTCTATGTGCTTATCCATTTATTTTATTCTGTGTTTATGCATGATGTTTCGTTTCCTCTAAAGTCTGTGCCACTGCTTTCCTGTGACACTGCTTTTGAAAGCCTCCCAGAGTCAGTTTTTGTACATTGGAGTCTTGATGGTGAGGGTTTCTGAACAGGTTTGGCTGAGAGCGTCATTATTATTGGCAGGTGGTCGGCTTGTGCTTACTGGGCCTCTTAAGCACTTAAGCCTACCAAAGAGCCAAAGCTCAACCCCACGCAAGCACAACTAGGTGAATATAATAAGAATGACTCAATCAACCTCCTTCTTTCCTCTCTTGAGTGGGGTTCAGACACCACCTTAATTGCCTCTTTCCCCCCCCCTCCAAGTAGTGGTACCTGCACTACCCCTGCCGCTTCCCCTCCCCTCCAAGTGGGGGGTACCTACACCACCCCTGCCTCTCATCCCTCTACGCGAAGCCTTCCTAAATCTCTTACCTCCGTGATATAGTACGTAGGCCTAAAGTATCCTTTTGCCTTTCTCTTCCCTCTCATTGAGTTACCTAGATTTCCCCACCACCACTCAAACAATGTGTGTGTCTAGGCCTACCATGGTATCCTGCCTCTCGGAATGAATGGCTGGACTGAATGAGTGAAGACGTTGGTGAAGCGGAGACCCACAAACACCGAGAGAGCCACACACACACCTGCCACACACACCTGCCACACACACCTAACACGGTGTGGCTAAATCTGACGTGTTTATCAAACTATACGTGTTTCCAGTAGTCACGGCGCCACACTACTGTACTTGGGACTGTGTCATACTACTGTACCTGGGATTGTGTCACACTACTGTACCTGGGACTGTGTCACACTACTGTACCTGGGACTGTGTCACACTACTGTACATGGGACTATGCCACAGTACTGTACATGGGACTATGCCACAGTACTGTACATGGGACTATGCCACAGTACTGTACATGGGACTATGCCACAGTACTGTACATGTGACTGTGTCACAGTACTGTATTTAAAAGTATAAAGACTGTGCCGCACATATTCTCAGCCCTGCCTGGCACCCTCCTCCTCCCTCACACGCCTGGCGGCACCTGAGCCTCAGGATGACGCTTATGGAGGCAGGAGCGACAGCGTGACAGGTGTTGCTAATCCCAGACCCGGAGGTCTACTGGCTGGCTGTCAGTCGGGGCTCTCCGTTTTTACCCTTCTACGCTTTTTACGCCTCTTCATTCTGATATAAATATCCGGACAATGAGATAATAAATGGATATGCGCGTGTCTGTGGGCTTAAGGGCGACTGTTTCGGGTGTTGAGGGCGCACTGCTCGTTCTTAGTGAGGTTTGGGGTGTAGCACTGTTTGCTGCGAGTTGTACAGGTGTCTGGCGGCTGTAATTTGTTAATATGTTTCATGGACGGCATTTTTCTCTCAGCTCGCTCTCCCTTCTCCCTCCCTGTTGCACCTTATTCCCCTTCCCCTTTGTCTACCCGCCCGTGGCTACCTGTCACCCGTTCGTGGCTACCTGTCACCTGCCCGTGGCTACCTGTCACCTGCCCGTGGCTACCTGTCACCCGCCCATGGCTACCTGTCACCCGCCCGTGGCTACCTGTCACCCGCCCGTGGCTACCTGTCACCCGTTCGTGGCTACCTGTCACCCGCCCGTGGCTACCTGTCACCCGCCCGTGGCTACCTGTCACCCGTTCGTGGCTACCTGTCACCTGCCCGTGGCTACCTGTCACCCGCCCGTGGCTACCTGTCACCCGTTCGTGGCTACCTGTCACCTGCCCGTGGCTACCTGTCACCCGTTCGTGGCTACCTGTCACCCGCCCGTGGCTACCCGTCACCCGTTCGTGGCTACCTGTCACCCGCCCGTGGCTACCTGTCACCCGCCCGTGGCTACCTGTCACCCGCCCGTGGCTACCTGTCACCCGCCGTGGCTACCTGTCACCCGCCCGTGGCTACCTGTCACCCGCCCGTGGCTACCTGTCACCCGCCCGTGGCTACCTGTCACCCGCCGTGGCTACCTGTCACCCGCCCGTGGCTACCTGTCACCCGCCCGTGGCTACCTGTCACCCGCCGTGGCTACCTGTCACCCGCCGTGGCTACCTGTCACCCGCCCGTGGCTACCTGTCACCCGTTCGTGGCTACCTGTCATCCGCCCGTGGCACTGTTCGTGCTGCAGCTGTCACTGTTGCTATTGGACATAAGAATACAAAAATCTGTAGGTTTACTGGCCCATGTGAGGTGTTTCCTGCTTATACCCAGCCACACCTGCTCGTTTGTGTCTAACCTACGCTTGAAACAAGCCAGTCGTGCCAACATCTATTATGCTACTCGGCAACCTCTACCACAATTCACCGACCCTCTTTACAAATTAGATTTTACTCAGTCCCTTTCTAAATCCAAACTTATCACCCAATTTTAATGTATTATTTCGTGTTTATATATTTAGGACCCCATTTAGCTCCTTTTTTATATCTTTTGCAAATTGTTAATAATTTAATCACGTTTCCCCTTTCTCTTTGCCTTTCCGAAGAATGTAAATTAGCTTTTGAAGATCTCGCATCATNGTTGATATATGCTGAACTCTGTAAACACTACCTGAAACACTTGATATACTGAACTTGGACCCAAGATTGTCTATTTAATGCATCAGTTATGTGATGCAACTATAACTTGACCTTGTAAAAGAACCTTAATCACCTTCAATGGTTAAGACTTTAATAACACACTAGTTTCTATAGCAGCTATCGTACCCTGTCAGAGTAGGAGACATATATATATATTATATATATATATATATTATATATATATATATATATATATATATATATATATATATATAATGTTGGTTAGCACTGTAAATGTGTGGCCACGGCTGTGGTAGAAAATAATAAAAAAATCACCGACCGTCGAAGTGTTTGGGCACCATCCTTCCCTCCATCCTCTCCTCAGCCCTTACCCTCATTTCACTTCCAAGTGCTATATAGTCGTTGCTGCTGTGATTTAGTATTTAGGCCCTAGGCTTGGCGCGGGGGACCTAGGGTCATACAGTGCTTTACATCTCTCTCTTCACATGTCAGGTGTGTATATATATGTGTGTGTGATGGAGGGGAGAGGGGGGGGAGAAGGTGCTGCGGGTGTGTACTATAGTTACATATCTATTGTGTCGGTAAGCAGATGTGTGCCCCACGAAATATTACTCAGGTTAATTATTCAATGAAGAAAGAAGCTTATGGCCGGAAATCAGATCCTTTGGCTGAAAACCACAACTATGGAAACATGTCCGCAAGGTGCATACAGTGTGTTACACTGGTTCTTATGTTCCCCCGAGGTCGACACGTCTACTCATGTCGACAGGTCTACCATGCCAACAGGACAGGTGTCCCAGGGTGGCAGGTCACTCGACCAGTCGGCAAGGGCCTCGGGCAGACAGCTTAAGATACTATGTTGAGTGAGTCTGAGGAGAAGAATAATGCCTTCAACAAAGCGGGGCCCAGAACCCGCTTCCTGCACTCACCCTCGACAAAAAAATAAAATGGACAGCCACAAAGACTTCTTGAAGTGTCTCTATACAAGTCCGACAAGAGATGAATAAGAGGCTTTAATATTTTTTTTTTTTGGGGGGGGGGGTGAGGGGTTTGGGGTAAGACGAGGAGGGGGGACAGAGGTGTGTCAGCTCTATTTATGGGTAGGTGGGAGTGACAAGGAGGAGGCTCTGGGAATGGGTGTGAGAGGGAAGGGGGGATGGTAGGGAGGCTGGACCAGTGACACTCTCAATTAAGATAACGACTATTACTTTGTTGAAGAGTTGTATATGTTATCTCTTGTAGTGATAAGTTTGTATAATGGTTATCCTCTTCGTGTTCAACCATAAGTTAGCAGCCACAACATAAGGCGCTCAGCCTCCTTCCGACTGTGCCTTTCTGTGCCGTAATCCTGTGGCCCGGGTTCAGTTCCTGGCGCCGGCAGACACAAATGGGCAGAGTTTCTTTTACCCTGATGCACCTGTTACCTAGCAGTAAATAGGTAGCTGGGAGTTAGACAGCTGTTACGGGCTGCTTCCTAGCTGTGTGTGTATATATATATATATTATATATATAATATATATAATATATATATATATATATATATATATATATATATGCGATCATCTCTGCAACCTGTTCAACTCCTCTTGGAGGATCCTACAATCCTCATCTGTCACAACTTTTCTCATTAACTTTGCGTCATCCGCGAACATCGACATGTTGGACTTTACTCCTGTAAACATGTCGTTAAACATATATTAGAAATAGAATTGGTCCAGCACCGATCCTTGAGGTATTCCACTCGTTACTGTTCGCCAGTCCGACTTCTCGCCCCTTCTCGTAACTCTTTGGCTCCTTCCTGTTAGGTAGTTCCTTATCCATGCTAGGACCTTTCCCCGACCCACGCCTGCCTCTCGAGTTTGAACAGCAGTCTCATGTGCGGTACTGTATCAAAGGCTTTTTGGCAGTCCAAAATATGCAGTCTGACCAACCTTCTCTGTCCTGTCTTATCCTCGTTATTTTATTATAGAATTCCAAAAGGTTTGTTAGGCACGATTTCCCTTTCCAGAACCATGTTGATGTTTGTTCACAAACCTAACGTTCTCCAGGTGTGCAACCAGTCGTAGCCTAATATTCTTTCCAGTATTTTACAGGGGATGCTTGTCAGTGATACAGGTCTATAGTTAAGTGTCTCCTTCCTGTGTGTGTGTGGTGTGTGTGTGTGTGTGTGTGTGTGTGTGTGTGTTTGTGTGTGTGTGTGTGTGTGTGTGTGTGTGTGTGTGTGTGTGGTGTGTGTGGTGTGTGTGTGTGTGTGCGCGTGCGTGCGCGCGTCTGTTCCTGAACCCGTTATGTGTCACTGTAACCCTTTGCGCCACCGCCCACAGGATGGGTATAGAATGCATAATAAATAAATGAATAAATACACATAAGCCCCACCTCAGTACCCCCTCACCCTGCACCCACCCACCCCCCTCCACTCCTGTACCCTAGCGCCCCCTCCTGTACCCTTCCCCCCTCCTGTACTATGGCGCCCCCCTCCTGCACCCTAGCCCCCCACCCTCCCTGCACCCCAGGCACCACAGCCGCGGGGGTGGTAACCCGACGCGCGTATCTGGCCGGACAGGTTGCTGATAAACGTGTACCTGGCCCTGAACAGCGCTATTGATGAGCCCCGGTGAACCCCTTGCTCTGTAATGCCTCCCTCCTGCCTCAACACCTTGCTAACCCACGCCCGCTCTTAAGACCGAACGTCCTAGGCAGTTACCACTTAAACCGGGGCCCATGAGGACGGGGCCTTGTATGGAGGTGCTCGCGGGCCAGGCAGACAGCCTTGGCGTGGTCCGCGACAAAGGTGGTGGTTGTTAGGTAGGTCCCGGTGAATACCAGAGGAGGGAGTCTGGTGGTAACCGGAGAGTACCAGGATCAGGGGGGGAGGGGAAAGGTGAGGGTACCTGCTGATACCAGAGACACACACACCTGAGCCCCAAATGGGGGCAGGTACCACAGCCTGCCTCCCACCACCGTCACACACACCTATAAAGACATCAGTGGAACACACATTTATAATTAGCAACTTCAAAACCGAGTAGCCTATCTTGGTCGTTCTAAAAAAAATTATAAAAATATCTGGAGTGTACGTGTCCGCACCAGAGGTAGAGAATATGGACATGGCAGTTATGTTCTAAGAAAAGACTTTCACTGCTAAAGACAAAATATGAAAGATGTTATCTCAGTGAGGTTGACACTTTGATCAATCACAAACTATACGAACTACAGATAGATTCAAAGTATGTACAAATAAAAGACGCAGATACACAATTTAGCAAAACATGACAAAAAAATTAACAAAAATGTAAATAGAAATGCAACTAAAAGTATAGCGTCAAAAGTGGTGATTCGGGCAACGACACGATGGACTTTTTTGTATTTATTTATTTTTGTTACAGGAGCAGACGGCACTTTACACACACTTTGTCACGTGTATTTGTTCTCATTATCTCGTTACGTGTCAATATATTGGTCAACATATACATGTGTGTTGACCGCTTGAGACACCCCCAGGGGGGGGGGGCGCCCACAGTTACACCCCCAGGGGGCTCACAGTTACACCCCCAGGGGGCTCAGAGTTACACCCCCTGGGGGGGGGGCCCACAGTTACACCCCCAGGGGGGCCCACAGTTACAGTCGACGACAGACCGTACCTGGGACCGTGAGCACCTGGTCTATAACAACATAAGAATGGTCTACCATTAGTGTGTACGTTAACTGGGTAGCCAGCTTCTTGGACTGTGGCTTGCTTAGCTAAATGAATTTGGAGATTCAGTCCCTGAGCCCAGTGTGTGTGTGCCTCTGTAACCTTTCCCGCTATATCGCCCTCGGGATGGGTTTGGGGTCAACTACCATCCCCCCCCCCACCCCCACGGGATGGGTTTGGGGTCAACTACCCCCCACGGGATGGGTATAGGGTCCACTAGCGCCCACGAGATAGGTTTGGGGTCCATTACCCCCCACGAGATGGATATGGGGTGAATAATTAATGAAAAAATCAATTATTGTTGGCATGTTTCAGTGTATTTTTGTTATCAGAAATTTGGTCATTTTTAGCATCTATATATAAAAAGTATTATCTCTCCGAGTGAAAACTTATCTGACTTAACTTGATTTAAACCGTAATTTAAAGATAACAAATATTCTCCACACTCCTGGAGCTGTGCGCCAGGAATTTCAAGATGGCGTCCAAATGACGTAAGCCAAATCCTTATTTGGCGGAGCCACACACTATATCTCTGTGGTCAGTACACATGCCCGTACTCACCTAGATGTACTCACCTAGATGCGCGTGCAGGGTTGAGCGTCAGCTCCTAAGCCGCACTATTGGTTAGATTGGTTTCGTGTAAGAATTCTTTCAAAACTGTTTATTGAATTTGTCTCTACGAACATATATAGATCGTTCTATTTGTTTGTTCGTTTTCCGATGAAGATATTCTTCCTGACATATCTTCCCGGGTTATTGGAGTCTCTAGTTTCCGGAAACTGGCTCTTACCTGAAAATGGTTTCTGTTTCGGTTCTTTAATTCCCCATAAATATTTTAAACGTTATTATCATGTCCCTGTTTGATTCCCTCAACTTGCTGAGGTTCATTTCCCAGTCGTTGACCGTAGTGAAATCCTTTTCAGCAGCGGAACGAAGCGTATCGTTCGTTCGATACGGTTCGAACGAACGACACGGTTCGTTGAACTTTGGGGTAGTTTCATTTTCTGCCTTTTCAAATGGGGGGTTCCAGGCCTGGGTTACACACTCGAGGGTTCACGGCATGCAGGGGGGGGGCAGGGGGTACACCCTGTCCTGTAGTCTACTTTGTCCTCACTCTTGAAGCTTATATACTCACTAATCTTTCTCCTTCTCTGATTTAGAAAGTTGTTTGAATCTTATCCTGTACAGCTTCGGGGTCTTCTCATTGCTGTTCCTAACCTCATTACTTCGCACTTGTCAGAGTTGGAGTCTTGCAGCCATCTCTGGAGCTAGTCAAGGACTTCTCTGCAAGTTACTCAGCCATTCCTTCTAAAATGATAGACCTTTAAGAGCAACAATTTAGTCAAACGTGACAAAATATGAACTTTTGAACCTCCCAAAGTTCACATTTTGTACCACTGACTTACCTCAAATGGCATTCTAGAAAATTGGAATTAGAACTAAAGAACATATAACCTGTACAAAAATCCTAGGCCGAATATAGTGCAAATATGCGCTACATTAGGCTTAGGAATGTTTACGTTTGGATATCAGTTTTTTGTTTTTTTTTTCGACCATATTGGTGCTATATATACTTTCATTATAGGAGGATGGGTAGAAGTACGGCATTATACCTGTCTTTGTTCCTGTACTTGAACCTGTATGTGTACCTGTCTTTGTATCTTTGTACCTGTTCCTTCACCTATTCGTGCACCTGTCCGGGTACTGTCCCTGTACGTGCACCTGACCTTGGACAAAGAATTCGATTTCGTTTTGATTGATAGAGGGAGAGTTGAGTGACGGGGAGAGGGCGGTGAGGTGAGATAGAGAAGGGAGGGGAATGGGGAGGAGAGGAGGGGGTGGGGTGGGGGGAAGAGGTGATCAAGGTCTGGTGTTCCCCCTGGATTGTGGGGAGGGCTGGGGGGGAGAAAACAGGGGTGTTGGGGAGAGAGTGCTAAGTAGGGGTGTGTTGTGCCAGGTTAGGGGCGAGTGTAGAGGGGTGTAGGAGGAAGGGGAGGGAATGTAACAGGGGAGGGGAGTGGAAAGGGGAGTGTAGGAAAGAGGGTAAAAAAGGAAGGGGGAGCGTAATTAAGGTCTTTGTCGTGTGTGTGAAGTGACTGCACCCCGAGTCGTTGTGACGGAGGTGGGCATAGAGACGTACAGCAGTTGTGACGTCTTGGATGACGCATTCTAATTAGTTGAGACGTAGTGACGCACATTAGTGTGACGTAGATGCGTGTGGTGACGCACATCACCGTGACGTAGATGCGTGTGGTGACGCACATCACCGTGACGTAGATGCGTGTGGTGACGCACATCACCGTGACGTAGATGCGTGTGGTGACGCACATTATACCTCTACATTTCCCCTATTAAATCCCTCTCCATTACCCACTCATATAATTTCACCCCATTTCTCCTAAGGCTGACCCTATGTTTACTTGGGGGTTACCCGCAGCCTCTCCTCTTCCCCCATTAACCCATTTTCCCCCGTGAACATCCGGCCTATCATCATCCCTCTTCCCCACTTGAACATCCGGCCCATACATCATCCTTTCCCACTTGAACATCCGGCCCATACATCATCCTTTCCCACTGAACATCCGCCCATACATCATCCTTTTCCTACTGAACATCCGGCCCATACATCATCCTTTCCCACTTGAACATCCGGTCCATACATCACTCCCTATCTCTATATCCCCCCAAATTCCTCTTGTGTCACAACCCCTGCCCCCCCCCCTTAACATTTCCCCTCATTCCGTTCCTCTCCTGTTCATGTTCATTCTTATTTCCCACTTTGTCCTTGCTCTCCGTTCCTCCTCCTCCTTCTTTTCCTACATTATTTTCTTTCTTTCCTTTCCCCTCTCTTCTCAAGTCTATGAACTTCTATCCAGTTCTCTATCCACTTTCCCTTTTACACAACCTCACAGTCCCCCCCCCCCCCCGTCCTCGTCCTGTCTTAAACAGTCTAGCCCGACGTGATCAA
>WNGS01109635.1:13376757-13391043 GCA_020271785.1 Procambarus virginalis | reverse complement strand
GACGCTGCCTACATCTAGTCCTTAATTCCTTAAAAAACAATGACATTTTTTTCCCCTTCCCACACGCACATCTTTTCTTCCTTAATCCCTTCCACTGCCTCCCTCGCGCGACTCTTTTTTTCCTTTCCTTCCTTCCTTCCCGCGGGTTTTTACCTTAGGCATCTCCTTCATTTACCTTTCCTCCCTTGTTTATCTTGTTTGTGACGTGTTGTGGGGCATTTTTTCCTTTCTTGCACTTTTGTCAAGCCTGATTTTTTTTTTTTTTTTTATTAATTCCTTAGGTACATCTGCATTAGTGCAGCTACCCTAGACTATATGAAGTGGAGTACAGTGTGTCAAAAAAAGGGCTAACTAGTTGATGCTAGAAAATCCCCATCACACAGGATGGTTAGTCATACAGAGGCATGTGATAAGCAGTCTGCACTGGCAGATTCCGATGCATTTTGAGGATATCATCAACACAAGATTGAATAAGTAGCAGTGGTAATAAAGGTCCCATCTCGCAGGATGGTTAGTCATACAGGGCCATATGTTTAGTAGCCTGCACTGGCAAATTTTGGGTACACTGTGAGGATATCTTCAAGAATACGAGAGTGAATAAAGTAATTGCAAAGCTCCAGGTACCTCATGCCAACTGGTCTGAAAGGTCTAATAACTGGGCATTCAGTGATGTAGTGCGGGAGATCGTGCCGTAGTTCCTGCTCACAGAGTTTGCAACTGGAGTGCTCAGGATTGGGAGATCCGTCACCTGCAGCCACCTGCCACAGGTAACGGTAACCCAACCTGATCCTTGCAACCACTGTGTCGCACAGTCTAGTGGACGTTTTGTGCTGCCCATAGATGTAGGTTTCAGATCTGAACAAATCATAGCTTTTTATACTAGTACTTTCAGGTCGTTGGGAGTCAGTAAGTTCTTTCCTATCAGATCTGAATGTTTGGATCAATACAGTTTTGACAGCAGAGATGGGGATACCTAGATCTAAGTCAACTTCAAACTTGTTACACGCTAATTTGGCTGCAAGTCTGTTTCATTATGATGGGTATATTTATGTGTGAAGGTATCCATACAAAGAAATTCGAGACCCTTTACTCTGTGCATCAATTAGGTCATTTATAATTGGGAGTATGAGGTTCTTGCTATCGATCTTCCAAGAGAAGTTTTCGATTGCTTGAGAGCACTTTGAATCACAGAATATTATTCCTCCTCCAATGTTTTTTAATGTACTGGTAGCTAAGTAATGCTGCTAGTTCTGCTTGTGTGGAGGTCAGCCAGTTGTTTAACCTGACACTGACAGTCTTTGTGCAAATATTATTTCTATAAAACCTACATGCTGCTGCAGTCCGTCCAGTAGAGGATTGGACTGAGCCGTCGGTGTAGACACAGTGCTCGTGAGATCTTAAACCCTCGATGGAGGAGGCAATTGTTTCAAGAGTGACAGCTTTGAGAAGAGCAAGATTCTCATTATCTTTCTTGGTGACAGGTTGTATGATACTTGAATGGTGGGGTACAGATAAAGAGGAATATCAGAGATAGGTAGATGCACTTAAAGGGATGTTAAGTATGAGGAGATTGTAAGCATTGTTCCTCAGCCATTTATCATAAAAGGAGTGAGTTGGTATATCGGCACCGGTCAATAGGTGTTAACAGCACTAATAATTTTTCTCTGAGCAATGCAGGGATGAGAGTTATGAGCTAGGAGAAAGACTACGGAATTAAACCTCACTTCGCTGGAAGACAGGAGAGTTAGGGGGGACATGATCACCACATTCAAGATTCTCAAGGGAATTGATAGGGTAGATAAGACAGGCTATTTAACACAAGGGGCACACGCACTAGGGGACACAGGTGAAACTGAGTGCCCAAATGAGCCACAGAGATATTAGAAAGATTTTTTTTAGTGTCAGAGTGGTTGACAAATGGAATGCACTAGGAAGTGATGTGGTGGAGGCTGACTCCATACACAGCTTCAAGTGTAGATATGATAGAGCCCAATAGACTCAGGAATCTGTACACCAGTTGATTGACGGTTGAGAGGCGGACCAAAGCCAGAGCTCAACCCCGCAAGCACAACTAGATAAGTACACACACACACACACACACACACCACACACACCCACACACACACACCACACACCCAACACAACACACACACACCACACACACACACAGACACACACACACACACACACACACACACACACACGTACATCATAAAAACAGAGCGACCATTCATGTCAGGCAGCAAGAACGGCGGTGGTCTGTGACAGGTCGTAAACGTGGCTGGTACAGGGCGAGTGTACTACGCATTTTGCTGTGATTTGACCCTCCGTAACTACCCCATTTCACCCAAGAAACCTCCAGCACCCTCCCCCCTCCATCCTCCCCTCCCAATCACTTACTACACACAGCAGTTCGACCCTCACACTTCCCCTAGCCGAACGGAGCTCACATGGACGAAAGTCTCACACTAATACTACGGGAAATAGATTTAGAAATGGTTAGGTTTTATATTCCACCGTGCATTTCATTTCTCTAGTTTGGTTAAACTGTTATGTCACTGGAGCGGACGCCTCACAGGAGGCAGTGGTACGACACCCACCACACCTTCACCATTTAGATTTTAATCTCCCAACTCTAATAATATTTTTAGTAATATAATAATAATAATAATAATAATAATAATAATAATAATAATAATAATAATAATAATAATAATCCTTACCTTTAAGATATACAATTTTCGTGTTCCTTTGTTTCAATAAAATACGTATACATAAAAATACAAATATAGAAAATGAACAAACCACCTCGATCCATCTGAGATATGAACTATCCCCCTCTCTCTTCCTCGTCCTTCTCCCTCCTCAGTCACGTGTCTCTTAATCTTTATCTCTCCTTTCTTCTCTGCTTCTACCTCCTCCCTCCCCCCCCCCTCCTTCCCTCCCTTCCTTACAAGTAGGCGAGTAGACGGGGCATAAAGAGACAGACCTCACTTTAGCATAGTTAGGTAAGCACGTAATCTCCTCCTGTCGCTCAGTATACAACAAATGGGTCTTGGGGTGAAGGCGATGCTCCTTAGTTGCGCCTCAATGCATGTATGGAGTAAACAAAACAACAAATACAAATAAATAATCCCCAGTATGGCGGGACAGTGAGCTGGCTCAGTTATGAATATTGACGACTTTTCTCCCGTCGCATTTTGCAGATAGGACGTGCCATTCCGTATCTGTTTACGGTGGTTTTACTGCCTGTCAGAGAGCGAGGACCTGTCAGTGTGATGCTGGTGATAAACAGGTCCACGGGAGGGAGGGACGGGGAAGGAATGATGGATGGAAAGAAAGCAGGGAGAGAAAGGGGAGGGAGGCGGTAAAAAAAAAGGAAAGGAAGGCGGCTAGTGTGAGGGGGCGTCAGGAACGGAGGGTGGGAGGGGAGTCTGTGAGGGAGTGTGGGAGGGGAGTTTGTGAGGGAGTGTGGAAGAGGAAACAGTGAGGGAGGATGGGAGGGAGGGGAGAGAGTGAGGGAGGGTGGGAGAGATGGAGACAGTATGGGTGAGAGTGAAGGGAGGGAATTACCGGTTGATCACCTGTGGTCGATTTCGACAATTCCCCTGTAACAGCCTAACCAGGGGGCCATCTTCCCCTGGTAATTGCCTGGTCTATGAGGCTGTCTTTGTAGCTCGCATGGCCACAGCCATCACAGCCAGGCTGGTCATTACCTGAAGAGACTTGAACCTCTGATGTTAACAAGAGGTTGAAGAAACTTGGACCGCTGATATTTACACTGTTCTCTAATCTTGCATCTCGTCGATTATCCATTGGATTAATTTTGCACTTCCTGCCGTATCTCCTAGAGAGAGAGAGAGTAGGGAGAAAAGAAGGCAGGCGTGGAAAATTTCAATTTCTTTCTTTATTATGCACCCCATACCCATCCCGTGGGCGGTGGTGTAAAGGATTACAGAGGCACATAATCGATTCAGGAACTGAACCCTCTAGTTCGTTTAGCTAAGCAAATAATTTTTTTTTTTGACGCTAGTTACAAAATTATTAATGTTATATATACATGTACACATTCTCATACATACATGTATATATATATATATATATATATATATATATATATATATATATATATATATATATATATATATATATGTCGTACCTAGTAGCCAGAACGCACTTCTCAGCCTACTATGCAAGGCCCGATTTGCCTAATTGGCCAAGTTTTCGTGAATTAATTGTTTTTCGACTACCTAACCTACCTAACCTAACCTAACTTTTTCGGCTACCTAACCTAACCTAACCTATAAAGATAGGTTAGGTTAGGTTAGGTAGGGTTGGTTAGGTTCGGTCATATATCTACGCTAATTTTAACTCCAATAAAAAAAAATGACCTCATACATAATGAAATGGGTACCTTTATCATTTCATAAGAAAAAAATTAGAGAAAATATATTAATTCAGGAAAACTTGGCTTATTAGGCAAATCTGGCCTTGCATAGTAAGCCAAAAAGTGAGTTCTGGCTACTAGGTACGACATATATATATATATATATATATATATATATACATATTTAATCACCCACACAAATATACACATTAATAATCTTTTGTGTCACAAGTGGAAAGATGGTGAGTAGTTGAAACAATGTGTAGAAGGCAGCTGATGATAGAGAGTGAGGAAGTGAAATGGAAAGAATACGAAGGAGAGAAGTAAGAATGGGGGATAACCGAGAGAAAGCAGTAGCGAAGGGGAAGAGGGATTAGGGAAAGGATGATAATGTAGTGGAATGTGGGAGGGGGATGAGATAATGGAAAAGGAGGAGCAGGCGGAATCGGATGAAGGAGTCAGCTTAGAGTTCATGTTGGTTGGTCAAAGTTTACGTTAGTCAAAGTTGATGTTGGTAGGCTCAAACTTACAGTGGTTGAAGATTATGTTGAGGGAAGTCAAAGTTTACGCTGGTTAATGATTATGTTGGGATATCAGAGTTTACGTTGACTGGTCAAGGTTTACACTGGTCAAAGTTTGTGCCGTCAAAGTTTACATTGGTTGCTGAAAGTTGCATTAGTTGGCCAAAGTTTATATTTAGCACGATAAAGTTTAAATTGTTTGTCCAATTTTACACTAGCAAGTTAAAGTTTAGGTAATTTGGTCGAAGTGGCGACACGAGGAACAAAAGTTAGGTTAATAGCACTGCATTAAGTTCATAACTACTCATGGACATCTACCTACTTACATACCCACCTACCAATCTACCCACGTATCTATCTAACCACATATCTACCCACCTGCTAGCCTATTCAGCTATCTGCCCATCTACTGACCTAGCCACTTACCTTCCCATCTACCAATCAACTCACCTATCTGCCCACCTACTTATCTACCCACCTATCGTCCCCACCTACCAATCAACTCACCTACCGATTCCAACCTACTCATTTAGCCACCTATTTGACCATAAAAAGTTATCAATATATTGGGTGGAGAATAACATCTTTCAACAATTTAGGCGGACCGGAACAGGCTTGCGATATTTTATGTTACGTTATCTTGAATCAAGGTTTTGAGGCCTCGGAACCTGCGCGTCGGTGTACATTAAGGTGGTGGAGCCACGAGCCTCGGGAGACCTGCTGACGGAGGGTGTTCGGGGAGGGGTTCTACAGGATGGTCTACTTGGTCCTCCTCCTTCGTGGTTTCTGCCTTGGTGATGATGTGCACCGCGAGACTCCTACGGCACAATACCTCGATTCTGTGTGATGCGACAGCTTGTAACGTGCGGTTGAAAACGCTGTTACTTGTGTGTGTTAGTATACTGTCTCGGTTCATCCTCCTGAGATGCTGCTTATAGCGACTATTGCCTCAAACGCACCAAGAAATGTACTGTTGGACACCCACAAGTTCACGGTTTTTTGGTTACTGAATTACTTCAAATGGCATTATAACAAAAATGGAAAGAGTACCTACAGAACCTAACTTAACGAGTCCAAGCAATCATAGGCCTAATATATGCTAGCTCAGGCCTAATATAATACATATTTGGTCATATTAGGCTTGGAATTTTTATATTTGGTTGAGGGGGGGGGAGACTTTTTTTTTGTCTTTTACAAAATGAATAGTAAAAAGTGAACGTTTTGCGTGGATTTACTTTTCTATGTTGACCAAATAGCACAAATAATGATGTAAGTGCTATCACAGTGGGAGGATGGGTGAAATATTTAGACAATATTGTGGAATAACTCAGTACAGTTTGAAATGGGTGGAATTTATTGTGAAGTTAATTTAGGACAGGAACGTTTTAGCAAGTTTAGAGACCACTTGTTTGCCACCTGTTGGCTAATTAGGGGAGAGCCCGTCTACCCCCCCCGCTCACACCTCCTCTGCTCTCCCTTCCACTCCCCAGCTCTCCCTTCCACTCCCCAGCTCTCCCTTCCATTCCCCAGCTCTCCCTTCCATCCCCAGCGTGTTGACCACTCTAATCTATGTTTAATTATCTCCTGCATTCTCAGCGTTAATAATGGTACCCCTTAACACACTTGTACCCAAACACAAAGTTTTATGACGTTATTTTTGCGTTGTTACAAAGGTGTTACAATGTAGTAACGTAGTTTCGCCGTTTGTCTCCTGGGATAGAACCGTTGTGTGTGTGTGTGTGTNAGCTGGTACTGGAGCTGGTACTGGAGCTGGTACTGGAGCTGGAGCTGGTACTGGAGCTGGTACTGGAGCTGGCACTGGAGCTGGTACTGGAGCTGGTACTGGAGCTGGTACTGGAGCTGGACTGGTACTGGAGCTGGTACTGGAGCTGGCACTGGAGCTGGCACTGGAGCTGGCACTGGAGCTGGCACTGGAGCTGGCACTGGAGCTGGTACTGGAGCTGGTACTGGAGCTGGTACTGGAGCTGGTACTGAGCTGGCACTGGAGCTGGCACTGGAGCTGGCACTGGAGCTGGCACTGGAGCTGGCACTGGAGCTGGCACTGAGCTGGCACTGGAGCTGGCACTGGAGCTGGTACTGGAGCTGGTACTGGAGCTGGTACTGGAGCTGGTACTGGAGCTGGTACTGGAGCTGGTACTGGAGCTGGTACTGGAGCTGGTACTGGAGCTGGCACTGGAGCTGGCACTGGAGCTGGTACTGGAGCTGGTACTGGAGCTGGCACTGGAGCTGGTACTGGAGCTGGTACTGGAGCTGGTACTGGAGCTGGTACTGGAGCTGGTACTGGAGCTGGTACTGGAGCTGGTACTGGAGCTGGCACTGGAGCTGGCACTGGAGCTGGTACTGGAGCTGGTACTGGAGCTGGTACTGGAGCTGGTACTGGAGCTGGTACTGGAGCTGGTACTGGAGCTGGTACTGGAGCTGGTACTGGAGCTGGCATCCCCCAGCTTGGAAGCGTCCCTTCCTCAACTTATTTACGAGCCCACACGGCTATTGCACATTGCCTCCTAATTTTAATACGAAATGCCATTTTCTCACCAAACAGAATGAGAAACGACGTATCGCTTCTGTAGTAATAACCGGGAGTTGAATACAGAAATTGATTATGTCTGAGCATTGGTGTTGCTGAGTAAAGCAAGTCAACTTTATTATTTTTCCTCCACGCGAGCGAGCGTTATCTTGTTCAACGCAATTACCCAAACCATTAATTTCTTTACCAACTGCTGACTAACACTAAATGACAAAATTCAGCTTAAATGATCCTCCCCAAATAAGTGTTCGCTGTCAACAAAAACTACCATAACAGTCCAATAAAGACGAGGCAGACGCGTTAAATTAACTATTATTGCTAGCTTCGTCTCGTTTACTGACTCGAGGGAGAGTCGTTCGAAGCTTCACGTTGTGTTTCTTCTCACGGCTGTTCCAGTATCGTCGCTCAAACGTAAACATTCTCGAAACCAAGACGACATTCAACTTCTGAACAGAAGAACTCACTACTGCTAATGTTGCTACTACTAATACTATTAATACTACTACTACTACTACTACTTATGGCCATTCACCCAATGATGAGTATTTGGGTATCCGAGAGAGAAGATATTGGGAACTTAAAGGATGAAAACCTTCAGAATACGACTGTTAAACTCTCTTAACTCCTCCCTTTCAACCAGAGACTTCATTAATAAACAGTAGTACATTTATAATTGACAAAGTTTACATAAACTGTACAGTACATTGTTTACACAAGTTATCACAATAACAACAGTCATTATCAGAAAGTTAATCAGTAACAACTTACACAAATTATTACAATACTGTCTGGACTAAATAGGTGTATAGCATTCTAATTCAAACTTACATTATAGGCAATAAGCGAGTGACATTTAGCTAACATTCTGGAATACGATATATTGTAAAGACAATGTAAGGTTTAATATTAGAGACACACTGGCACAACTTGTATCACAAAATTAGGATGATGCAGCCCGTCCTCCTAAGTTTTCCCAACGTCAAGAAACTGTCGTACTAAAGTGCCCTTATCCTAACCTACCAGAGGACCCAAAACAGAAAACGGAACAGCATGTCAATTTCGCGACCCCCTACCATTCTTTAGTACGACGATTTATGGCCTTAGGTAGAGTATACGGCAAAATGCGACGCTCTTATTAAGAGGATGGGTTGGATGATGAGACAATTAGTAGTAGGACTAATATCAACTAATCATACCCTGACATTGATGATATTGCCTCACCCTCAGCATTCATCATCAACACATTCTGGGACTATCACGGCTCAAAACCACTCCAAACACACAGCTCGTACAACAGCGATCTGACTTCAATTGGACTTAAAATGCCTATCAGTAATCCATCTTTCTGTGACGGTAGTTTTTTTTCATGATTCCAAATATCCAGCGAGGAAGGATGGGGAAGCGGGGGGGAAGGATGGTCCCTTCCGTTTCTCTGAAACGAGTTCTGTTGACCTATCCTACAGACCCGTTGCAATAGAGATACACATCACTCATTCTTAAGTTGCATTTCCTAACAATTACGTTGACATTTCTGATAAAGTAGGAGTGGCCAGTGATAAGAGAGAACCTGGAAAAAATAAGCTGAACGGTTTTTGTTATTGTTATGAGTGTGTGATTCCTTCCAGACAAGAAGATATCATTCGTTTGTGAATTATTTCCCCAAGTGTAGGTGTGGTCATCAGACGAGGTAGGACACTACAATCAGTGTGAGGATGGACACCTCGCATTCATTACGTTTAAATAATTTCCTCCATTCATCACGTCTGAAACATTTCCTCCATTCATCACGTCTGAAACATTTCCTCCATTCATCACGTCTGAAACATTTCCACCATTCATCACGTCTGAAACATTTCCTCCATTCATCACGTCTGAAACATTTCCACCATTCATCACGTCTGAAACATTTCCTCCATTCATCACGTCTGAAACATTTCCTCCATTCATCACGTCTGAAACATTTCCACCATTCATCACGTCTGAAACATTTCCACCATTCATAATTAAGCTTACCAAAGGTCAGCATTTTACAGGTCCCATACTTCATATCCATACAAACTTTGACAGTGACTGCTAAATAACTTGACATTCGACCAGGTATCAACATGACCACACTCGCTAGCGATGACAATTGCCCCGACATTCAGGTCTCTAATAGCCCCCTACTGAGGATATAATATGCCCCAGATGCTCTTGTATAATACTTTAATGGAATATCTCGGCCTAGTAATTTTAGACTGGGATCTCGACAAAACGAGTCCTGAGAGTTTAAAGCAACCACAGCACATTCTTCAAGTAATTCGTCGTTTCACACCACTCAACTCCAAGCCTCGAAAACTCATTAGCAGGAAAACACGTCTTGTAACGCCTACAAGAAAATGGAAACCTTGATACCTTACGCCCCTCCAACACTTGCTGACCGACTCACCAATTGAGAAATTCCTCGGAGTAGGACGGGAATCGAACCAACGTCCTGGGTAACCGCAGACAATGCACCTTTACTTGTAAGTATATCATGTCACTTCATTGTGCATCTCGCTATTTAATACATACTCCGAGCGACCTGCAGCATGTGGTTTACCAGCGACTGTATGATGAATGTGTTCTCAGTTATGGAGGATTATGAGTAAGCTTAATATTCCCCCCAGGGTTCGACACCCTCTTCCAAGTGGCTTTGGTTAACCTGGCTCACTTCGGCTCTACCTACGCCACCACTCCACACACAATATCCCTTCCTCTTCCCTACAAAGCATCTTTTCCCACCCCCTTCACTTAATGCTATATTAATTCTCTCATTCTCTTTTTCTCTTTCACTCATTCTCTCTCTCACTCTCTCCCCTCTATGGGATCATTGCAAAATGTACTGCAATTCCTATTCTTACTGCTACTCTAATACCTACTTGACATGTACACGTGTCGCATTCCATCTCTTGACTATAACTCCTTCCTTCCTTCCTACCTACCTACCTATATTCCTTCCTTCCTTCCTACCTACCTTCCTTCCACCCATCGTGCTATCTAGCCAGAGCTCCTCGGCCCTCCCACCATCGGTCTCGGTAACAATTGGCATGCGGCGCCCCCATCACTCACATGTAATTTAATTACACGCTAACTACTGGGTCATCCCGGCCGTGGCACCCCTCGCTGGGCAATTCACACCACCTTAATTCCCCTCCTTCACGCCAGCACCCACCTGACTACCACCTTTCTGACCAGGGACTGGAAGAGCGTCCGCCCGCTGGTGATAAACCTGCGCCCTGCGTCTCTCGGGTGCAGCTTCCTTGCCATCCACGCATTAATATGTCTAAGAGTCGACCTCTAGCCTCCCCCTCCCGACCATCTCTTGCACGTAACAGACTTTCACCTTAAAGTAATTAATCGGTAAAGGTGACATTGCCAGTGAGATTTACCATAATTCGGGCCGTGTTGCAGGCGCCAAGACGACACTAATTGCCTCAAGGAGTGGGCTGAAGTGTCAAGGTGAGGAAATGAGGGGAGGGGAGGGGGAAAGAAGAGGGAGGGGGAAAGAAGAGGGAGGGGGGAAAGAAGAGGGAGGGGGGAAGAAGAGGGAGGGGGGAAGAAGAGGGAGGGGGGAGGGGGAGGGAGATGGAAGGGAGGGGGAGGGGGATTGAGAGGGTAAGCCGAATCAGTCTACACCCCATTTTTTGGTTAGATTTTATATTTTCTCATACTATATACATTGGTAAATATGGTATACATAGGTATGTATAATTCTAAAAGAAAAAAAGTTTTAATTATTTAAGACTTCATAAAAAACCCTCCGTAAAAATGCAGCACTATCTTGGGGACCGACACCTAAATTTTATTCCATCTTCCCCTGATAGCAATATCTTCATTTATTCAACGTTTTACCAATTACAAAAAGAACTACCATATATTACCTGGGAATACACTCTCAAACTGAGCTAATATGCGCACCCAGTTCCCCTGACAACCCATATATGCTGCTCGCTGATCTAATATCTCACCTACTGGTCATGTGGCTGGATGCCCTAGACTCCCTAGAGCCTACAACTCTCAACCACCTCACGCCTATTTGTCCCTCCTTCCCCCCACGATGATCCAAGCCCAGTCCAGACTCAGTCATTCGTTTCGTGGGCGTTTTGCGCGCCATAACACATTGGTGGCGAGTGTCGGAAGTTTCCGCAACAACATATTGGCATTTTGCTCATCTTTCACTGCATCAAAGTCGTGTATAATATATATATATATATATATATATATATATATATATATATATATATATATATATATATATATATATATATATGTCTTCTATTATGTAATGTGTGTGTTTCTTGCTTGCTTGCTTGGCTGTGATACGCCCCGTGTTTTGTAGATTCCTTGCTTTCAAGTGTAAAGTGTGTGGATAAAGACAGGGACACACACTCGAACACTATATCTTGGATTGTAGTAAAATTGAGCCATTTAGAGATAAATCTAAGCTCACTCTGTATGATATGGCAACCTATCTTATTACCTGGATAAATTACCTGAAATCCTTGCACTGTATCCACATTTCGCTTCCAATAGATGAACGACATATGAGATTCAGAAACAAGTAGTGTATTGTGAAGACTAATAATAAACAGAAGCTCCCCTATGACTCTGTAATATCCCCATTGGTCAAACTATTTTGTATTAGCGATAAAACCTTCCATTAATGTATGATGACTTACTGTAAATATATAGCTCTTGAAATAGCACTTTCTCTGTAACTAGCTGACATTGTAACTATAAGGTGTGAAGGATAGATGAAATGTAATAATCTAAGATGAGGTCTGATAAAGACCTTTTGTGCCCTCTGTAATACTTTTGCGCTACCGCTCACAGGATGAGTATGGGGTGCACAATAAACTAGCCGCCATCGGCGGCAACAATCAACCTTTGAGTGCTCTCAGCTGTAACATCTACTCTTGCTCCTCGGGTGACCGTAGACGCACACAGCGATTTTGTATAAATTATTAACCTGCACCATTATTATTTAACGTAAATTTCACATGTATATATTTTTCTTTTGATTGTATATAAGCCAAGTGAATAAGCGGTTTTGTTTTCATTGTTACTTGTCATTTTGTGTAAAATGAAATATTTTTTTACTATATTAAATGTTTGGTTTTTACCAAACTGACACTACAAGATAAAAATCATACCGTAGAGGTATCAAGCATTTTTTTTTAGTCATGTGCGATAGGCACAACACCTGCCCGAATAGCGACTGCTCTATTCCAGATTCTCGTCACAAAACAAAAAAGAAATTTCTGACTCCCAACGACTTGAAAGCACCAGCATAAATATCTATGATTTGCTCAGATCTGAAACCTATGTTTATTGGCAGCACAAAACGTCGACCAGACTGTGCGACACAGTGGTTGCCAGGATCAGGTTGGGTTACCGTTACCTGTGGCAGGTGGCTGCAGGTGACGGATCTCCCAGTCCTGAGCACTCCAGGTGCAAACTCTGTGAGCAGGAACTGGGACATGATCTCACACACTATTACTGAATGTCCAGCCATTAAATCCTTCAGACCTGTTAGTATCAGGAGCCTTTCAAACACTATTCGCTCTCGTGTTCTTAATGATAACCTCACAATGCACTCAAAGAGTTTGTCAGTACAGACTACTGATCACATGGTCCTGTATGACTAACCATCCTGTGTGATGGGGACTTTTTAGCATCACGCACAAAATCCTACGTGATGCTAGAAAGTCTTTCTTGACACACACTTTACTTCCTTTTACACAGTCTAGAGTACCCGTGCAGCTACCCTAATATGTTAGAAGAAAAAGTAACGCCAACTCAAGCCGGTTTTCCAAAAACAAGAGTTGGCACCAATTTCGCTACTCCTCTACAGCATACTCACCAGGCGCTCAGGAGACGTCTTGTGCATGAGCCTCACCAGGCGCACAGGAGGCGTCTTGTGCACCGGCCTCGCCTGGCGCTCAGGAGGCGTCTTGTGCACCGGCCTCGCCTGGCGCTCAGGAGACGTCTTGTGCACCGGCCTCGCCTGGCGCTCAGGAGGCGTCTTGTGCACCGGCCTCGCCTGGCGCTCAGGAGGCGTCTTGTGCACCGGCCTCGCCTGGCGCTCAGGAGGCGTCTTGTGCACCGGCCTCGCCAGGCGCTCAGGAGGCGTCTTGTGCACCGGCCTCGCCTGGCGCTCAGGAGGCGTCTTGTGCACCGGCCTCGCCTGGCGCTCAGGAGGCGTCTTGTGCACAGGCCTCGCCTGGCGCTCAGGAGGCGTCTTGTGCACCGGCCTCGCCTGGCGCTCAGGAGGCGTCTTGTGCACCGGCCTCGCCTGGCGCTCAGGAGGCGTCTTGTGCACCGGCCTCGCCTGGCGCTCAGGAGGCGTCTTGTGCACCGGCCTCGCCTGGCGCTCAGGAGACGTCTTGTGCACCGGCCTCGCCTGGCGCTCAGGAGACGTCTTGTGCACCGGCCTCGCCTGGCGCTCAGGAGGCGTCTTGTGCACCGGCCTCGCCAGGCGCACAGGAGGCGTCTTGTGCACCGGCCTCGCCAGGCGCACAGGAGGCGTCTTGTGCACCGGCCTCGCCTGGCGCTCAGGAGGCGTCTTGTGCACCGGCCTCGCCTGGCGCTCAGGAGGCTTCCTGTAAAATCCTTGACGCCAATAAAGCTGCGGAATATTTTTACTTATTTCCCGTCATTCTCAATATTGTGACACGTTTTCTAGTCATTATCACAGTTTCAACACAGTGTGCAAAATACATTAGTCCTTCAACACACTGTGCACAAACCAATACGTTTATTCAGATCGAAATCAATAACTCAAATTTCAAGTCATTTTGATAATTTAA
>WNGS01109635.1:13336106-13351366 GCA_020271785.1 Procambarus virginalis | reverse complement strand
AGGATAGCCTTATGCAGGATCTGTTAAACACATAGTTCTGGGATTTATTGAAATCAAATCACAGAAGGTGATTGTAGTGCTTTTAAAAAATGCTAATCTTACCTACAGACAAATACATAGATACACAGACTAACGTATGCCCTACATAAAGTATTCAGACATGCGGTCATTTAATAGTGTCATTAATGTGGAATTTCAAGGTGAAATGTAAAAAGTTTAAAAAAAGAGAGTCTACAGGTGAGGTGTGAGGACCTTAGAGTGGCGTGAAGTCCACCAGTGGAGTCCCACAGGGCTCTGTACTCGGACACATCCCTGCCTCTGATATACGTAAATGATTCTCACCAGAGGGATAGATCGTCTTCTCATGTTTGCTGACGATGCCCAAATATGTAGAAGGATTAAGACGCCAGAGGGAGGACTGCTGAAGGCTTCAAGAAGACCTAAACAAACTGAAGACTGAACGACAAAATGTGTTGTAGAGTTAATCCAAGCAAATGTAATATAATGAAGATAGGGTGTGGGGAGCAGGAGACCAGATATCAGTTATCATTCGGGAGATGAAATTTCTTCAAGAGTCAGAGACGAACTTGGGGGTTTGATATCACACCAGCTGCCACCTGAAAGGCCCCCCCATATCAAGAGGAATACATCAGCGGCATATGCCTAGGTTGGCCAACATAAGAACGGCTCGCACTTTAGCAACTTGTGAAGGAAGCTGTCCGAGACTTTGTAATACACGAATTTATGTGTAGACAATCCTGGGTATGCAGACTCAGCATGGAGTCCATATCTAGGTCAGGCATTTTAAGACTAAACTGGGGGAAAAAGGTTTTTATTCATTCAAAGGTTGACCACCAGATAGTACCCGAGCTGAGAGGTAGAGCACGAGGAAAGAGACTACGGGATTAAAGCCTCACTCGCTGGAAGACAGAATAGTTAGTGGGGACATGATCACCACATAGATTATGAAGGGAATGATAGGGTAGATAAAGACATGCATTAACACAAAGGGGCACACGCACTAGGGGACAACAGGTGGAAACTGAGTGCCCAAAACAGAGCCACATGAGCTATTAGAAAGAAACGTTTTTTTAGTGTCAGAGTGGTGAACAAATGGAATGCACTAGGCAGTGTGTGGTGGACGGCTGACTCCCATACATTCAGGTGTAGATATGATAAGGACCCAGTAGGTCCCAGGAACCGTCACCATCAGTAGATTGCACAGTTGAGAGCGGGACCAAAGAACCAGAGCTCAACCCCCGCAAGCACACTAGGTAAGTACAATAGGCGAGTATATACGCACGCAAGCACACGCCAAAACACACCTGCCTCAAAGTAAACGCACTCCATTACGTTATATTTCCCAGGAGGTTAATCCGCAAAGGCTCCACCACCACCTCCCCCCCCCCCCTCCCAACTCCGCCAAATTTATCACTATCAAGCCTATGCACTTTCTGCCAACTTTGGTTAGCCCAGTACCCATCCCAGCAACACAGATACACAGGTCACAAGGCCCAGCAGTGTTCGTACCCAGAGTGAACACGCGGCTGACAATGCACCTTGTAACTTGGTCGTACACACCGGGTGTTAGGAATTAGGCGTGTGAACAACCTTACCCACCTCATCTGATTTCTGACCGAAAGGTTAAGGAATAGATGGAAGAGACAACGGGGCACAGGTTTGCGAAACTATGTAGACCACCCAAAAATGTGTAATTTTAGAAAATGGAGGATTAATATAGTGCGAGTGTTAATGACAGCTGGCGGGACGACTTCCCGCCCTTTGCGTATCTCATCTCGTGCTAGGGAGAGTGTTAGTGTTGTGAGAGGTTTTGTCAACGTGTATTTCAGCATTATTTTTTTGTCTTAGATGAATACTGTGTAGCATTCACACGTTTAGCAGTCAGGTGCTTGGATACATGGTGGATGTTCGTTTAAGGGTCTTTAATTTATTATATCTATATTGATTATTATAATTATTATTATTATTACTTATTATTATTATTATTTAAAGGGAAGGGCGTTTCCTGATCAGTATTTATCTAGCCGTACTGCCACTTTAATTGTATTGAACATGGAGCCCTCACAAAGCTGCTGCCCAAGATGAGAACCCCCACTCCACACCAGCTTGCTGGCCCAAGTTGAGAGCCCCGCCCACTGCCATACGACCGCGGTGGCCATGTGAGCCAATCGCGCCCACTCCCCACAGCTGGTGGCCCAAGAATGAGACAACGCCCACACTCCTACAGCTGGCATGGCCAAGATTAGAGCGCCCCACTCCCACAGCGTGGGAGCCCAAAGATGAGACGAGCCTCCCACAGCTCCCGACAGCTCGGGTGGCCACAGGATGAGCGCCCCACTTCCACAACGCAATCTGAGAGTGGATCTACTGGACGGAAACCAACCCCACAACAAATATTTCCACAGATGAAACACTGATCAGAAACATCCTCCCAACTCCCCCCATATCCTTCTCACAAGATACACCCATTTACCAGTACCGACCGATAAAACATGTACAGATGCACATGAGGATGAATGTGGAATAGAGTGAATGAGCACCGTTCTCTTCTATTATGTAAACTTTGGTATCGAATTACATTGTTTAGTTGATGTTTTAGTTACGCTGTTCAAGACGAAATTGTATCTCTGGAGTCTACGACTCAAGGAAAGCAAACACACACACACTACTCGCTACTTGTGTCAATTTCTCTATTGATTCCCCTCACCACCACCTCTCACCCCTCTTCACCTATCAACGCAGTTCACCTCTCACCTTTTCCTAAATCTTCTCTTTAATTCTTACCTTTTAGGCTTAAACCTTCCCATTTCTCTCTCGCCCATCCTGTTTTCTTGCAACCCTTTACACACTTCCCACCAGTTCTCCGTCCCATCTCTTCCAGACCTCTAATTCCCTTTCCTCTGATACCTTGCCCCCCGCTCCTCCCGGTCTCACTTGCATAGGTCCCATCCCTAAATGCTACCAGACGCTCACTGTTACCTGCGCCTAGTTGCCATGCCAAGCTTATGCACACCACTTCACTTTATATTCTCCTCTATCTCTATCTCTCTATCTCCCTCTCTTCTTCCTCTTCCTCTCTCTCTCCTCTCTCTCTCTTCCTCTCTCTTCTCTCTCTCTATACCTCAAAATCTCTCTCATTCTTTTCGGCTTTCTTCTGTCCACTCCTCCCCCGCCCTCCGTTTTCCTATTCCTCAGGACCAGCTGTCTTTGACTTTCCATGCCCCCTCCCTCCCTCGCCCCCTCCCCTTCCCTTCGCCCCCTCCCTTCCCTTGCCCCCTCCCATTATCCTCTCCCCCCTGCCTGCCAGCCACGCCCCCTGCCCCCTTGCCAACAAGCAGGTCCCCGGACAACATTGGCCTGGACAGGGAGAGCGAGCTTCCCCTCTCCCAACTCTCCCGTGGAGTGCTACACTTTAAATCGTCTACCGGCCTTATACCTGCAAAGCCTTACTACTCCAGCCCCGCCCGGCCACCCTGGCCACGCACCCCAGGGTGAGGGGGCCAGGTGGCCAGGGTGAGGAGGGCCAGGCTGGCCAGGGTGAGGAGGGCCAGGTTGGCCAGAGTGAGGAGGGGGGGGCCAGGGGGGGGGGGGCCAGGTGAGGAGGGCCAGGTTGGCCAGAGTGAGGGGGCCAGGTGGCCGGGTGAGGGGTCCAGGTTGGCCAAGGGTGGGAGGGCCAGGTGGCCAGGGTGAGGTAGCGGTCAGGTGGCAGGGTGAGGAGGGCCAGGTGGGGCCAGGGTGAGGAGGGCCAGGTTGGCCACGCACCCCATCGTGAGGATTTCCCTTCCATCACCTCACATCTCCTATACCTTCAATCACCCCTTCCCGCCTCCATCACCCCCCCTCCCCACTCTTCACCCCATCCCCAGGAGCCGGTTATCAGGACATAAATATCTCCTCCCAGGAGCCGTCTCCCCAGGGAGTCGTCTTCCCCCAGGGGGGAAGTCGCTCTTATCTAATTACTGGTCTAAGGCGATCACAGGTGCACCCCACCACCGCCCCCCCCCCACTCCACCCCCCACACCACGGCAAGGTTACACAGCAGGAGGAGCCAGCAGGAGGAGCAGCAGGAGGAGGCCAAGGAGTAGAAGCAAGCAGAAGGGGAGGGATGAGAAAGCGCCGGTGAAAAGGGCTTCTGCTCTCTCCTGTCTTGCACTCTTAGTTGCGTGGCACCAAATCCTCCCCTCCCCTTCCCCGGTCTCCATAGTGATACCCCCCCCCCCTCTGACAAGCCCCCCCCCCCTCCCCCCATCCCCCGCCCGTGTAGTCATTCCTCTGTCAAAACTTACCTTATACCTGTGCCAACTGAATCACATGAAAACGGTTAAATATATTCACATATGTAAATCGTGTTTGGTTTGGTGATGGGCCTACCGCCCACAAGAGGGTTACTAAGGCCACGAGACCAGCAGGTCTCACACCCTCACCCATTATGCTCTTGAGTGTATATAGAAACACTGAGATAAGGACTGTTCCTGAACAAATAGACTGGATGTGTCACAACGGAAAGAGTGATGATATTCTGGAGATAAAACTGAGTATATGATCTCGAACGACGGTAAACCACCTCTGTCAATCCAGCCCGTTCTCTTGATTTGCCACAACGTACAAAATCTCTTGATTTGCCACAACGTACAAAATACGGAGTGCTAACCTAACCAGAAACATACGAACCCAGGCCGCCCACCTAACCCAACCTTCCGATGCACAGAAAACGCTACTTTCATAGTAATTTGTAATTTGTACGTTGGGGGGGGGGGGTCATATCGTACATAATGAGACCTATTAGCTAAGAGGACAGGTTGACCCCCTTGAAAACCACCTCTCGTCTCCGCATAACTAAGTCATTTCGTAGCTGTGTAGGCTTCTTTGTCAATCAATTTGCTTCGGTAAACACAACCACGCAAGAATGGAGCTCAAGTGGGGAAAATAACATGTGCCAGAAATAAACTTCGGGCACCTGTAGGCCATTTCGGATAGCATAAATGACGAGTTTCTAGTTGCGTGGTTTAGCGGCAACGTTATGCATGGTTTAGAAGACAACACACACACACACACACCTGACTATGTCTAAACTCCACCAGTTAATAAACCATCTAAAGCATAAAACCATTCTTGGAAGATGTAGTCGGAACTCTGCTTCACAAGGAATGTTTACCTCTTAACAGCACTAATTCCTTCGAATGATATAATTTAAATTGTAAAAAATATCACTGATGTATTTTTGCCATACAAAAAATTACCTCATCTTCCTTATAGAGAAAGATTAGTCTACACAGTCTACACAGGAGTCGTGGAGGGCAGCCACAACGTGAGACAGTCTACACAGGAGTCGTGGAGGGCAGCCATAACGTGAGACAATCTACACAGGAGTCGTGGAGGGCAGCCACAACGCGAGACAATCTACACAGGAGTCGTGGAGGGCAGCCACAACGTGAGACAGTCTACACAGCAAGTTGCTTCAACTCTCCCCAAGATACGGGCAAGGCTGACTTCTCCCAATCCCGCGCGATGTCTTCCGACGCCTCAGCCGTAATTGCAACATTGGCTGCGAGTTCGAAGTCGATCTCGTGGGGCGTGACGAGCGTCAAAACCTTCGTGTAGATACACACAAAGTCGTCTGTCCTCGTGCGTGTGACGAGTCCTAAAAATTTAGTAAAGAAATATGTTTGGTACACCACTGTGTCTCGACGCTATTCTGTGCTGCCTTCTCTCGCGCGCCGCGGCAAGAATGGTTCCCATCACTCGCGGGCGCCGCGGCAAGAATGGTTCCCATCACTCGCGGGCGCCGCGGCAAGAATGGTTCCCATCACTCGCGGGCGCCGCGGCAAGAATGGTTCCCACCACTCGCGCGCCACGGCAAGAATGGTCCCCACCACTCGCGGGCGCCGCGGCAAGAATGGTCCCCACCACTCGCGGGCGCCGCGGCAAGAATGGTCCCCACCACTCGCGGGCGCCGCGGCAAGAATGGTCCCCACCACTCGCGGGCGCCGCGGCAAGAATGGTCCCCACCACTCGCGGGCGCCGCGGCAAGAATGGTCCCCACCACTCGCGGGCGCCGCGGCAAGAATGGTCCCCACCACTCGCGGGCGCCGCGGCAAGAATGGTCCCCACCACTCGCGGGCGCCGCGGCAAGAATGGTCCCCACCACTCGCGGGCGCCGCGGCAAGAATGGTCCCCACCACTCGCGCTCCGCGGCAAGAATGGTCCTTTCACTTGTCATTCAGGTGAGGGAAGGCTATTGTGAAGACTTGGAGGTGGGGGAGGGAGACGCCATTACTGTGGTCTCTCAGGTGTAAACACAGACACGATCTCATCTCTCCTGCCTGCAACCCAAGCCTAACCGAGTGTGGCACCTTAACGGAAGTCCCACCAGGACACTGCTTCCATTAACTGATGGCCAGGGACCTGGCACCGCCGCGGACTGATACACAGCACCTCTCTCATACACCTACAGCATCTCTCACACACCTACAGCATCTCTCTCACACACCTACAGCATCTCTCACACACCTACAGCATCTCTCACACCTACAGCATCTCTCACACACCTACAGCATCTCTCACACACCTACAGCATCTCACACACACCTACAGCATCTCACACACACCTACAGCATCTCACACACACCTACAGCATCTCACACACACCTACAGCATCTCACACACACCTACAGCATCTCTCTCACACACACCTGCAGCATCTAAAGAACATCTACAGCAAAGCTCATCATATTCCAACAGCACATTAACAAGGCAGTAGCTAAGTTCTCTCCAGGCATCAAAACTTGTTAATGTAATTGTGCTTCCTTAACCCGTATATATATATATACACTGCCACTACCACACATACATGGGTAGAGTTACAGGTAGGCATGATCACACTGCGGCGAGCAGGGCTGGTGGTAGTATAGCCCTAATCTCACAGCTTCACCAGTTGATTGACAGTTGAGGGGCGGGACCAAAGAGACAAAGCTCAACTCCCGCTAGTACAACTAGGTGAGGACAACTACACTGGAACTTTGGGGAAGTAAAATTGTCAGAGGAAATCCATCAACAGGATTACTTGCTATTAATAACAATCCCCACTAAAAAAAGAAGCATACACAAGGCATACAATCACCTGTTGATTGACAGTTGAGAGGCGGGACCAAAGAGCCAAAGCTCAACCCCCGCAAGCACAATTAGGTGAGTACAAGAATATGAAATGCAGCCGAGACTTGCCTAAAGACTACATTATATGTCTATATAAAAAAAAATGTAAATGTTCGTTTGCTCAAAACCGCTAATCTCTGAAAGTTCTTCACTGATTGCTTTAAATTTTGACAAACGTTCCATTCGAATACAAGCGTGTTTTTATATACCTATTACACAGATGCCTTGTTATGACATAAAAACATGTTTTTAAACTGTATTTTTCATGAGTTTTCATACGAGGGAAATCTCCGAAACCTCTTTACCTGTCGCTTTAAAATTTTGACAACGTTGCATTCGAATATGCGTGTTTTATATACCTACTATATACATGCCACACACCTGTGACAGGTAAAAACATGTTTTTTTTTAAACAGCACATCTGTGGACATAAGAGCAACACACGCTGTAATCTCCGAAAATTCTTCACCGATCGCTTTTAAATTTTACACAACGGTTCATTCGAAAATGTGCGTGGTTTTATATACATACTATATAGATGCTACACCTGTGACAGGTAAAAAACATGCTTTTTGAAAAACAGCATCATCTGTTGCATGTAAAAGCAACACACGCTATACTAAATGTGTTATGATTCCATTGCAATGTTTCCGATTGCATGCATAAATTTAATTTTCATAGATTTCAATTTATTTAATTTTGATTTGATTATTTTGTGACATTGCATTGGAATTGAGCTGTGTTGTTTACTATACTGTTCATTTCCTGAGTAAAGTATAGATGCCACACCTGTGACAGGTAAAACACATTTTTTTTTTTACAGCGCCATCTGTTGCAGGCAAGAGCAACACATGCTATACTATGTATGTTACGATTCCCTTTTAATGTTTCCGATTGCATTGATAAATTAAATTTTCATAGATTTTGATTGTTTTCATTTTGATTTAATTATTTTGTGTGACATTGCGTTGGAATTGAGCTGTGTTGTTTACCACACCGTTCTTTTTGTGAGTATAGTTATTTTTTATATTTTCATTGTTTTTCATTTCGCTTTTTTAACTGTTCTTATTTTCCAGTGATGGGAACATCAGATATTGATGTTCCCAATTTTCTGAAGGGAACATCAGATTATTTGATGTTCCCAATTTCTGAAGGGAACATCAGATCATTGGGATGGTGGGGACGAGGGGACAGGGCAATGGAGAATGGTGGGGGAGGACAAGGGGACAGGGGAGTGGGAATGGTGAATGGGGGAGGACGAGGGGACGAAGGAGGCGGGGGAATTGTTAGAGAGGACGAGGGTATGGGGAACTTGGAGATGGTGGGGAAGGACGATGGAGTGGAGGATGGGGGGAACAAGTGGACAGGGAGGGGGGAATGGTGGGGCGTACTAGGGGACAGGGGAAAGTTGCTGTGGCTCAGCAACGTCCACAGCAACGCGTGGCCGGGTACAGCTAGTAGTTAAATAATAACGCAACAGGTTCACCGAGGCCATTAGGCTGGGCATGAAGACCAGCCCTCACTCATCCATAGTCCAGCCTGTCCTCGCCAGCGTTCACAACGTCAAGAAGCTGTCGTACTAAAGTGCCCTAACCTAACCTATCCGAGGGCCCCACGGATAAACGCGCACATGACAAAAATCCACCACCATCACCCCCGGTCATACTGGACTAATATGGACTAATACTAAACACAATGCCAACAGCTCTATCCGCGCCACTACCCTACTCGGCCCACTCGGCTCTCTAGACACACGTCTCCTCTCACATCTACACCACTAACCACCCCATACAACCCCCCCCCCCACCCCCTCCATCCACAACTACCACCCCTCCACTACCTCAACCCCCACCTTCCACTACTACGCCCCCCCCAGGACCCCCTGCCATACCAGTACCGCCACTCTGAGCTCCTCCAGGTAAGCTGCCCCTCCCCCCCCTCCCCGGGGGACGCCTCCTACCGACCCTGGTAATCTTCTTAGTCAAGTAATTACATGGTAATTTAATACTGACTTCACAACTATTCCTCAGAGGGCGCTGCGCATGCTGCCTTGTTGCAGAGCTGAGCTGAGGGAAAAGAGGCAGAGTGAAGGTGAGAGGCGAGGGGAGAGATGACAATGAGAGGGAGATGGAGAGGAAAACAAGATTATGGGAAGAGAAACGGAAGGTGACGGGATAAAATAGAGGTGAAGGGGGGGAAGTAGAGGTGAAGGGGGGGGGACTAGAGGTGAAGGGGGGAACTAGAGGTGAAGGGGGGGAATTAGAGGTGAAGGGGTGGGAACGAGAGGGTGAGTAGAAATAAAAGTGGGAGGGTAAAATGCTAAAAGGAAAACTAAGGTGAAGGAGCAAGCTTGTCCACCAGGAAGTTCCTCCCCCCTCCCCCCCCCCTCCATCCCTCAGCACGACGATCACAGCCCTTAAGGTACCGTGACAAGCAACAGGAACCAGGTCCAAGGTGCACAGAGTGCAGGCAGGTGCAAATGGAGGGTGCTTACGAGTGGATACTCAAAATGTCATTTTAAAGATTGAAACGCCACGAAGAGCGATCCCGCTCTCTCTCCCTCTCCTCCCCCTCTCCCTCTCCTCTCTCCTCTCCCTCTCTCTCCCTCCGGGCGGCGCCCCACTCCCTCAGGTGGGCCAGTAATGAGTGGGCCACCCGAGGGAGTGGGACAAGTCGCCACAACACAAGACTGTCGTCGCCACACTAGCTGTCAACGTCTCTCAGCCTGCAGTATTATTGTGGACCATCAGTAACACTCAACTCTAGACTGAGAGAGAGCTGGGTGACGGGGAGGGGAGAGAAAGGGAGAATCAGGAGGGAGAGACGCAAGAGGGGGTGAGGAGGAGAAAGTGAGACACACGAAGAGCGGAAGGGAGATAAAGAAAATAGAGAGGGGCTGGAGGGAGAAAAAAAAAGGAATTATTTTCTAGATTCTCTGTAGTACAGTTGGGTTCGTTCACGTTTCACCATCGGGAACCCCGAGTTCGAAACCCGGGAGGGATAGAAATGGTTGGGCACCTTTCCTTTACCCCTAATGCTTCTGTTCACCTACCAGTGAACAGGTACCCCGGGGGTTAGGCAACTGTTGTGGGGTTGCATCCTGGGGAGATCACTAGTCAACCTTGTGGCCACATCGATACTATCCTACCGTACATATACATACACGCTGCCTGTCCCCGAGGACAAATTTTATCAGCGTAATTTTCCTACTTCCTTTCATGCCATCATCTACAAGCGCTTATTGCCCGTGTGTACTGCCTGCCTGGGCCATCAGTGGCAAGGTGGTGGTGGCTGCCAGTGGCAGGAGACCACCACAACCACCTGGAGGAGGACCACCACCACAACCTGGAGGAGGACCACCACCACAACCTGGAGGAGGACCACCACTACCACCTGGAGGAGGACCACCACCACAACCTGGAGGAGGACCACCACTACCACCTGGAGGAGGACCACCACCACCACCTGGAGGAGGACCACCACCACCACCTGGAGGAGGACCACCACCACCACCTGGAGGAGGACCACCACCACCACCTGGAGGAGGACTACCACCACCACCTGGAGGAGGACCACCACCACCACCTGGAGGAGGACCACCACCACCACCTGGAGGAGGACCACCACCACCACCTGGAGGAGGACCACCACCACCACCTGGAGGAGGACCACCACTACCACCTGGGGAGGACCACCACCACAACTGGGGGAGGACCACCACTACGACCTGGAGGAGGACCACCACCACGACCTGGAGGAGGACCACCACTACCACCTGGAGGAGGACCACCACCACCACTGGAGGAGGACCACCACCACCACCTGGAGGAGACCACCACCACCACCTGGAGGAGGACACCACCACCACCTGGAGGAGGACCACCACCACCACCTGGAGGAGGACCACCACCACCACCTGGAGGAGGACCACCACCACCACCTGGAGGAGGACCACCACCACCACCTGGAGGAGGACCACACCACCACCACCTGGAGGACCACCACCACCACCACCTGGAGAAGGACCACCACCACCACCACCTGGAGAAGGACCACCACCACCACCACCTGGAGAAGGACCACCACCACCACCACCTGGAGAAGGACCACCACCACCTGGAGGAGGACCACCACGCCTCGAGCTCACAACCCCACTATGAATGCCTGGGAAATTTCTCCCTCGGAGCCCGAAGCCCGTGATCGCTCTTCCTGCCACTGGACGAGTCCAACCAAGAAAAATAATATTCTTCCGTTACCACACAACAGGTTGTAGCGAAGCACCTGTGATTACCAGCCCGTTTAACCCCCCGCCGCCGCCTCCTGTTGCTCTCTGTTGCGGCGCCACCCGTTAGCCCTCTCACACACTACTGTTGCGTCATTCAGAAAGTGTGAATCTAATTTATCCCGGAGGAAGGCGGCGTAGCCATAGCGAAAAAACTTTGAAACTTATATTCCCTCGCGTTCCACAACCCTCCGGTCGCACCGTTTAACTTGGTTACCTACGAGGCGAGGCGACCTGACCGATCCCCAGTGGCACTGTTGCTCCCCGCGGACCGGCACCACCGTTCTAGAGGGTGAGGCCTCACAGACACGCCGCCATGTACAAAGTTTGCATAATTTATCAAAGTTTAAAAGTGTTGAATTTGAGGTTTGCGCCGGAGCACTGATGGTCCCGAGTCAATATTTGTTCTCTGGCGGGCCTCTCTCAGCCCGCTCCTTGACGCTCCTCTGGCTGCTGCTGCTGCTCCTCTTGCTTCTTGCTGTTCCTCTTACTGGGCCTGCTGCTCCTCTTTCTGGACTTGCTGCTGCTCCTCTCTCTGGACCTGCTGTTCCTCTTCCTGTTGAACTTCATTCTTTTTTTTCAATGATTGTTGCCTCTGCGCTTGGTACCGGTAATGCTGTGCTCCAAGGAGGCCGAGGCTGTTCTTAATATTAAATACGTTACCGACGGACTAATACAACAACCTTGTCTCTAAAGACCAACGTACAGCTGTCGTTCATGCTTACAGCTGCGTCTGTCGCAGGTGTTGACACGTGCCGACATCCTGGCTGACCCACAGAGGTCTAAAATCGGTACCGGAGTGAGTTATGACCTCACAGGTGAGGATAGGTCAGGTTCGACTAGGTCAAGTCAGGTCGGATTGATAGAGTACCGTTGACGCAGGGGGGGGAGGGGGGATAAAGCCCGTCCTCAGCAACAATGACCAAATGCTCGTTAATCCAGCGGCCAAACCTCGTATTTATGAATAAAAAACGGTTTACACACGACTCACAACTGATGACGTTCAAACAAATGCTTCACTGACGAATTTTGCTCGAACCACAACATTGGGAATGTTGTACATGCTGCTATGGCGGGGTGTCCACTCACAAGATGAGTGGCGCTGCCCAATAAACTCGCCCCTCGGGGCAAAATTTAGAAAAATTTAAACGCTATAAATGCTTCACCCACGTACTACAAATACAAATAATCAACAGAACCTTAACACCTAACCTAACCTATGCCTATACATGCACAATATGGCATTATAATATTAATTTATATTTGAGAAAATTCCCGTTTTGAATGAACAGCATGTTAAAATTTTAATGCGTCTGTGGGGTCGACCGTTGGATGGAATGGACTTGAGTCGAGGACGGGTTGAAAAATGCACATAATCGCCAGCAGAAACTAGACACCTCGCCTACCCTAAGCATAACTATGCATCGAACTTTAATGAATAATAATTTTAGTTCATATACGATAACGAACCTATTTTAATACGTAGTACGTTTAAATTGACGAATGTGTCTTGGAGACGGCCGCTGCTTTAACGAGCCTAACCTGAGAAATGGTTGGTGGTACATTCTTTCCTTAGGTCTAAGCCCCTAGTGGGATAACGTCACCATCGAGGTCTGGCTGACAACAATGACTTAACTTTAAATGGATGATCGGGAATTGGTCATTTTGGGAAACTGAGAAGCATCGTAGGGTTTAGGAAGGACATGCGAGAGGGGAAAGAAGGACATGAGAGAGGGGAAAGAAGGACATGAGAGAGGGGAAAGTTCAATACTGGGAGTGAAGGGAAGACGACCACCTTTAAAAATATATGGGGTATCTTGGCGAGGAAGATGAGCATTTGAGCGTTATGAAATACCTGGGAGAGCAAAGTACCCTTGACAGCACAAGTACCTTGTCAAGCAGAGTACCCCTGACAGCACAAGTACCTTGTCAAGCAGAGTACCCCTGACAGCACAAGTACCTTGTCAAGCAGAGTACCCCTGACAGCACATGTACCTTGTCAAGCAGAGTACCCCTGACGGCACATGTACCCCTGACAGCACATGTACCTTGTCAAGCAGCGTACCCCTGACGGCACATGTACCCCTGACAGCACATGTACCTTGTCAAGCAGAGTACCCTGACAGGACCTGTACCTAGAAAAGCAGAGTACCACGGGAGAGGACAAAAAGAACCCGTAGTACCTCTGGAATGTACTTCAGTTTGTGAAGGAGTACTCGTGTTAATCTGATAAAGAGGCATTATTCATGTGGGCAAATAGTCGTGATACAAGAGCTGCATTTAATATTGGTGTATATTGGAGTGAGTGAGGCCACTCCAGACCGACAACCAGAGCACAACTCCATAGTCTCCCGAGACTAATGGATGTCTACTACTATATTGCAGGACTGCCGTCACTAGGAGGTTAGTGAATACCAGTTTGTTTATTTTGCTAATGCCAGCTGTGCCTTGTTCTTAACACCTCTACTCATGTTTTTTTTTTTTTATTTCTGCAAGGGGAGCCGGTCGGCCGAGCGGACAGCACGCTGGACTTGTAATCCTGTGGTCCTGGGTTCGATCCCAGGCGCCGGCGAGAAACATTGGGCAGAGTTTCTTTCACCCTATGCCCCTGTTACCTAGCAGCAAAATAGGTACTGGGTGTTAGTCAGCTGTCACGGGCTGCTTCCTGGGGGTGGAGGCCTGGTCGAGGACCGGGCCGCGGGGACACTAAAAAGCCCCGAAATCATCTCAAGATAACCTCAAGATAACCAATGGTTGTGGTTCAAAAGGTGGCACTCACTGTGAATGTTGTTAAGGTCCATTGTTAACGTTGGGGGGTAACCTTGTCTCTGTTTCCCCACAAGATTTGTAGTTTGTCTTCGTCCAAAAGTTAACATTTTCCTCAGGGTTGGTTCCTGATTATTGTTTTCACAATACTTCCTGAATTCATGTTCTCTCATAAAGGTTATATCTTGAGGCGTCATAGATATAAAGCGTTTCCTCGCTTGGGGCTCCCATCACTTGTTTTTAATATGGAGTTGGCTTATGTGCCCTATACCATTTTTTGTTGTATTGCGTGTTGCATAGATCTTGCAGCTCATCCTGTAGTTCTGTTTGCAGTCTTTTGCGCTCGTCAGTCTTTGAGTGTTACAAGGTGCAGGAGATTTTTATATACCTGGGTTTGTAGTGTTCAGAGTGAGACAGTGGCTTGGGGGGTGTCGTGTGATGGGCTACAGGCATCTCTTCTTTCATACATTTTCCTATGGTATTTATTAATTTAGTTTGGTATTTATGCTGGATGTTTCCTTGCCTCTAAATTCTATGATGTAAGATTTCCTGTGTGATGCTCCTGAATGCCTCTCAGTCTCTGTGTACCTGTCTCTGTGTATGTCTTGGATGCAGGAGTTCATGTAACGAGTTAGTTGGTGAAGTCATTACTGTTGGTACGTGGTGGCTTGAGCTCCCGGGACCCCGCCTCCTGCTGCTGGTGGGTACATAACACTATTATTCCTGATGTGACACTGGCCTTGTCTGAAGTACTGTAACTTGTGAAGTCTGAACCAAAATGGGTTAGATTTCTGCCCCCCTTGTTATATTGTGCATGGGTGCTTCTACCTAGTGTTTTTTTCCATGGGGTGCATTTGAAGGAAAAAGTTTGGAAATGTGAAATATGGAGCGTTATGGTAACAGGCGGGCTGTCCGCCTTGCTGACACGATTACACTTTTATTTTATATATATATATATATATATAATAATATATATATATATATATATATATATGTTATTAAATATGACCGAAAAAGTAAGATTAATAATTCTAACACG
>WNGS01109635.1:13316956-13333426 GCA_020271785.1 Procambarus virginalis | reverse complement strand
TGCTCGTCGACACATGTACGTCCTCTATACCAATTTTCCTCCTCATTTCCTTGGGCATAAAACGGTTCCCAAAGTGGTGATTCTCGGCTCGTGCCAGGTTAGGGAGTGGGGGGGGGAGGTCCAGAGGGGTGGGCTCCATAGGAGGGGGTGGGGGGCCAGAGTGAGGTGGACTGAAGGGGGAGGGGTTAGCATTAAGGGGATGGGGTGATGGGAGGGAGGGCGGGAAGTGAAAGATAAACAATGCAGAACCATCGATGAATGGGTGAACGGGATGGGAAAAATGCAGAAAGTGTGTAGAAGATGAACCGTGTTAAAGATGGAGCCAGGAGAAGCACCGATAAGACACGCGGAAAGGGGAAATAGCCGAAGAAATTAGTAATCAAATCAGGATGGATAAAGAACAAGGGGAGTGAAGAATAAGAAGGAGGAGGCCAGTAAGACAAGGAAGAGAACAGGAGTAGAGTTTGAGAAAAGGAGAGGGACAGAAGGGCAAGGATAAAGGAGAGAGAAGGACAGGTGAGAAGGGAAGGTCTGGAACAATTAGGGGGGATGGAGGGGTGGGGGGGGAATGCCTTTGTCTCCCTCCCTCCCTCATGTGTGACTGTCTATCGACCTGGTCCTCCTGTGATAGATGTGGAGCTACTAATTTCCTGCCTAAAGTCTAGGAAGAAAGGGACTTGTGTCTATTGATCCTCCGGCCTGCGCTAAGGGACCAAAAGGTTAATTGCAACACGTGATAACGACAGGCTCCACGCCACTTGTCAGCTCTCTCTCTCTCTCTCCTCTCCTTTGACCTTTAACACAGCATAGTCCCCTCTGCTTTACGGTACGCAAGTGGTGAGAGTGAGAGCGACAGGGAAGGGAGCCCGACGCCTGGCTGTCACCTGTCTGGAAATGTTTGCATTTGGCCAAACTGATTTTGTTATTGAAAGCACAAATAAAATAGTAACAATTTGAAACTAATGTCAATTATACGGCTCAACTTTTGTATGTTATCGAATGGAAAAAGTTGATAAATGTACTCGAGTGACTGGTATCATGGAATAGTCCCACCCCCCCCTACCTCCTTCACTTCCCATTCTCTCCACCAGTCAACCCGTCCTCACACTAGGCTGTTTAAAGCAGCGTTTAGGATTTAGTTTTAGTATTTAAAACTAGACTATCATCTCGTAGCTCGCGTTATGCCCTTGCTGTACCAGACAAGGCCCCGACAGAGGACAGTCTCAAGTGTGAGTGACAGTATTCAACCGTAACCTACTGTAACCAAGTTATTTACCTGTTGTACCCTTACACACTACTGTACCCTAACAGCCATACTCAAATAGCTTAATACTAATTATGCGTCTCCGAACAAAGACGCTATATTCCGCCTTGAGAATTACGATATTATTATTGTTGTTTTAGATTCAGCTACTTGGAACAAAAGCTCCAAGTAGCACGGGCTATGGTGAGCCCGTAGTGGACTTACCTGGCACAAGAGCGGGGCTGTAACTGTCCAAGAATCTGGCCCGAATTTACGATAGCATACCCGCCTCTATATATATCATGTAATACAACAATATCGTCTTCCGTGGGTAAATGGGACATTAGTGAGAGAAGGCAAGACTATTATGAGGAGAAAGCAGGAAGCCATTACAACTATATAGCACTTGGAAGATATGTGATGATAAGGATTTAGGATAGGAGAAAATGAAAGATGCCCAGCACTTTGGACGTCGGGGATTGAACGCCGACCTGCAAGAAGTGGTTTGACAGTAGTCACCGCGAGCACTCTGGTCGGTGCTTATGTATGGGATTAGCTAACACCCCAAATTTCCATTAAATTGAAAAGTATAATTACTTAAATAAAATCAACTTGACTAACAATTCTGCTTTGCTCTGACGAACAGATAAAGAAATGGATCCAACTCCTCCCCCCCCTCACTCTACCCTTCCTTATCTATCGAGTCTATTTTCAAAGCTTACTATACCATTTGTCTCAATGAAGTTGGCTGGACGGTAGCCTTTTTACCCCCTCCCCCCCCCCCCCCCCCCACCAACAACCCCGTTGCTAAGCTGGTTCTTGTACAATCTCGCGTCTAAATCTAAACTTCTGCAGCTTGTTGCCATTGTTTTGGCTTCTAACCTGGTCTGATGGATTGAAGACTTTGCTCGTATCTCCCCCTGTTGATGCCCCCCCCCCGTCATCCACTTGAGGACCTCGATCATGTTTCCCCTCGTTGTGCGGTCTCTCCTGGGATGAAGTTACAGCTCCCCTCGTCCTCTGCTCGTCTGGAAGGTCCCGGACACCAGGACACAATCGTCTGGTCAACCTGCGATTTTCTCCAGGGAATCTTATGTCCGCTCTGTGATAGGTGGCCCAGTGTGGCCGCCACGGCCCAGTGTGGCCGCCACGGCCCAGTGTGGCCGCCACGGCCCAGTGTGGCCGCCACGGCCCAGTGTTGCTAGAGGATGATGATGTTTATTGATGACGCTTTATGTTATAAACAAAAGCATTTAATTTTGTTGTGTTACGCGCATTGCTCCCTCGGTCTGAGGTCACTCCCAATAATGACCCTAAAGTCTCTCTCGCAATTCATTTACCCAAATCTGCATCACTCGTCCGGTGGACAGGCGGCGCCATTTGTTGTTGTTGTTGTAGATTCAGCTCCTGGGAACAAATTTTGCAAGTAGCACGGGCTATGGTGAGCCCGTAGTGGACTTACCTGGCACAGGAGCGGGGCTGTAGCTGTCATTTTGAAAATTTTGAACTTTCCTCTGATGAACTTTTCCCATTTTGTATATCTATAATAGAACTAAGACCATACTAAACACTGTCTTACGCTACAACAACTTAAACACACATGTAGCTTTTTTCTCATAACGCTTTCTACACCAAAACAATTATGAACAAATGCCTTCCAACGAACAGAAACCATCATAAATATAAATTATTAGACACTATGTTTCCCTACACCCACTAGGCCTACTTACACACAACTTTCAGCACCTAAAAATTTAAATTATCAATCGCACAATGTTCTACACCCTGATACCACTGAGAACTACCCCCCCCCCCCGTCCCACCCAGCTACACCTAAAGAAACCTGCCAGCCAACATCCTCTAAATGACACGTACACCCAGAAGCCTTTACTGGTCCCGCCAGCAGATCCGTCACACACAGCAGGGCTCTATAGCCCCGACAGCTAACTGATAAACCCACTCTCAAGCATTTTCCTACACCTGGATAATTACACCCACAACACACCCCCTTTCTCCCCAGAGAAGCGGCAGCTCCTGCAGGCGCGGGACGGCGGAGTGCCACGGAGTGCCACAACAGCTCTTGCTGTCTCATGTGTCGGGTGCCATCGTGCTAGAGTCGCGTTACTCCCAACACATGACACTGACGCACGACACTAGTAACAGCCCGAGTGTGTGGCACAAGCCCGAGTGTGTGGCACAAGCCCGAGTGTGTGGGCACAAGCCCGAGTGTGTGGCACAAGCCCGAGTGTGTGGCACAAGCCCGAGTGTGGGGCACAAGCCCGAGTGTGTGGCACAAGTCCGAGTGTGTGGCACAAGCCCGAGTGTGGGGCACAAGTCCGACTTTACGCTAAATATATCCCTGACCTCAAACGCATAAATTTCGAACTTGGCTGTATCATATATTAAAGTTTTACACTCATATCGACTAGATTTTACTCGTCTTGATGAAATTTAGTCTTAAAATCGACGTAAATATGCAAACATTTAATATTCTCTTATCTAGATTTAACGAGAGATTATAAACTGTTTGAAATGTAGGAGACGTAGAAAGATTTCCCAAGATGAGAGTCCAGTCTTGTGCAGAACAATACATTCGCAAGACGTGCGAACCGCCAGTGTTTACATCAGTCAGCTGACTGACTCCTCGTGTGTTTACATCAGTCAGCTGACTGACTCCTCGTGTGTTTACATCAGTCAGCTGACTCACTCCTCGTGTGTTTACATCAGTCAGCTGACTGACTCCTCGTGTGTTTACATCAGTCAGCTGACTCACTCCTCGTGTGTTTACATCAGTCAGCTGACTGACTCCTCGTGTGTTTACATCAGTCAGCTGACTGACTCCTCGTGTGTTTACATCAGTCAGCTGACTGACTCCTCGTGTGTTTACATCAGTCAGCTGACTGACTCCTCGTGTGTTTACATCAGTCAGCTGACTTCTCGTGAGCTTACCCCACACCGTATATTTTTTAGTTTTGGTGTGTGTGTGTGTGTGTGTGTGTGTGTGTGTGTGTGTGTGTGTGTGTGTGTGTGTGTGTGTGTGTGTGTGTGCGTGCGTGCGTGCGTGCGTGCGTGCGTGCGTGCGTGCGTGCGTGCGTGCGTGCGAAAAAGAGAGAGAGAGAGGGGGGAGGGGAATGATTGCTGAATCTTGGGCACCCACCCCACCTCCGAAGAGCTGGATGAGGTCTTCGAACAGTGATTGTTGTGTGTGTGTTTTCTGTAAACTGTAACACAATGTAATAAAATTATTAATAATAATAATAATAATAATAATAATAATAATAATAAAAGGGGTGGTAGGAGAAGAAAATATTAAAGTATTCAGTGAGAATCCACAAGTTCTTCTCTGAATACTCTTTATTTTATTCTTTGAGGCTGTGGGTCCCTACAATTCGCAAGAACACATGAAGGATGCATTCTCAAATACATTTTTAAGTGTAGTATAGGTTACACTTAATTCATATTATAATTATTATCGCTGCCATGTCGCGTGGCTACCGCCTGGAGCGTGCGCGCGCGCGCGTGCCGTCAACCTGATGCTCAACAGTTGCCGTCGTGTCAGGGTCTATTAACCAGCCGACCATTGTAACGACGACCACGCGAACATTTATCAAACGAATTGTCAAGAGCGTCAGGAACACTTGCATCACCCTACACGTAACTACCCCATAAGTTTTATGAGGTCGTTACCTCATAAAGTAACTATAACTAGTAAGTAACATAAGCATATAATAACATATAAGTACATAAAGTAACTAGTAAAGTAACTAGTCCCTGAGCTATATGTTTAACTGATCTCTAACCCTGTCCATGGAGGACAGAAGAAAATGTATATATGCTAGTTAGCATTGTAAATGTGTGGCCACGTCTGTGGTAGAAAATAATAATAATAATAATAATAATAATAATAATATAATAATAATAATAATAATAACAATAATAATAATATTATAAAAAAAACTCGTAAAGTATCATAGCCTCATTTTCTCAAAGGAAATCACTGACAACTTTTCATAATTAATATTTGTAAGTTACTACAAAAAGGGAAATTATATCTTTATTAAGAGAATGTTGAAGGACTTTTGATATAGGCTAATATATGTTGAAGGGACTCTTATATTACTCTAGTGAGGTACCTGACCTTGCCATGATTTCAGGACTCAACGTCCCCGCGGCCCGGTCCTCCGCCCAGGCCTCCTGGTTGCTGTACTGGTCACTACCAGGGGACGGGGGGGGGGGAGGTAGGAAAGACGCCCACTTGGAAGAATGAATTATGGCTACTCGGGGGGGAGGGGAGGGGGTAGAAATAGCCTAAGCTACTCTATCCCTTTGAGATGTATATCTTTATCTCAATAAACATACTTGTATGGCTACTCCCGCCACCCTTCAGTCACGTCTACAATTAAGTCAGTGTTTCTCTACAAGATGACACTTGACTTCTCTGGCAAATGTTATTTGTGTTATTAGTGCTAATATTCCAAGCATGAATATTTTCAGTACACTTTTACTAGACATTTTCTTTTTTATTTCGCTTAAGGCTAATATTGCTAAATATTTTGTTTAGTCTGGTTATATTGTATTAGGTATATTTTTAGTACAGCTAAATACTACACATAATACTATGTTATTACATAAGCGAATAGTTGTACAGTATTGTTAATATGGTCGATGATAATATTCTGTACCTAGTATATATTCTGTATAATATTCTGTATACAAGAATGTAAGAACTCTTGCATATATATATATATATAACAAATACACAAATACAAAATAATAGTATTGCCAATATTATGATAAGTAATATATGAGAATGGCCTGACTGTCCAAACCTGAGGGCAGACGCTTACAGCCAGCCCTTGAGGATACCTTGAGGTGCTTCCGGGGTTATCGTCCGCGGCCCGGTCATCGACCAGGCCTCCTGGTTGCTGGACTGATCAACCAGGCTGTTGGACGCGGCTGCTCGCAGCCTGACGTATGAGTCACAGCCTGGTTGATCAGGTAGTCACAGCCTGGTTGATCAGGTAATCAACCAGAGTAATCAACCAGAGTAATCACACATAATCCTGGTAATCAACCAGGTAATCAACTCAGTCCCACCCAAAATTGGGTGGGACTGAGGGGGTGGGAGAAAGGGGTGGGGGTGGAGAGAGAGGGAGAGAGAATATGTTGGGATAGGATAATGGCGCAGAGGGGTTACAAATTCAACTGTTTATTTAGGTAAAGTCACGGGAGACATCTCCTGTCACGAGGCTAACCATAGCCGTGCTTCTTGCCCAGCTCCTGTGCCAGGTAAGTTACGGGATCACCATAGCCCGTGCTACTTGGAACTTGTTCCGAGTAGCTGAATCTATAACAATAACAACAACAACAATTAGGTAAAGTACTACATACAAGGGGTGATACACATAAAATTGAAGATTGTAGATAGAACTAGTACATACAATCAAGCCTAAAGTCACTATTACGCAAAGCGTTTCGGGCAGACGCAAAGCGTTACACTACGTTGTTGCTATAGATTCAGCTACTCGGAGCAAGTTCCAAGTAGCACGGGCTATGTTGAGCCCGTAGTGGACTTGCCTGGCACAGGAGCGGTGAGTTGGCTCTTCTGGTTACACTAATTGCTCCAGGTCTTTAAGAACTTATTCCGGTAAAAAGAAGAACCACACCAACCGTGATCATCATCAATGCAGCAGGTCTCTCCACCCCCAGCACCAGTCAAGAACAGCTAGTTCACCACCAGTCAAGAACAGCTAGTTCACCACCAGTCAAGAACAGCTAGTTCACCACCAGTCAAGAACAGCTAGTTCACCACCAGTCAAGAACAGCTAGTTCACCACCAGTCAAGAACAGCTAGTTCACCACCAGCAGATCAGCGCCCACGCCATCACACACAAACTCAGCATCAATAAAAAAAATAAAAACAGCATCTGACGCTATAAACATATTGACAGGGACGAACAAATTAAGCGATAAGTAACACGAACTCTGCTTCGGCTAGACAATGGTTACTAGCCGCCTGACGCTAGTTAGTGAGAACAGCCAGGAGAAAGATGTGATACAACCGAACATGAGAATAGGGAGGAAAGATGGAGGGCGGGGGAGGGGGTGTCATAGAATGTAAACAAGAGGAGGCCGCCAGCCGAGTCAGCAACTCAGGTGGGTGGGTCTGCGTTACCTGGAAGACCCCGCCCCCCTCCACCTTGCACCTCGACCCTGATTGGCTACCGCCGCCAGGTGAGAGAGGTAAACTCATCACCATTGGCCACGCACTAACCGCAATGGAACTGGAAAATGGACCTTCTTGACACCGTTAAACGTGACTTATAAACAATTTCAAGTTATATAAATGTATATGCTACACGTTTAAAAGGCGATCATGCCTAAACAAAGGTCAAATAAAGGTCAAACAAAGGATTTAGGTAGAATAAATGTGGGATTTATTGAGATGTGAATCGGCAGGTGTACTAGCATCATTATCTCTCTGCTCCTCCCTCTGGTTGGCCGGACCCGTGCCTGTGTTGACCACAAGTCCTGCATGGTGATTGGCTGTTACCTGGTATGACGAGCAGTCACGATGATCGTTGATTCGCTGTTCCTATAGATAACGATTGAGGGTTGCTCATCGGTGATTCGAGGATACCTGTCTTGGGTTACTACTCTACCTTTCCTGGTTTCTGATTAGTCGACGAAGCGGCTCCACGGGTGCGTAACATGGCCGTCTCCCTCAGCACACCACACCTAACCTAACTACACACCCACCTAACCTAACCTAACCTAACCTACACACCCAACCTAACCAACTGTTGATATTTGTGTGGGCCGCGATTTTTCATAGTTGGGGGGCGGCATTTGCATCGTTGGTTATCATACCGTTGGTTATCATACCGGCGAGAAACAATGGGCAGAGTTTCTTTCACCCTATGCCCTGTTACCTAGCAGTAAAATAGGTACCTGGGTGTTAGTCAGCTGTCACGGGCTGCTTCCTGGGGGTGGAGGCCTGGTCGAGGACCGGGCCGCGGGGACACTAAAAGCCCCGAAATCATCTCAAGATAATCTCAAGATAACCGTTCCAAACTTGACCAATTAGTTGAGAGGACAGGATGCGTGAGAGCTTCCACTCACTCATTCTCTTTTATTACTGTTTTCCTTCTCACTCATTTCACAACAAATGCAGAAACAAGTTGTGTTTTATAGGAATTCCCCCCCCCCCTCCCCTCCCCCTAGTACACGAACGCATTCACGCACGGAACTACTCACGAAATATCGGATAAAGTAACCGAAATGGAGATGAGGACTGGAATAATATAGAATACACACGAAAAGGAATAAAATGAAGGTAGCACGCAAGCGCACAGACGAGGACGCATGCACGCGCGCGCACAGACAAGGACGCACGCACGCGCGCACTCACGCATACGGGCGCACACACCGCAAGATTAGTGCATAAACCAAATAAATAGGTGAAGCTGGCAGGGAAGGTGGGGGAAAACCCTGTCCTCCTACAAAGAACGTCGCTTTTCGTTCGTATGCGTTACATAAGGCCAAAAACTGTCGGACAACAAAATGGAAGAGGCTGGCGAAAGTGACGTACTGTCCCGTTTTCTGTTCTGGGTTCTCTGGTAGGTTAGGAGAGGACACTTTAAACTGATCATTATCTTGACGTTGGGAAACCTTAAGGGGGACGGGCTGGCGAGAGAACACTTGAATAACAGAGAACATAGAGTCAAAGAGAGAAGAGCTACCAGAGAAGAGGGAGAACAATACCAAGGGTTATAAATAGTGTGGCAAAAACAGTGAGCGCGATCAGTTCTAATACTGACCAACACTACAACTGATCGCCCTCACTGTTTTTGCAAGTGATGCTTCAGAGGGGGATAGATTCCTTCCTGTAATGTTCACTAATTACATAAAGTTAAGGGTACATACAAAGACTGCAAGAAACTACAGGACTGAAAGCATGGGCTTTAGCTGGTTCTCGAGTTTAATTCCACTTAATGCAAAGTTATGGAAATGAGTGATGTGAAGGGAGGCCGTAAGATACAGAATATGCGGAGAACTACTTGAGGAGCCGAGCAGAGAACAGCATCAGGACCTCTACATCCCACAAAATCTGTCTCCGCTGAGGACCAACCCAACCCGACAGTTCCAGCTGCAAGTGCAACACTAGCCAACGTAAGGAATGCTTTTAGAACCTTCAACAGGTTCTAAAAGCATTCCTTACGTTGCATTCCTCTCTCTCTGAAGGAAAAGCATTCCTTCAATAAGGTTCTAAAAGCGTTGATGGAAGTGCATTTCAATCAAACTAGACCATTTGAAGGGAAGTACTGTGTCGAGAACTAGCTACGTGACTTCAACAAAGGGACGCAAAGGGACGAGGAAATGTCAGCGACATTAACAAAGGGACACGGGTGGCCATCAAACATCTTCGTGAGCTACAAGAACGTTAGGCAACCCTTAGCATCAGAATATTTATGCATCAAGAAGACGGAAGCAGATTCCACACCTGCTTTGAAATGAAGATATGGCAGCATGCCAGGTTTATTCCAGTCGACTGAGGATCGAGAGGCGTGAACCAGGAGCAGAAGCTCAACTCCCGCACAACATAGCCAGCTACGAGTCTGTAAACATCAATCTAACCTTCACCCCGCCTCAGAGTACAAAATCAGACTATTGCCCACGGCAATAGGTCAGTATTTGACAAACGCATCTCTCGCCCAATAGCGAAAACGTACTTTTCGTGCTCAAAATACAAGGCGCTTTATCACAGTTTACCATCATGAATCATGGGTTTACGTGCATTTCGACCTAGGTAAGGCTAGGTAGTTTCCTTTGGGGTAATTTAGGCACTATTTCAACCCACCCGTTTAGGGGGCTACTTTTTGTAACTATGTGGTCGATCGTACCAGTAAGTGGTAATGAAGCCCCAAGTAAACCACTTTTTGTAAAATAAAAATTGATAAAGTCCGGAAAATATAAAGCTATAACCAAACCGAGATATTCCTAGGCCTAGTATAGCACATATATGAACTATATTAGACCTTTGTTAGCGTTTATTAGGTCTAACATGGCTAGATTAGGTTAGGGTTTTATTAGCAACATAAATAACAAACTTTTCCGTTCTGTCCAAATTCAATACTATGAAAGTGTACTTTCTGGTGGTCCATCACGACATATTTATACTTTCCACCACGTCGTTACTGTAAGTACTGTCGTTGTAGGAGGCTGGACTTCACTGTTTACATTCTCCAGTCGTACTTACAGACAATTAGATTGACAAAAGCACGAGAACAGACTCACCGACGCCAGTATGTCAGCATTTTATACCTTGTAACGTAAACACGACAGCTCTTTGTTTTGATCTATCTATCTCTATCTCACACACACACACACACACACACACACACACACACACACAGATGAGGAAGGGTTCAAGCCTCGCCACAAACGAATATTGGAGGGACAAGGGGAGGGGGCGAAACGGAAAGTTTGCCAAACCTTTCGTATCGATTTCACCACAGGGACAAACACGCCCCGACGAGGAATCAATACAAGGGGGAGACAGAGGAATGAAAACCCTCCCCTTATGGACAAGGTAGGCTGGGTACTCCATGATCATGGCAGGAACAGGGCGATGGAGGGAGGCATGGGATGGGAGGGAGGCATGGGGATGGGAGGGAGGCCTGGTGGTGGAAGGGAATCCTGGGGATGGAAGGGAGGCCTGGGTGATGGAAGGGAGGCCTGGGTGATGGAAGGGAGGCCTGGGTGATGGAAGGGATGCCTGAGGTTATGGAAGGGAGGCTTGAGGGGATGGAAGGGAGGCTTGAGGATGGAAGGGAGGCCTGGGGGACGGGAGGGAGGCCTGGGAGATGGGAGGGAGGCCTGGGAGATGGGAGGGAGGCCTGGAGAATGGAAGGGAGGCTTGGGGGATGGAAGGGATGCCTGAGGGGATGGAAGGGAGCGATGATGACGGATGGATGGATGGGGCAGAAGGGAGAGGGAGGCGTGGGATTGGGTAAAGCGCAGGGAGGAGTTGGGGGGGGGAGGAAAGACGATAAAGAGATGTAGTTGAAGGAAAATTTTGGAAACGGGAAATATAGTATGAGTTATGATAGCACGCCTGCTATCAGGTAGATAGCAGGTCTGCCTTGCTGACACAGCGTGTAATTACCTAAGTGTAATTACCAAATGAGAGCTACGCTCGTGGTGTTCCGTCTTCCCAGCACTCTTTGTCATATAACGCTTTGAAACTACTGACGGTCTTGGCCTCCACCACCTTCTCACCTAACTTGTTCCAACCGTCTACCACTCTGTTTGCGAAAGTGAATTTTCTTATATTTCTTCGGCATCTTTGTTAAGTTAGTTTAAATCTATGACCTCTTGTTCTTAAAGTTCCAGGTCTCAGGAAATCTTTCCTGTCGATTTATCAATTCCTGCTACTATTTTGTACGTAATGATCATATCATCCCCTTTTCTTCTGTCTTCTAGTTTTGGTATATTTAATGCCTCTAACCTCTCCTTGTGTGTGTGTGTGGTGTGTGTGTGTGTGTGTGTGTGTGTGTGTGTGTGTGTGGTGTGTGTGTGGTGTGTGTGTGTGTGTGTGTGTGTGTGTGTGTGTGTGTGTTCGACAGCTAAGCTTGTTCTCTTTTATCTATTTATTTTTTATTTTTTAATATGTATGATTTAATTTTTTGGTGAGTGAATGTAAGGCCTGGTCGACGACCGGGCTGCGGGACGGTAAGCCCCGGAAGCACCTCAAGGTAAGGCTCTCCACATACTGTATATTTGAGCACATCCATATGTGCTGAGTACATGTGAAGAACCTTACACACACACGTACACAGCTCCCTGATAAGAGCCATTTACCGTGAAGTACTCGTATCAATATTTTTCACAATCCGATGCTTATGTTATGTTTTGTTCTCTTCCTTTACCACAACGCAAGATACAAGGTGTTTACTAACTAGTAACATACAAACCCAAGCCAACCTCCTTAACAAACGGTCTGATACCATAGAAAACGTGGGGATTTTGTGGAATGGCTACTCTTTCATTATTTGGCAATCGTGCGTCAGGGCCAAAACGTTGAAATTGGGGTATCTGTAGAGAGGACGGGTTGGCCGACTTAAGACGTTAGTCTTAAGGCACAAGAGACATTAATTTTGAGTGCACATTATATCTGCCCGAGGCGTCAACCTCAGTCAACCCGTCCAAAACGGGTTTTTTTTGAGATATATACAAGAGTTGTTACATCGTGTACAGCCACTATGACGCGTAGCGTTTCGGGCAGGTCCCTGGAATACGATCCCCGCCGCGAAGAATCTGTTTTTTTTCAATCTCAGTACACATTTTACTGTTGCGTTACACAGGGGCTACAGTTAAGGAATTCGCCCAGTAAATCTCCCCGGCCAGGATACGAACCCGATGACATAGCGCTCGCCGGACCGCCAGGCGAGTGTCTTACCACTACCCCACGGAGACTGACAAGGGTTGATCAACCCGTCCTCCTAGAGTCAGCTTCGTGTCGTAATGCGACGCATACAGGCCAAAATCGTCGGACATAGAAAATGGTAGGGCATTGCGAAATTGACGATACTGTCTCCGTTTTCTGTTCTGGGTTCCTCTGGTAGGATAGCAGAGGGTTACTGTATTATAAACAATAATACAGAATTCCCGTAAAAAAAAAAAAAGAACCAGCGTCCTAGCATAAATGTTCAAACACAACTACGCACGATGATTCAATGCAATAAAGATTAATTTATCCACTTTGCTTGCTAGAATTGATATTGTGTTATACATATCATTAAGCGATTAATTCATCACATTGCTCATTAATCAAACTCCTGAAATTTCTGACTTGCATCATTCGGTAGTGGAGCAGCAGTGAGCGAGTCTTGCCGCTAAAGCTTGCATACTGGTAGTCTGTATATAGCTAATATTGCAAGAGAAAAAGAGCAAGCTGAGCCAGTTTCTAAGCAAATTAAACACATGGAGGCCGAAGCCTGGGACACCTTCCTTGCAGAAATTGCATTATTTATCTAAGCATATTTGGCTAAATATGACCGTTATTATTGGCGTTGTTGATCCTGCAGTGCAACCTTTCTATGCCTCTATTTTCTTAGTATCAGTATTAAGTAATCAAGTTACCAAAATTCACGATAAAGAAACACTACTAATTATCAAAGAATTTATTTTGTATAATCGCTTCGTTACACTCTGGAACACCTTCAGGTAAACGAATGAATACATTAGGTGGAATTTTGGGTTAAATACACACGTGGAAGAGGTAGGTGACGTTAAAATGGGGCGAGGTGAGGAAGGGTCAGAAGGACATGGGGGCAATCAAACATAGGAGTAGGTGTAGGGGGGGGGGGGGATCATTAAGGAGCCGGGGAAAATGGGCATCCAACAGAAGCTACAAGCCAGCCTTCAGCACCGCATTTCCTGTGCCAGTTAGTCCCACTATGGGCTCCCCATAGCCGATGCTACTTGCACCCGCTCCTGTGCCAGGTAATGTTTACGGGCTCACCATAGCCCGTGCCCGTGCTACTTGGAACTTGTATCGAGTAGCTGGAATCTATAACAATACGGCCAATCAAACGCTGGGTTAGGCATTGTGTAAAACTCTATACAGTAGTACTTCCGTGGGCGGGGGGAGGACTCGCTAGAGACGTCACTATCAGGTGATGTTCGGCGAGGTCTGAGTGTCGTCGAGGTAGCGAAGTCGTTATCCTGCAAGTTAAACAAAAGAAGACCCACTTTTTAGATATACAGGATAACGACTTCGATACCCTGCTGACACTTCAATGCCCTGAAGATGGTCTAAGAGTGAATTGAAACATGTTTCTTGACCATGAACTTTTTTGTTCATCTTGCTCTTAAGTTCAGGTGATACAAAGAAAATAGAATCACGAATACCCTTACTCTATACACCGTATGGATCAAACGACGTAGCTCCTGGGTACGAAAATAACATTAACCTTTATACCAGGCTTCAGACTTTAGGGGAGTCTGTCATATGTCCCAGTCAGACCACAATGTTTGGAACAATATAGTCTTTACAATAGAGATGACGATACCTTGGGACACCAGTTTCAACTTTCATCCTTCGCTGCATTCTAATCTGGTTACTGGGTTGTGTATCGTCAGGGGGGGGGGGGGTAAAAAAAGGGGGGGGGGGGGGGCGATATCCACTCCAGGAGATCTGCCAGACCCTTTAGTTCCCCGCAGTGAGAAGGTTAGCCCATTACGCCACAAAAAAAAGAACTGCCCATGTGTTTCCGCCGGGATCGAACACGGACACTAGGATTACGAGTCCTAAGGCGCTGGTCCAAACAGCCACAGGCTCCCCCAAAGTCCACGCACGCCACAGTCCACGCACTCATTTTACGTACGACGTCCGCGTGTTACCCCACTCCTCCCCCCCCCCCTCATCTGCCTCTGGCACCTGATAACACCTTGGCTCCCCCTCACCTCCCCCTCACCTGGCGCCGGACTGACGCCGCCACGCCTCGCCGTGTTGTTACAATGCAAAAATATGAGACAAGGGAGAAGGAGAATGGCGGAGCGATCAGGGGACAGGGGCGGAGACCAGGGGACACTGGCGGAGACCAGGGGACACTGGCGGAGACCAAGGGACACTAAAGGGGCAGGTGAGGACGGAAGTAAGGAAGGAAGGAAGGAAGGGAGGGTCAGGGAGGAGGAGGGGAGGGGAGGGGAGAGAGGGAGAGATGAGGAGAGACTGAGAGAGGAGAGAGAGAGAGAGAAGGAGAGAGAGGGAGGAGGGGAGAGAGAGAGAGATGATGAGGAGAGGAGAGAGGAGAGAGAGGGGGGGTAACTGACGTGAAATTGCTGCGTCTACCCCTTCGGTCCCCTCTTTATTGTGAACGGTGTAAAAAAATAAAGTCTCATCGCCGATTCCAGACCCCTGGCTCAGGCGGGTGGGGTGTGTGTGGGAGGTGGGTGGGGGGTGGTGGGGAGGTGGGTGGGGGTGAGGGGATGGGTGGGTGGGGGTGTGGGGAAGCTATAGGGGGTGTGGGGAGGTGGGTGGGGGTGAGAGGAGGATACGGGGGGAGGGGAATTCGAAATAAGGTGAATGGCAGATAATGTGGGATCAGGGGGCAGAATGGAGGTGGAGGATAGGGTGAGAGGAGGGGGGGGGCAAGGGGGGGGGGAGGACTGAGGAGGAGGGGAGGGGGAGAAAGGAATAACGACGAGGGAAAGGAAAATGGACCGAGTTATACACCGTGGCGATATAATCATGTAGAATGGAGGATAAGAGGATGAGAGAGAGGAAGAAGCTCCAGGAAGAGAAGGGAAGTTTGGAAAGAAAGTGGGAGAACCGGTTCGTACACCCCCCCCCCCACCGGGTACCGTAACCGGCCACCCCCGGGTACCGTACCGGCCACCGTAATCGGCAGTACCATGCACACCTCCCCACTGGCGCGTCTATCCCAACAGGTGCTCCACACCACAGGGGACACACACCACAGGGGCCGCAACCACAGGGCTTCCAACAACCACAGGGCTCCACACCACAGGGGGCCCACCACAGGGGCCACCACAGGGCCACCACGACAGGGGCCCCCCACCAACAGGGACCCCCACCAACGTACCCCCCACCACAGGGACCCCCACACAGGGGCTCACACCACCACAGGGACCCCCACCACAGGGACCCCCACCACAGGGGCCCCCCCACAAGGGGCCCACACATCCATCTTTCTACCAAATTAGATTTCCACCCAACACGACCTGATCAGTGGCTCATGCTCCACCGGCACCAATCTCACTACACATCACATGGCTCACACAATTTACAAACTTTTTTTTTGTGCCTATTTACCTTGCTGAAAGGTCAATGATTATGTATGAGAAAATAAACAAGTTACGATGGTCTAATGACATAACATTGGTCAAAATGGGGGAATAGTGTCCTGTTCTACTGGACGTTTGTGTGCACAAATTGCTAAGTTGTTGGAGAGAGACCTACCTGGCTTACATCAACACCCCATGACCACGAAGGGGCGGCGGTTATGGCGGCCTGTGTTGGTGGTGGTGGTGCTGGGCGCTAGCTGCTGCTGCTGCGGGTGCTGCAACCAGCAACAAGACAAAGGGAGGACAACAGCAGCATCAACATCAGGCCGCAGCAGCAACACAGCGAACACAGCACAGCAACAAGCAGCAGCATCAGCAGCCTCAGGGTGGTTGGGGGCACAAGCCGCATCCGC
>WNGS01109635.1:13298182-13310695 GCA_020271785.1 Procambarus virginalis | reverse complement strand
CCTTGTACCCCTGTGTGCTGCCTTGTACCCCTGTGTGCTGCCTTGTACCCCTGTGTGCTGCCTTGTACCCCTGTGTGCTGCCTTGTCTGGAATACCGAAAGCTGCTCTCAGTGTTTGTCAACTATGCTGCTAATTTGTTTCTATTCATACCTAGTGGGCTTTGTTGTCGTTCGCCATGTGAGCGGCGTCTCGTACCCAGTGGCGCGCAGTATACAAGAGCGACGCCAATGTCAACGCTGGATAAACGTCATCACCGTTGGTACCGTTGACCCAGCGCCACGCCTGGAGAGTGTGCGCCCTTGGGGGGGAAAGTGCCGCTACGGGCTTGGTATTGTCTCCTAATTCCTTTTATCCGTTTACGATTCTTGGAACTTCGCTTCTGTGCATTGGCCTTACAGCCTCCTTGCCTTCATCTCCGTCTCATATTGCCTTACATTTAATTACGTTGGAGTCGGTTAGCCATCTTTAAGATCCTTCAGTTTTCTAAGTCACCTTTGTTACCACTCGCACGTGGGAGGCTCATGTGTGTGATGACTGTTTTAATACTCCTTCTCTTGCCCGTTTCCACAAATATATATATATATATATTCCTATTCCCCTCCAGGAAAAAGTTAATAAATGAAACAAGTAGATAAGGAACTAGATAACGAAAATGATATAATGATCCAGGAGGTTTCCGGGTTCGATCCCCAGTGGAGGCGGAAACAAATGGGCAGAGTTTCTTTCACCCCTGATGCCCCTGTTCACCTAGCAGTAAATAGGTACCTGGGAGTTAGACAGCTGCTACGGACTGATTCCTTGGGGGGTGTAACCAAAAGGAGGCCTGGTCGAGGACCGGGCCGCGGGGACGCTAAGCCCCGAAATCATCTCTAGATAATCTCGAATCCAGTCCTCACCAATCACTGATAAAATAAAGAATAAAATATTATCACAAGTTAAAATCACCGAAGTTACGATGCACCAGAAGAACATGAATAACTGTTTAAACCAGACATATAAATGACTTGATTACAATTCCAAGCAAAACAATCAACTTGAGAGCAGCTGACACTATATCAAATCTCTGCCACTCCACTAGCTTCACCAGCTCCTCCAGCTCCTCCAGCTCTACCAGCTCCTCCAGCTCTACCAGCTCCTCCAGCTCTACCAGCTCCTCCAGCTCTACCAGCTCCTCCAGCTCTACCAGCTCCTCCAGCTCCTCCAGCTCTACCAGCTCCCTCAGCTCTACCAGATCCACCAGCTCTACCAGCTTCTCCAGCTCTACCAGCTCCTCCAGCTCTACCAGCTCCCTCAGCTCTACCAGATCCACCAGCTCTACCAGCTCTACCAGATCCACCAGCTCTACCAGCTCTACCAGATCCACCAGCTCTACCAGCTCCCCCAGCTCTACCAGCTCCTCCAGCTCTACCAGCTCCTCCAGCTCTACCAACTCCATCAGCTCTACCAGCTCCTCCAGCTCTACCAACTCCATCAGCTCCACCAGCTCCATCAGCTCCACCAGCTCTACCAGCTCCTCCAGCTCTACCAGCTCCTCCAGCTCTACCAGCTCCTCCAGCTCTACCAGCTCCTCCAGCTCTACCAGCTCCTCCAGCTCTACCAACTCCACCAGCTCTACCAGCTCCTCCAGCTCTACCAACTCCACCAGCTCTACCAGCTCCATCAGCTCCACCAGCTCTACCAGCTCCTCCAGCTCTACCAACTCCACCAGCTCCATCAGCTCCCCCAGCTCCACCAGCTCTACCAACTCCACCAGCTCCTCCAGCTCTACCAACTCCACCAGCTCCATCAGCTCCACCAGCTCCATCAGCTCTACCAGATCCACCAGCTCTACTAGCTCCTCCAGCTCTACCAACTCCACCAGCTCCACCAGCTCCACCAGCTCCTCCAGCTCCTCCAGCTCCTCCAGCTCCTCCAGCTCTTACCAGCTCCCTCAGCTCTACCAGCTCTACCACATCCACCAGCTCCACCAACTCCACCAGCTCCACCAACTCCACCAGCTCCACCAACTCCACCAACTCCACCAACTGAAACCCCTAGCGACTGCTTCAGGGAGGAGCCCTGACACCCTTACCGACAACCTAACACCTCTCTTAAGGCTAGACAATCCCCCATCTGATCTCTTCTGGCCAAAATTTAATACTAGTGGAAAATCAACTCACAGTAACCATATACATAGCAAAACAATATATAAGTTCCGAAACTCGCTGCCTTTGGTACATGTGACCATGACATGTTACCGGCCAGAATGTACGCGTTATACAATCTGTCTCCACATCCTTGACCACCACCCGTTGGCATGTAATACAATGCTTGTATAATACAACATGCACCTAATACAATTCTAATGACATAGTCTTACATGATAGCTGAATATTATCTTCTCTATGACAATAACAAGACCAGGTTGATCCAGTATAACTGAGAACAAAAGTATTAATATTATAGCAATATCCAGGTCAATTCCTTGTACTTCACTAAATGTGCTTGCAGAGTCGAGCCTCAGCTCTTGCACCCCGGCTTACCATCATTAGTAGTATGATGCAATGATTATATTCACTATAGTTTTTGTGATCATACTTACATATAAAACTGCATTGTTTTATCACCGAAAAACCATTCAATTCGTTCGATTATTGAATGCAGAATAAATTCATTGTTGTGACATCTGTAACTAATGTGTTTCTTAAGGTTTCCATGTATCTTCCCCTCGTTCTGCTGCACCTTGCTTCGTGACCATTGGTTCTCTCTTGGCGTCCGGAAGGCGCCCGTGTTCGAGTCCCTGAGGCTACAGACGTTGTTGGAGTTACTCTCGTAACAAGTGCTGATATTAGAACTTGAGTTACATTCTCTATTTTGGGATCCTCCTGACTTTGCATTTGTCTGGGTTTAAGTCCAATAGCCATTTTTCACAAAACCTCTGAAAACTGTCTATTTCGTTGTACCCTCTTTATCAGATAACTCCCGTGTTCTGACTCGTCTCATAGGCTCTGCATTATTAGCAATCAATGCGAATGAACCCATTTCCCCTTGTCAAGTCGTTGACGTGTTGGAGAGCCAGGTGTGTGGAGATGGCACTCCGCGGCACCAGGTCCAGTGCCAGAGTTACGGCACCCAGGAGGACCCGGGATGGGGCCAGGAATATACAGGCTTGCGCGCCGCTTCCACCTCGTCAATTCCCTTCCAGCGACGCGGTGGTTGGAGCAGCCTGTGGGCGTCCCTGGTCCCTGAGGGGATGGGTGTGACACGCGGAGGATAGTGTGTGTGTGTTCGCCTATTTGCACCTGTCGAGGGATAAGCTACGGCTCGTGGGTCCCGCCTTTCAACTCTTAATCGATTGGTTTATTGGTTCCAGTTTCTATTGTGAATAGAATTTGCTTCTACTACTTTGCTTCTCAAGGCATGTTGTTTTGTTTACATAACAATACTGAAAAATAATATTTATAATGTGTGTGTGCGCGTGCGTGCGTGCGTGCGTGTGTGCGTGCGTGCATGCGTGCGCTCACCTAGTTGAGCTTGCTGGGGTTGAGCTTTGGCTCTTTGGTCCCGCCTTTCAACTGTCAATCAACTGGTGTACAGATTTCTGAGCCTACTGGGCTCTATCATATCTACATTTAAAACTGTGTATGGAGTCAGCCTCCACCACATCACTGCCTAATGCATTCCATCTGTTAACTACTCTGACACTGATAAAGTTTTTTCTAACGTCCCTGTGGCTCATGTGGGTACTCAGTTTCCACCTGTGTCCCCCACTTCCCCTTGTTCGTGTTACTCCCCCCTCCCGTGTTAAACAGTTTATCCTTATCTACCCTGTCAATTTCTCTGAAAATTTTGTAGGCAGTGATTATGCCTCCCCTAATTCTTCTGTCTTCCAGTTTCGTGAGCGTGTGTGTTTGTGTTCGTGTGTGCTTNACACACACACGCAAACGCACACACAAATAACATATACACTCATTGGAAAGATGCATTAACGCCACATGTAGAAACGGAAAGATGGGCTGTGTGTGTGTGTGGACAAGCACGCAGTAAATGTGTACACCATGAACACATCTGTGCTCATGGTGCTCTTCATCTTGATCAGTGTGAATGTGCATCTGAGATGCGTACATGAACAGGTATGAGAAAATAATCTGGAGCTCTTAATGTGACTCGAACCCGCGAGCAAGGCACTCCCAGCCGCTCACCTTACCCCTGTACCATCCTGACATAGTGGAAGTTATACAACCAGGATTCATACACAAAGAGGTCAGGGTGGTACTGCGGTAAGGTGTACCGCGGGAGTGTCTTGGTGGCAGGTTCAAGTCGCCTTAGTGCTCCAGTTGACTTTTGACTAATATATATATATATATATATATATATATATAATATATATATATATATATATATATAATATATATCACGTTATATCATAATATAATATATTTCACGTAGTGTGATTTCATTGCGCAAACAACAGATATACCAACAGGCTCGGTATACCTGTTGTATACCGAGAGGCTCGGTATACCTGTTGTATACCGAGCCTTGATAATCGTGATAAGTCTTGATAACTAAGGATAATGTAATATAAAAGTAAATCATGATTTATTTTAATAGACCTTGTACATAGCAGGAACTGTGTAGTTACGTTGAGTTGAGGGAGGACTACCTTTCGTGAGTCTTCACGCTGTTCATTTTTGTTTTTATTAATACATTAGGTACATCTGCATTAGTGCAGCTACCCTAGACTATATGAAGTGGAGTACAGTGTGTCAAAAAAAGCTAACTACATGATGCTAAAAAATCCCCATCACACAGGATGGTTAGTCATACAGAGGCATGTGATGGGCAGTCTGCACTGGCAGACTCCGGATGCATTTTGAGGATATCATCAACACAAGAGTGAATAAGGTAGCACTGTTCATGTGGGACTCTGCGGAAGGGCACATGAACATGGTCGGAGGTGTGGCAGGGTACAGGGCGCTACGTCATTCTTGATTCCGTAATCCGTAGACGGTTCATGATGTAGGTTTTTCAATACTTTAGTGAACACAGTGTTGGAAGAAGATAGTAGTCAGTCGTAAATGGGGGCGATGGCTGGCGTGGGAGATGGGGAGTGGACTTTTTTTTGGGGGGTGGGGGAGGAGCGGAGAGGCACAGGCGAAGGAAATACATTGGAAATGAAAAATACAGTGTGAGTTATGATAACAGGCGGGCTGTCCGCCTTGCTGACACGATGTGTGGGTGTTGGCAGCTAAGCTACGCTTGCTCTCTCTCTTGTCAGTGAGCTGTGAGTGTGTGTGTGTGTGTGTGTGTGGTGTGTGTGTGTGTGTGTGTGTGTGTGTGTAGAGGTTCTTCACATGTATTTCAGCACACATGGATGTCCTATAGATGAATACCGAATAACATTCACATATACACACACTCCGATGCTTTCACACATGATTTGATGTTATGTTTAAGGGTCTTTATTTCAGTATTGATGGTAAAAAGCGGGAGAGAGGGAGAGGTTGAGTATTGTGGAATGTAGGGGTGTATGAGGGTGGGTGTGTGTGTGTGTGTGTGGGGGGGGGGTGAGTGGAGGTTTGTGGGTTCACGTTTGTGTGTGTGAATATATTTACGCCCGTACCCATGCATGTGTCCACGCCTACATGTATCTTGGAGCCGGATTTGCATCATTCACAGCCGAGGCTGCAGGAGTGCGGGGCGGCGTCCACCCGCTGCCTCGGGGTCGTGACTCCGTGTTGCAAGCCTCGGTGCAACCACTGTTTTCTGTAGACCCTGTTAGCACACTGGCGGTTGAAAACTTCCACCCGTTTGCCGCCTCTTTTCTGTTTCCCGCCACTTTTCTGTTTCCCGCCTCTTTTCTGTTTCCCGCCTCTTTTCTGTTTCCCGCCTCTTTTCTGTTTCCCGCCTCTTTTCTGTTTCCCGCCTCTTTTCTGTTTCCCGCCTCTTTTCTGTTTCCCGCCTCTTTTCTGTTTCCCGCCTCTTTTCTGTTTCCCGCCTCTTTTCTGTTTCCCGCCTCTTTTCTGTTTCCCGCCTCTTTTCTGTTTCCCGCCACTTTTCTGTTTCCCGCCACTTTTCTGTTTCCCGCCACTTTTCTGTTTCCCGCCTCTTTTCTGTTTCCCGCCTCTTTTCTGTTTCCCGCCTCTTTTCTGTTTCCCGCCTCTTTTCTGTTTTCCCGCCTCTTTTCTGTTTCCCGCCACTTTTCTGTTTGCTTTTCCCCTTCGTTAAAAAAAGACTGGTTCTACCCTCTTCATCTTTCCTGCCCACAGTATTTAGTGTGCTGTGATCATGCCGCCTCGCTCCTCCTCTCTACTGTTGTTGTGTTAGCGATGTGTGGCGGGCTGTCTTCATAGCTCATCGTCCCTCACTGGCTCTCTTCTCGTTGTAGCTCTTGTGGACCAGGGTCTAGAGGGTCTAGAGACTGCATGTTAGCACCTGCCAAGTCGAGGAGGCAGTCCCTAGACTACATGCACTTCAGTTGCATATAGTCCTGGGGACCATTCAGGCTTGTTCGCATTTGTGTTCCTCACGTGTGCCCCAAAGAATGAGGTGATTTGATAAAATGCTATTCCCAAGATTACCATCCGGGTGCCGGCAGGGGGGGTAGTTGAAATAGCTTCGGCTATCACCACCTTATGTCCGGTCGAGATGGTCAAGTGGATTAAGGCGTCCTGTACATACCAGTTGCGTTTCTCCTGGCAGTATGGGTTCGAGTCACTTCTGGGGTGTGAGTTTTCAGTTATATATATATATATATATATATATATATATATATATGTGTGTGTGTATGTGTGTATATATGTATATATATGTATATATATATATATGTGTGTATATATGTATATATATGTATATATATATATATATGTGTGTATATATGTATATATATGTATATATATATATTGTGTGTATATATGTATATATATGTATATATATATATATGTGTGTATATATGTATATATGTATATATATATATATGTGTGTATATATATATATATGTCATACCTAGTTGCCAGAACGCACTTCTCAGCCTACTATGCAAGGCCCGATTTGCCTACTAAGCCAAGTTCTCCTGAATTAATATATTTTCTCTAATTTTTTTCTAATGAAATGATAAAGCTACCCATTTCATTATGTATGAGGTCAATTTTTTTATAGGAGTTAAAATTAATAACGTAGATATATGACCGAACCTAACCAACCCTACCTAACCTATCTTTATAGGTTAGGTTAAGTTAGGTAGTCGAAAAAGTTAGGTTAAGTTAGGTTAGGTTAGGTAGGTTAGGTAGTCGAAAAACAATTAATTCATGAAAACTTGGCTTATTAGGCAAATCGGGCCTTGTATAGTAGCCTGAGAAGTGCGTTCTGGCTACTAGGTACGACATATATATATATATAATATATATATATATATATATATATATATATATATATAATATATATAAACATAATATACACTTGCATGCATGCATATATACATACACACACAGGCTGCCTGCCCCCAGCAAAATGATTTGATTGATTTCGAAGACGTACACTAGAGTGAGCACAGCGGTGGAAGGAGTTAACATGAAAGGTGTACACACTCAAGGGACGTAGTGTGTAAGCGGCTTGTTTGTGGTGGTGGTGTATATTGGTTACATGTTTGTTTGTGGTGGTGGTGTATATTGGTTACATGTTTGTTTGTGGTGGTGGTGTATATTGGTTACATGTTTGTTTGCGCAGAAAGGGAGTGACATAAATGCCACTGCATTTGTTGGGCAGGAGTTGTAACCCAGGCGCTACATTGGCTCTCACTAGTGTTTGTTTACTTCGATATGCTCTGGGGACTGGTGGCCGGCAGTCTCTCCACTCGCCCGACTAGTGGTAAGTGGAAGACTGTGTGTGTGTGTGTGTGTACTTGTACTCACCTAATTGTGCTTGCCGGGGTTGAGCTCTGATTCTTTGGTCCAGCTCTCTCAACCTTCATACAACTGATGTACAGATTCCTGAGCCTTCTGGGCTCTATCATATCTACATTTGAAACTGTGTATGGAGTCAGTCTCCACCTGTGTGTGTGTGTGTACTCAGTTATACTCACCTAGTTGTGCTTGCGGGGGTTCAGCTTGGGCTCTTTAGTTCCGCATCCCAACTGTCAGTCAACTGGTGTACAGATTCTGGAGCCTATTGGACTCTATTTATATTGAAATTACCGGAGATGAGGTTAGGAGGTATCTGCTCGATCTAGATGTGACTAAGGCTGTTGGACCTGATGGAATCTCACCATGGATGTTGCAAAGTGCTTCTGCCCCCTCTTGTATGTCACAATCGATAATTTATAACATCACAGGTAACAGGAGACCTACCAGAGAGTTGAAAGACAGCTAATTTAAATTTTAAATTTTGCCCCGAGGGACGAGTTTATTGGGCAGCGCCACTCATCTTGTGAGTGGACATACCGCTATAGCAGCATGTACAACACTCCCCAATAGGAAGAAAACCTGCTGGGTTGTTCATCCTGTCACTTGTACCCAGACACAGCTGGGACTTGCTTAACTGTCTCAAGTGTACAGCTCCTCAAACAAGAAGATTAACATCTATCAACCCTTAAAAGCTTACGTTATCTTGCGGGTGCAAAATGGGGAAATCTTTTAAGAACAGTATCAATATTTGACAAATAGTGTTTTCCTAACTCAAACAATGTGGGGTTTATTAATCTACACATATTTCTGATGTCTCTCAGGTGTTCACATTCACGTAGATAGTGGTCAAGGCGGTGTCCATCACTCTCACCACAGATTCTGCAACTTCGCTGCTCAACTGTTGTTTCCATTCCATGTCTCCATTGATATTTGTATCCAAGACGGATTCTCGCTATTACTGATTCTCTCCCTCGTCCTCCTCCTCTTCGGCCATAATGACTGGGATTGCCAGCTGCAACCATGTTGTATCATCGTACAGATTCACTGGTTTGTGCTTCTATCCTCCTTTCCTCAGTTACTTTGTGTAGTCCCAATATACAAAAAAGAGGATTTGCAGGAGATTCTAAACTACAGGGCGGTGTCCTTAACTTGTATATCATGCAGGGTGATGGAGAAGATCGTGAGAAAAAGCCTGGTAGCACATCTGGAGAGAAGGTACTTTGCAACACGTCACCAGCATGGGTTCAGGGAAGGCAAGTCGTGTCTCACAGGTTTAATAGAATTCTATGACCAAGCAACAAGCATCAAGCAAGAAAGAGAAGGACGGGCAGACTGCATTTTCTTGGACTGTCAGAAAGTGTTTGATAGTAACCAATAAGAGACTGTTTCATAAGTTGGAGAAACAAGCTGGAGTAAGTTGTAGGGTGCTCCAATGGATAAGGGACTACCTAAACAACAGGAATCAGAGAGGTACTCTTAAGTGGTGAGACCTCAGACTGGTGTGATGTCACAGCAGAGTCCCACAGGGTTCTGTACTCGGCTCTATTTTGTTTCTGATATACGTGAATGATCTCCCAGAAGGTATAAACTAATTCCTCTCAATGCTGATGTTGCTGAAATTTTGAAAAGGATTAAGACATAGGAGGACAGCAAGAGACTACAGGATGAGCTGGACAGATTGAAGGAATTGTCCAACAAATAGCTACTAGAGTTTAACCCAAACAAGTGCACAGTGATGAAGATAGGCATGGGGAACAGGAGGCCAAACGCAAGGTACCAGCTGAAAGAGAAAATCCTTCAGGAGTCAGGAAGAGAGAAAGATCTTGGGGGTTGATATCACACCAGACCTGTCCCCTGAAACCCACATCAAAAGGTTAACATCAGCGGCATATGCAGTGCTGGCGAACATAAGAACTGCCTTCAGAAACGTGTGAAAGAAATTATTCAGATTTAACTTTTATATATATAAAGTCCTGTCTGATTGGCGACAGTTTGGAGAAGGGGGGAGAGGGGTTTGGGCAGGTTGGAACTGATTTCGTGGCTAATTAATATTCTAAATGCTAATTATTGGAATAAAAACTGTACTCAAAATATACAAGTTTTTTAATAGAAAAAAAAAACATATAATGTAGGTCTTCTGAGGAGTGAGGGAATGTGAATGCAGCAGCGGTCGTTTGCTTTACATAAATAAAGTACGTTTACATAAATAAATACGTTTAAACCGGTCGTTTGCTTTACATAAATACCAGGCAGAGAAAGTGATCTGTCGGTGAGGCTTGTGGCACTTGATCTAGAGACAGCTTGGTATTGAGTAGTGTGAAGTGTGGGGGGTCAAGAGCTAAGATGATCCTCATTGAAACCTGGAACAAAGATTTCAGACATTTCCTTAAACATTGCCAATTATGAGACTGCAGCGTTGAGTGAACCAGTAACAGGAGACAGGCGGTAAATAAATAAATAGAGATAGAGGCATTCAGACGGTGTTTGTAGCCTGGGTTTATGAAGTGACCCTTGAAGCCCGACTCCTCTGACACCACCTGACATCACCTGACACCACCTGACACGACATTCCATCCCCTCCCCCCCCCCCCACCTCCTCAGTGTGTGCACCTCTTGGGACCGCTATTGGCCCACCTGTTTGTGTTTATAGTTAAGAAAACTTCTGCTTGGGTGGTTATAAATAGGAGCTGCCTCGTATGGGCCAATAGGCCTTCTGCAGTTGCCTTTGTTCTTATGTTATGTTCTTATGTTCTTCTTATGTTCTTTAGACTGATGTTGGTTATCTTGTTGACTAACCGGTTAATACATGAAGTCACTCTTCGACATATTAATCATAATGATGGGCATTATCACGTGGGGAGCTTGACTGAGGCGGTACGTCCGTCAAGTGATGATCAAACTACACGTCAGAAGATGGAGACACGACGACGTTTCGGTCCGTCCTGGACCATTAGCAAGTGGCGTGTCCAAGACGGACCGAAACGTTGTCGTTTCTCCATCTTCTGATATGTGGTTTGGTCATCATATCATCAGCCACGTTATCGTGACTCTCCGTCTGCACGCGTGTCAAATGATAACGAAGGTGTTTAAGGGCCAGCTCAACGTGGACAGAACTCTCGCGTTGGGCAAAAGGTACACCGCTTAGCTACAATGTCACCAACACAATAAAACAATGTCAGCTTTACAACAAAAAAATCATTACAATGTATTTACAATAAATTATTCTAGATCGAAGGTAACTCTATTGGTAATATATAAAATCAACAAAGAAATCACATTAACTTATCAATATGAAAATCAATAGGAGCTGTAGGGAGGATTCGAACTTGCACACTTGCTACTCCCAACCATGGTAAGAAAATATATTGCTTTTGACCATTTGGCGGAGAAAAAAAAAACAAAGTTGCACTGCTTTTGACCATGTCGTGGTGATGTGGTCTAAGACTTGTGCTTGGGAGAGTACCCAGTGAGCAGGTTCGAACCCTCCTCATCGCTCCAACTGATTTGATTTTATGGTTATTCTTTTCTGATAATTTTAATGCGATTTCATTGATTTTCTCATTTATACATCACGTTATTGTAATGTCATTGTACGTGTGTATATGTGTATGTATATATATATATATATATATATATATATATATATATATATATATATATATATATATATATATATAATGTTTTCTATGAAACGCCTCGTATGACGGTGAATCTGAGGAGGAAGAGAAGAGGCCTAGCCAGGATACCGTAAAATTTACACAGGTTGACAAAACATTCCAGAAACATAACACGATTAACGCGTGTCTGAGGACGATGTTCCATTGCTCATATTTCGTCGTGATGTTGGCGATGAGCTCATTGATGAGGACCAATGAGTCTGTGGGGGTGTGAGGGACCATGAGTCTGTGGGGGTGCGAAGGCCATGTTGTCTGTGTGGTGTGAGGGCCATGAGTCTGTGGGGTGTGAGGGCCATGTTGTCTGTGTGGTGTGAGGGCCATGAGTCTGTGGGGTGTGAGGGCCATGTTGTCTGTGGGGTGTGAGGGCCAATGAGTCTGTGGGGTGTGAGGGCCAATGAGTCTGTGGGGGTGTGAGGGCCATGTTGTCTGTGGGGTGTGAGGGCCATGAGTCTGTGGGGTGTGAGGGCCATGTTGTCTGAGGTATGGTCGGCCTCCTCCGTTGCCTTCACCACTTTCTAGTTTATTATTCTTCAGAACACACTCGAACAGGGAAAGATTCTTTCTCCAATAAAGGAATTATTTGAGAAAAGTATAATATTTTGTTAATATATCGATTGTAGCCCCCTGAGGCTTAAGTGTTAATTGCTTATATTATTTGTATTTATTTGTAATTTATTTTTTTGTTCTTATTGGTAAATTTGTGGATACTAATGTCTTTATTTTGTTAGTGCTTGTTGGTTAGTTCTTGTTGTTTGTTTGTTTCGACGTCGTTAGTGGATATTGGGTTCATAGAAAGACTGGCGGCGTGGTTTGTGGGGGGTTTGTGGGTCGTGTTGTTAGTTTGGTCACAACTTTGATTTCTAACAAACTTTGCAGTCTCAAGTTGTTGGAACAATATATTTTTTGTTTATTTTCTCGGTTCGGGTGTTTCTTGGTCAGACAGAACAGTCGCA
>WNGS01109635.1:13241099-13260895 GCA_020271785.1 Procambarus virginalis | reverse complement strand
CATTCTTTTCCACCCATGTTCTGCTTTATACGATTGTGTGTATATGTGATCTTTTTTAATGACGACTATTCTTGGGAATCGAATTCCAATTCATAGCGCCGCACGTCAGAGTAAAATTGGGAGAGTACCCGTCGGTTACCCTTTATTGGTTTTAACGTCCTTTTAACTAGCAGGAACCAGCGGCCCAAGTGGACAGGTTTTCACCCTTGTGGTGGAAGCCTGGCGGTTTGCTCCCGCTTTGCATTTTCCATTGGTCTCATGCTTAGAGTAGAAATATCTGCAGTATGCAGTTCTTTATGCTTGAGGTCCACCTCTTAAGGGAGGTAGGCCGTAGAAAAAATCTCACAATTTCTTCTAAAATGATCTGCTACCAAAATTTTAGCCAAATATCCCCATTTGCAAATTGCAGGTAGTAACTAAGTGACTGTAACCTATCCACCGCTTCCACTGGATGGGGGGTCGGTGTGCAGGACAAACATATCAGTTGTGGACACAGGTCTCCACATGTCAGTTGCTTAATTTAGAAACTGTATTTTGTGGACGATCTTGAAGCCATTTATGATGTGGCGACTTATACTGAATTTTTAACTAGCTTATCAAGATTGTAACTTGCTTAGGTAAATGAATTGTGGGGTTCAGTCCCTGAGCCCATTATGTGACTCTGTAACCCTTGGCAGGCGATGAGTCACAATAACGTGGCTAAAGTATGTTGACCAGACCCCACACACTAGAAGGTGAAGAGACGACGACGTTTCGGTCCGTCCTGGACCATTCTCAAGTCGAGAATGGTCCAGGACGGACCGAAACGTCGTCGTCTCTTCACCTTCTTCTGTAACCCTTTCCACAACCACCCACAGCATGGGTATGGGGTGCATAATAAATGAACTAAACTCGACTGAATCTGAGAAATCTGAGAAGAGGCTCGTTCCAGAATTGGGAGGGATGTGATATGAAGAGCAGCTGAAGAAACTGAACTTGACGAACCAAGAAAATAAAAAGATGAAGCAGAGAGATTTCATAAAAACATAAAATACTTAGGGACATTAACAAAGTTGGAATAGATGAAATGTTCACGCTGAATACCAACAGAACAAGGGGACATGGTGGAAGGTGAAAACTTAATCAAAGAGATGTTAGAAAGTTTTCTTTAGCATAAGAGTGTGAGGGGGATGAGTTTATACAAGCTAAACCTTCTACTAATGTACGTGCACGTGACGCTCGCCGTGCACAGGGCACGTGAATAGCCGTGCACTTTGGTAACCTTTACTCGAAATCCCGTGTTTAGGCTCGTTGGAGAGCCTAGGTCATCAGCATTCCAAATATGCTACAATGGCCGTTGTAGCGCATTTGTGAAAGTAGTTAGAGCATGTAGCCGTTTAGCTGTTAAGATTGAGAGAGGCAGAGCGAAGTGGTAAGGAAGGCGTGACCCGCCACCTTCACCGTTCCCATGGTAACCCAGATAGAGAAGCCTGGGTTAATAACTAATTAGTAGTAGTGGAAACGGGGCCTATGCCCGCGCGTTTTGCTTTTTCCCATGCACGGTCATAGCCACAGGGGTGTTTTCAATTTTTCCGATGGCTGGCTCTAGCCCAGGGTATGATTTTTCAATTTTTAATCATTAGTACCTCGTAGTCTCCTAATATTTTCATGCATTTATCGTCCACTCCGTTCAGACATACGTAATTTTCCAACATGTGAGATAAAAGGTACCCTCCTAGGACCGCCATTTTGTTCAAGGGATTAGAAGGCTGGTCCCTGTCATAGTTGAATTTCGTTACCCCAGTGACCCTTGCACAGGCATCGCTAGTGGTCAATGACGTCACCAGCTAGCCGCTCAGCAACCCGGCACAGGCACGTTCAAGGGATTAAAAAGCCGGTCATAGTCACCCAGGTTTCTCCTATTTTTACACCAGGCTGGTCATAGTCCCCTTACATTAAATCTCCTATTTACTTCCAATATATGTGAACCAGAACCTTAACTGACGCTATTAGATGATGAACCTCAGTAGGCCAATTCCCTATTAATATCCCCTGTCTTCTCCATTTATTTACACATCATTAATGTTACTCCATTAATATTCGGAAGGTCCTATTTATTCCCCATACTTATCTGGAAGTTTTATATTTATAGTGTCCGGTCAAGGATCGTTTATTAAGCATAAGATGAATGAAACCCACCATCAGCCATTTGCATGTAGCAAAGGGGAAGTAACATAGTGTATGAACTATCATGTATCTCAGCGTTCACCCCTGTTAACAAACCAGTATTTACCCAGGTCTTTTTCCTAAATCTAAAACTTATCCAATTTATACCCATTGTTTCATGTTCTGTCTATTGTTGATACGTTTAATAGGCTATTAATTCCCCCTTTATCATGTCCATCAGTCGCACCTCTACCATGTCACCCCTATTTCTTCGTCTTTCTAGAGAATGTAATTTAAGCTTGTCCATCTTTCTACAAGGTTCGTTTATTGAGCATAGGCTTCCCAGGGAATTGTAGAGCCAGAATGGAGATTGACGCAGTACGAACGAAGAGAACACGAGAAGCCTCACCAAACCTACCCTCGACATCGAAAGCAAGGAAACCAGTGGAGGCCGAGTTAACTGTTTCCGAGTCCGTCTCGGAAACAATTACGGAAGCTCTCAAGGATTCTCTCCCTAACACCTCCGAAGAGGAGTAGGAGTATGGAATACTTGAGATCCTAAACAAATACAAACAGAGACCTCAACTTCCTGAAGGCACTCTCCAAGGAGTCTGGAGAGACTGGAGAGTATGGACGGGACCGGGGTCGAAAGCACTTGAACACCTGCCATTCACTCCAAATCCAGAGGACCTCCTCCAGGAGAGTGATATAACAGTCCAAGTACACAAGATGATGGAAAGGTCTGACCACTATGAGGTTAACAGTTTTTTCCAGCAGGAGGACTTAGAAATTATAGCCCTGGTAAAACCAATCTTTACAACTATAGAATATTTAAAAGACAGGTTGACGTTTGTCCAACGGGCAGTGAGGCTAAACACTAGCTAAACGAGACTCGTCCCAGCACTACGACGGATGGGGTATGAAGAATGCCTGAAGGAACTGTGCCTTACGACACTAGAAAAAAAGAAGGGAGAGGGGATATGATAGGAAGAAATGAAATACTCAGACGGATTGACAGAGTGGACATAGACGAAATGTTCACATGGAATAGTAATAAAACGAGGGGACATGGGTGGAAGCTGGAAACTCAGATGACTCACAGAGATGTTAGGAAGTTTTCTTTTAGTGTGAAAGTAGAAGAAAAATTGAATGCACTTAAGGAGCAGCGTGTGAAATTAATTTTATTCATGATTATAATTTTATTCATCATGATATCCTCACCCACCTCAGCCTTCCTTCCCCTCCACGCCCCCCTGCCCTACCCCCTTTCTGCCCCTCCAAGCCCTCCTTCTCCCCATCCCCCCCAATCCTCTTCTCCCCCCTATGCTCCCACAACCCTTGCCTTCTCACCCCCCCTACCCTCCCCCTCTAACTCTCCCCCTCTCACCCACCCCCTCCCCTCCCTCCCCCTCTCCACCCACCCCCCCTACCGTCCCCCTCTCCCCACACCCGCCAAGCCCTTCCTCCTCCACCAGTCTCCCTGTACCAGATCCTCCCAGCTCTCACTCACATCAGATCCCACAGGTCCCCCAGAGGAGAAGCAAAAAAGAGTCAGTTTCAGGGTAATGTACTCGGACATAGAGGGGATCACAAGCAAAGCAAGTGAACTAAGCGAAAGAGCACAAGAAGTGAAGGCAGATGTAATCGGAATCACTGAAACAAAACTCTCTGGAATCATAACGAATGCCGTGTTTCCCCAGGAGTACACAGTAATAACGAAAGAGAGAGAAGGTAGGGGAGGAGGCGATGTGGCCCTACTCATGAGAAAGGAATGGAGTTTTAAGGAGATGGCTATCCCGGGCTGTGAGGGTTTTGGAGACTACATAGCAGGCACCATGACAATGGGAGGACCAAGAATAGTAGTAGCAGTAATATATAACCCTCCACCAAATGACAGAAGACCCAGTCAAGAGTATGAAAACAACAACATGGCAGTTAACACTATAATTGAGAGGGCAGCCTCTGCTGCCTGTAGAAATAGATCCCACCTGCTCATCATAGGGGAATTCAATCTCGGAAGGATTGACTGGGACAACAAGGAACCGCATGGAGGCGAGGATACGTGGAGAGCCAAACTATTGGAGGTGGTGACTAGAAACATTTTAACCCAGCATGTCAGAGAGCCCACAAGGATGAGAGGAAATGACGAACCAGCGAGACTCGACCTAGTCTTCACTCTGAACGACTCCGACATAAGAGAAATCGGTTTTGAGGCCCCAGTAGGAATGAGCGACCACAGTGTACTGGTGTTTGAGTACCTGATTGAAGAAGGGTTATTGAACTCGAGGAGGGATACCGAAAACAAAAGGTTAGCATACCGAAAGGGAAACTATGAGGAGATAAGAAAATTCCTAACAGATATAGCATGGGAAACAGAGCTCAGGGGAAAGACGGCCCAAGACATGATGGACTACATCACGCAGAAGTGCAAGGACGCAGCAAACAAGTTTGTCCCAGTCCAAAAGGAAAACAGTGAAATGAAGATGAGAAACCCATGGTTTAATCAGAGATGTAGGCTAGCTAAGCAGCAAAGTAAAAGGCCATGGAGAAACTATAGGAATAACAGGACACTGGAGAGCAGAGAAAGATACCAGAATGCCAGGAATGAATATGTCAGGATGAGAAGAGAGGCAGAAAGACAATACGAAAATGACATCGCAAGCAAGGCAAAGACTCAGCCTAAATTGCTGCATAGCCACATCAGGAGAAAAACAACAGTAAAGGAACAGGTTATGAAATTAAGGATAGGGGCAGAAGGATTCACTACAAACGACAAGGAAGTGTGTGAGGAACTGAATAAGAAATTCCAGGAGGTCTTCACCTTAGAGCAAGGAGAAATTCCAGAGATAAGAGAGGGAATAGCTAACCAGGAACCACTGGAAGAGTTTGAGATTACCAGCGGGGAAGTAAGGAAGTGTTTACTAGAGTTGGATGTGACAAAGGCTATAGGCCCAGATGGAATCTCCCCTTGGATACTAAAGGAAGGAGCAGAAGAACTGTGCCTGCCACTCTCCATAGTGTATAACAAATCACTGGCAACAGGGGAACTGCCAGAAATTTGGAAAGCAGCTAACGTAGTCCCGATATACAAGAAAGGGGATAGACAGGAGGCACTGAACTACAGGCCAGTGTCCCTAACCTGCATACCATGCAAGCTGATGGAGAAGATTGTGCGAAGAAAGCTAGTGGAACATCTGGAGCGAAAGAACTTTGTAACACAGCATCAACATGGGTTCAGGGATGGCAGGTCCTGCCTCACAGGGTTACTTGAATTCTACGACCAGGCAACAAAAATAAGGCAAGAGAGAGGGTGGGCAGACTGCATATTTTTGGATTGTCAGAAAGCCTTTGATACAGTACCACACAAGAGGCTAGTGAAAAAGCTGGAGATGCAGGCTGGAGTGAAAGGGAAGGTACTCCATTGGATAAAGGAGTACCTAAGCAACAGGAGACAACGAGTCAGTGTGAGGGGTGAGGTCTCAGATTGGCGAGACGTTACAAGTGGAGTCCCGCAGGGGTCAGTCCTTGGACCTATACTGTTTCTGATATATGTAAATGATCTCCCAGAGGGTATAGAATCGTTTCTCTCAATGTTTGCCGATGATGCAAAAATTATGAGGAGGATTGAAACAGAGGATGATAGTAGGAGGCTACAAGATGACCTAGACAGACTGAGTGAATGGTCCAACAAATGGCTGTTGAAGTTCAACCCGAGTAAATGCAAAGTAATGAAACTAGGCAGTGGAAACAGGAGGCCAGACACAGGATACAGAATAGGAGATGAAGTACTTAATGAAACGGACAGAGAGAAAGATCTAGGAGTTGATATCACACCAAACCTGTCTCCTGAAGCCCACATAAAAGAATAACGTCTGCGGCATATGCGAGGCTGGCTAACATCAGAACAGCGTTCAGGAACCTGTGTAAGGAATCATTCAGAATCTTGTACACCACATATGTAAGACCAATCCTGGAGTATGCGGCCCCAGCATGGAGCCCGTACCTTGTCAAGCACAAGACGAAGCTGGAAAAAGTCCAAAGGTATGCCACTAGACTAGTCCCAGAACTAAGAGGCATGAGTTACGAGGAAAGGCTGCGGGAAATGCACCTTACGACACTGGAAGACAGAAGAGTAAGGGGAGACATGATCACAACCTACAAAATCCTCAGGGGAATCGACCGGGTAAACAAGGATAAACTATTCAACACTGGTGGGACGCGAACAAGGGGACACAGGTGGAAACTGAGTACCCACATGAGCCACAGGGACGTTAGAAGGAACTTTTTCAGTGTCAGAGTAGTTAACGGATGGAATGCATTAGGCAGTGATGTGGTGGAGGCTGACTCCATACACAGTTTTAAATGTAGATATGATAGAGCCCAGTAGGCTCAGGAATCTGTACACCAGTTGATTGACAGTTGAGAGGCGGGACCAAAGAGCCAAAGCTCAACCCCGCAAGCACAAATAGGTGAGTATGCTGAGTGGCAGTGGCAGCCAGTGGCAGCCTGCACTGGCTGCCACTCCCTCCCTCCCTCCCTCACTCTTCACCTGACTTGCCACCATTCTCCACCACCAATAGTTTTTGCTTTTATATACAGGCGTTATATATAAGTTTACATGTTTTGTTCACCATAACTGTACATCTAAGCTTGTATGGTGAGTAAAAGCACAAAGACGTAGCTACTCACACAGTCAGCTGATGGCTACCAACCTCAAGGCCAGACGCACTAATATTTCTCCTCCAACAATACTGTTTGTGGTGTTATTACGCTATATACAGACATTATATATAAATATATACCTGTTTTATTCACCATACTTGTACAAGTAAACTGGTATGGTGCCCAAAGACCATCGTGGTAACCAGTAAACATGATAAATCGTGCAGACGACGCCACAGCCCTCACCAAAATGGCGGCTCCCAACCTACTCCTATTGCTGTTTATACCCTCTATACACACGTTATATATAAGTATCGACATTTGTGTTCACCATAGCGAACCACTAAGCTGGTATGGTGAGTGTAGTCAATAAAAGGTGGCCACACACAGTCAGAAGACAACGCCACTACCCTCCCTCCCACAGCATTACTCCTCCCTCCATGGAGCAGTGCTAAATATCACCACAATCCTGCTATTATCAGAACCCTGGTCAGTTTTATCACAGTCAGGGGTCTTCTGTAATAATATCATCACTACATAATAGCACGAACAAGAATATTATGGCATTTTTAGGCGATGCTGTGGTCACAAGCTGAACAGCTGTGCTGTGAGCTCATGCTGCGTGCGTCAGGCTTGGTAGCTCACTCAATACTGAGGCCCCTAACACCCGGGAATTTGGCTCACGATTTAAAAAAAAAATGGCGTCTGTTTACAAGAGCCCTGATGAAGGTGTGGTGAACCCCGTGTATCCGCGGGCCGTGTAAATCTTGTGTAGTACTCCAAAGCATCATATGATGCAATGCGCAATTTACTGCAAGTCGGTCAAAGCATCATATGATGCGATGCGCAATTTAAGGGTTAATTGAGTGGATATTGAACAAGCAAATGTCATACACAAGGGCAAATTTAATCACAAAATTGTTGTCGTACACCGAAAAATGTGTACTTGGGGGCAATCGTATACCGAGGTTCCTATATATTTATTACATATAAATAAAAACTGGGCAATAGTAATTAACCCTCAAACCTCAGGGGTTCAAATGGATTTAACACCCACAGACACAAAAAAAAAAATCCAAAAAATTATTTTGTCTTATAGAAGTGTTCACTTTTGTTCCCTGATCACTGAAAAAAAAAATCGTAGGTGGGATATTTTAGCCGCAATAGGGTAGGGAAGTCTGGCAAAAAAGGGGCGTTGACAGAGCCTTCGCCAGACGAGGTCTACTCCACTCGAGCTGTCAGGCGGCAGTTGCCACAAATATATTATTACCTAATTATTTCATTGTCTCTGATTTTTTCATAGTTTTTTTTTTGCAGTAATATTATTCAATAGAGTCAATTGTGATATATTTATATAATAAAATGTGTGAACCATCGCTGTACTCAAAATTATGGTGTGCATATTAGTGATTCAGTTATTATGTTTATAAAACAATAAACAAATAGTTTTGCTGTTATTACACTATATACACAGGTTATATTACCTAAGTGTAATTACCTAAGTGTAGTTACAGGATGAGAGCTACGCTCGTGGTGTCCCGTCTTCCCAGCACTCTTTGTCATATAACGCTTTGAAACTACTGACGGTCTTGGCCTCCACCACCTTCTCACTTAACTTGTTCCAACCGTCTACCACTCTATTTGCGAAGGTGAATTTTCTTACGTTTCTTCGGCATCTGTGTTTAGCTAGTTTAAATCTATGACCTCTTGTTCTTGAAGTTCCAGGTCTCAGGAAATCTTCCCTGTCGATTTTATCAATTCCTGTTACTATTTTGTACGTAGTGATCATATCGCCTCTTTTTCTTCTATCTTCTAGTTTTTGCATATTTAATGCCTCTAACCTCTCCTCATAGCTCTTGTCCTTCATTTCTGGGAGCCACTTAGTGGCATGTCGTTGCACCTTTTCCAGTTTGTTGATGTGCTTCTTGAGATAAGGGCACCATACAACCGCTGCATATTCCAGCTTTGGTCTAATAAAAGTCGTGAACAATTTCTTTAGTATTTCTCCATCCATGTATTTAAAAGCAATTCTTAGATTAGAAAGTGTAGCATAGGCTCCTCGCACAATGTTCTTGATGTGGTCCTCAGGTGACAGTTTTCTATCTAAAACCACCCCTAGATCCCTTTCTTTATCAGAATTCTTTAAAGATTTCTCACATAATTTATAGGTTGTGTGGGGTCTATGTTCTCCAATTCCACATTCCATAACATGGCATTTATTCACATTAAATTCCATTTGCCAAGTGTTGCTCCAAATACTTATTTTGTCCAGGTCTTCTTGAAGGGCATGACAATCATCTAGGTTTCTTATCTTCCCTATTATCTTAGCATCATCAGCAAACATGTTCATGTAATTCTGTAATCCCTCTGGTAGATCGTTTATGTAGACAATGAACATTACCGGTGCAAGAACTGAACCCTGTGGTACTCCACTCGTGACATTCCTCCAATCCGATACCTTGCCTCTGATTACGGCCCTCATTTTTCTGTCAGTTAGGAAATTTTTCATCCATGTTAGTAGCTTACCCGTCACCCCTCCAATATGTTCCAGTTTCCAGAACAACCTCTTATGGGGAACTCTGTCGAAAGCCTTTTTTAGGTCCAGATAGATGCAGTCAACCCAACCATCTCTTTCCTGTAAAATCTCTGTTGCTCGATCATAAAAACTGAGTAAGTTCGTTACACAGGATCTTCCAGATCGAAAACCATACTGTCGGTCTGATATTATATCATTTCTCTCCAGGTGTTCTACCCATTTAGTTTTAATTATTTTTTCCAATATTTTGACTATTACACTTGTCAATGATACAGGTCTATAATTAAGGGGGTCTTCCCTGCTTCCACTTTTGTAGATTGGAACTATGTTAGCCTTTTTCCACACATCAGCTACAACTCCTGTAAACAGGGATGCCTGAAAAATCAGCTGAAGTGGAATGCTGAGCTCAGGTGCACATTCTCTCAGAACCCATGGTGAAACTCCATCTGGACCAACTGCCTTGTTCTTACTTAGCTCCTTGAGCATTTTTTCCACTTCGTCTCTAGTCACCTCTATGTGCTCTATGTTGTTCTCTGGAATTCTTATTGTGTCTGGTTCCCTAAAGATTTCATTTTGTACAAACACACTTTGGAACTTTTCGTTTAGTGTTTCACACATTTCCTTTTCATTTTCCGTGAATCTATTTCCCATTATCAACCTCTGAATATTATCCTTTACCTGCAATTTGTTGTTTATGAATTTATAGAATAGACCTGGTTCTGTTTTACATTTGTCTGCAATCCCTTTTTCAAAATTTCTTTCTGCCTCTCTCCTCACTGCTGTGTAGTTGTTTCTCGCATCTTTGTATCGTTTGTATGTTTGGGGGTTTGGCCTCTTCCTGTATTGATTCCATTTTTGTGTCTTTTGGTCTCTGGCCCTCTCGCAATTCCTATTGAACCAATCCTGTTTCCTAGTTCTGCATCTCTGTTTTGGTATAAATTTGTTTGTGCCTTTATCATATATTTCACAAAACTTGACATACATCTCATTCACTTCCTTGCCTAGCAACAAGTCTGTCCAATTATACTCACTAAAAAAATTCTAAGGTTGCCATAATGTCCTCTCTTGAAGTCAGGTTTTTCAACTGCTTCATCCTCCTTATTTTCTTCCAGATTATAACGCATTGCATACTTTATTCCCAAAAAGACATGGTCACTTTTACCCAAGGGAGGAAGGTACTGAATGTCAAATACTTCTTCCTCCTTCCTGGTAAATATCAAATCTAGCATGGAGGGAACGTCCCCTTCCCTCATCCTCGTAGCTTGTTTAACATGTTGATACAAGAATGTTTCCAGGATGAGGTCTACAAATTTACAGGTCCAAAAATCTTCTGTTTTAGCTTCATATGCTTCCCAGTCTATGGATTTCAAGTTGAAGTCACCAACTATCAACAGTCGTGACCTATCGTTATCCGCTCTCGCTATAATCTCTCTCATTATTGTTATAAGACCTTCTCGTTTACTATCTAGCTCCTCCTTTGACCATGTGCTGCTTGGTGGTGGACTATATGCATTTATGACCATTAGTTTATCATCTTCATGGCAGATCTCTAGTGCTATTATGTCAACCTCTTGTGGATTGGCAGTCATTATTTCCTTCACCTTTATGTGTTCTTTCACCAGCACAGCAACGCCACCGCCTTTCCTAATTTTTCTGTCCCTTCTCCAAATTGAGTAGCCCCTTGGGAATATGACCTCATTTAAAATATCATCTTCAAGTTTTGTCTCCGTGAGTGCAACAATGTCTGGTGTCTGCATCTGTATTACATCACTTAACTCCAATATCTTCGATCTTACTCCATCTATGTTGGTGTATGCAATCTTCAGGAACTTGTTCCCCCTCTCCTTATTCTTCACTCCCCCTCTCTCTATTGATTTTGTTGGTTTGCCTTTATGTACCACTTTACTGGTCTGCCTACCCCTAACACTTTGTAGAAAAAAGAATTGATTTCTTCTTCATTCCTGCTCTCATTTAAACGTTTTGCCTCAGCGAGGTTCAGTTTCAGCTTCTCTCTGTCTTCTCTTGAAAGATCTCGTCTTAACGACCACATTTTCCCATCCTCATCACTTTGTAACTTTCTAGCATTCCTTAGTACTTCTTCCATCTGCTTGGCACCGTTTAGGGTGATCCTCAAAGGTCGATCTTTCCCTTTTACATATCTGCCTATTCTCCTGTAGTCACACACATTCTCTATGGTTGTAAGACCTTCCACGAGGCCAACAATTTTATCTACTACTTTTGCTTCTTCTACAGCTCTTTCTGACCTAGATGTTATCTCCTTTTCTTTGCAGCCAAAAATTATCAGGGACTTACTCCGATCAACTGTGTTTTGCACCAACCTCGGGTTAGATGCCAATTCCTTTCTCACTTCCAGCCTAATGTTTGTTTTATCTTGGTTGCTGCAGTGTTGGGCTTCCTTTACTGCTTCTTCATTTTTTCCTTCTCCTTGGCCACTTGTGCATAGGTGAGTTGCATATCTTTCTTGCACTGTTCTATTCCCTGTGTAACTTCCTCCATCTGTGCTGACAAAAGCTGTTTCTCCTCTTGAATTTCCTTGCCTAGCCTATTGTAATCATTTATGTTTAAATTTGCTCTAACTTCTTCCAAAGCTATTTTTAAGAGTATATTTTCTTCTTCCATGGCTTTGCAATTTGTTTCCAATTGACTCTTTTCCTTGCGCAAGTCTTTCACTAAACCCTCAAGACCTAAAACTTTGCTATTCAAATGATCATTACTTTCTTTCAATTTACTAATTATTTCTACATGAGAGTTCACTATAGTATCTAATTTTACCAACTTGTTGTGTAGACTGCTAATATCAATGCTTTCTTCATTGAATCCCACAAAATCAAGCTCTGTTTTGTTTTCCTCTTGTCAGTGGCCATCTTGAATGTTGTTCTCTGCACTGTAAACACTATAGGGGCAACTTTTTCTCACCCAATTTTTCACTTCCCTTGGCACATTCCTGTTATCTCATCTATTTTTCAAAAGCACTATACCTTTATGATCTCTGGGACACCACTCACTATCCTCAACCTGTACTACAATACTTAGGATTGTTGAAATATGCTGGAGCTCCTCTGGTGCAAGTGTTGATCCTAGGGGTGTCACCTTTTGCGGTGGCAACCCTCCGCTGTTTGCATGCTACGGCATCTGTGTCCGGAGCACGTTTTGCGTTGATCTGGTTATGTTCTTCCCGGTTCGCGGGTGATGGTGTCCCGGGTTGTCAGCCGGGTTCTTGCGGCTAAGCGGCCTGTGTTCTTCCCTCATGCCCGTGGCGTTCGTGGCTTCGCTGCTCTCGCTGCCGTCTGGGCGACGTGTCCATGCGGTCTTTCGGGTGTGGATCTTTGGTGCTCGTACGGGGGCCTTGATGCTCGTTGTTCTCGTGTTGTTCCTGGGACTTTTCGGGGCTGTGGCATCTTGGGTTGTGGCGTCTGCCGGTTGTCTCGCTTCCGTGGGGGATATGTGGTGTCCGCCTCCTGGTTCCGTCCCTTTGACTTTCCTCTGTGGGTAGTTAGCTCCGAGGAGCCGACAGGGCTCCCCCCAGAAAACCAGCGTTGAATGTAAGGAAACATCATTTTCTGGGAGAGACCCGGAGGCTCCCCGGCAACCCTCCCTCCCTCCGGTCGGCGTTTTTTCGCGTGTTTTGACATCCAGCCTCAGAACTGATGGGTGGATAGCCGGCGTGAGAGGTCTGGGGCTCCCCCTTCCCCCTCCCGGGGAGGGGGGAGCTGCGCAGACAGCAGCGCGGTGACGTGTGACGTCATACTAGTTTGATTGTTTTCTGTTGAGGAGTTCTATCCATTAGTTCGGCTTTAGGTAGCAATTTTCACCAGAATAGGAGTTTGTTTTGGAATGCTTACCTTTATGGATGCTTGACCCAGTCGATGGCAGACATAGAATGCTTCCAACCACACGGGGCTTTCTATAGGCCATTGCTCTCCTTGCCTCTCTGAGGGGGGCCAGGTTCTGGCCGTGGTCCCCGGTAGGCCCTAGAACTCCATACACATGACTGATGCCAAAGTCTGACATTAGCATATCAGCCTGGTAAAGCTCCGGGGAGCCTCCGGGTCTCACCCAGAAAATGGCGTTTCATTACATTCAACGCTGGTTTTTTGACCTGGAAAAGGCTTACGACACCACCTGGAGATATCCTATCTTGTTCAAACTCTGTTCTTTTGGCCTTTGTGGTAATCTACCTCTCTTCCTCAGAATCTTCCTCTCTCATCGTTCCTTTAGTGAGGCTAGGTGCTACTCTCTCTGCCTCTTTTCGACAATATGAATGTGTACTCCAAGGTAGTGTTCTGAGAACTACTCTTTTTTTCTGGTTGTCTTCAATGGTCTTCTTTCCTCCCTTCCTTCTGGCGTCTTCTCCGCTCTTTACGTCGACGATCTTACTCTTTGCTGTTGAGGTGATGATTCGCCTCTCCTTCAACGGTGGCTTCAACTTGCGATTGATACTGTGTCGTCTTGGGCCACCAATCATGGCTTCAAGTTCTCTGCGACTAAGACTTGTATTATGACTTTTACTCGGACGCAAGTTGTTCTTCGTCCCTCTTTGTCGCTTTATGGTCATCCCTGTGCGTACAAAGATTCCACTAAGCTTTTGGGGTTAATCTTTGACACTTGTTTGTCTCGGTCGCCCCATATCCCGTACGTCCGAGTTGAATGCTCTAAGGCCCTTAACCTACTTAAGGTTTTGTCCCATACTTCTTTGGAGCGGATAGGCGCACGCTCCTATCTTTGCATTCCTCTCTCGTACTGTCTAAACTCGATTATGGTTGCCCCTGCTTACTCTTCTGCTGCTTCTTCTATTCTTCACCAACTTGATCCTTTGCACCATACTGGGTTGTGCCTCAGCTCTGGTGCCTTTTGTTCGACTCCTACCCTCCCTCATACATTGAAACTGGCTTCGTGTCTCTCCAGGACTGCCAAGATCACTACTGTCTTTGCTACCTTGCGCGGTCCTTACAGCACCCTCACTCTCGCCTGTGTCATGTTTTGAATTTTCCCCCTCCTATAGTTCATGTTACCCTTTACCACCTCCCTCTTTCTGTCCGGTTGTCTCGCCTGCAACATTCTCTTTTGGTTAGTATTACTAATACAGTATTTTTCCTCAGGTTGTTCCGTCCTTGCCTTTGTGGAGGGTCCTTCCTAAATATTGCAAATCCCTGACCCACATCACTAACGCTTTTATCCCTCCTACAGTTCTGAAACGCCTTTTCCTTGAACATTTTTCTGCACATTATTACTCCATTTCCATCTTCACCAATGGGTCTAAGTCTGCAGACAGTATAGGCTACTGTTACGTTGGGTATCATAATAAAATTATTATGTTGTTGTGGGTCCATAGATTGTCTCTACCGGACAACCCACTAAACCAAAACTACTGTAGAGTGCTTACACTTTGATCGGTAGATCACCCTGCACACTTCTTGCTTTTGGAGAGGGGTTCAGCTTCACAGATTTAGGGGATGCGGCTCCAACACAAACCGCATTGTCATGTGCACACACCCACTTGAGCCACCGTGACTCCCCACTGTCTCCTTGGTTGGTATGATCTCAATCCCCTTCTTGTTTGAATTATTATTCTGTACTACCCTGTCCACCACTGTGGTGCTTTCACTCTTTCTCTCTGTTCTGCTTTCTGGAAAGCCTCACTTGTACAAAGGCAAACACCTGTTCATAACAAACATTTAATAACATCACACAACATATATATTAACCCTTCAACTGCGCATCGCATCATATGATGCTTTGACCGACTTGCAATAAATTGCGCATCGCATCATGTGATGCTTTGGAGTACTACGCAAGATTTAAACTGCCCGCGGATACATGGGGTTCACCACACCTTCATCAGGGCTCTTGTAAACAGACGCCATTTTTTAACCCTTACACTGCTAAGGGGTCCTGGGGACATTTACACCCCTGTGCGCAAGAAAAAAAAAATTCAAAATTTTTTTTTCGTCTTCTAAACATGTTAATTTGTGTCCCCTGAGCACGGGAAAAATAACAAAAAAATCGTAGGTGACATATTTTGGGCGCAATTGACCGAGGAAGTCTGGCAAAAAGTGGGCGTTGACAGAGCGATCGTCAGGGCCGGTCAGCGTCACCCGCGCTGACAGATAGGAGTTGCCACAAAGATATTATTACCTAATTGTTTCAATGTCTCCGATTGATTTTTTTATATTTTTTTTGCAGTAATATTATTCAATAGTGTGTATTGTAATATATTTATATAAAAAAAGTGGTGAATAATCGCTATACTCAAAAGTATAGTGTGCATATTTGTGATTCTATTATTATGTTTATAAAACAATAAACAAACAGTTTTACAGCTATTACACTCTATACACAGGTTTTATGTAAGTATCTGCATGTTTTGGTCACCATAACGAACCACTAAGTTGGTATTGAGAGTTGAAAAGCAACGAAGAGTTACAGCCACACACCAGCCAGCCACTCGCTGCCACTCCCTCAACACACGCACTAAACTTTCTCCCCCAACAATACCATTTGTGGTGTTATTACACTATATACAGACGTTATATATAAGTATGTATATATTTTGTTCACCACAACTGTACAGCTAAGCTGATATAGATAGTTCAGGCACTAAGAGTCGTCGCTATACACAGCTGGCGGCTGGCGGCTCCCTCACTCTTTCAAGGTCACACGCACTAAACTTTCTCCCCCAACAATACTGTTTGCAGTGTTATTACCTTATATACACATATTATATATAAATATCTACATGTTTTATGCACCGTAACTGTACACCTAAGCTTGTAGTGCGCCCAAAGAGCATAGTGGCCACTCTCTGAACAGCTAGACAAATCGTGCAGACGACGTCACCTCCGTCACCCAAATGGCTCCTCCGTCACCCAGATGGCTCCTCCCAGCATAACCCTTTTGCTGTTATTACACTAATACACACATTATATATAAGTATCTACATTTGTGTTCACCATAGAGAACCACTGAGCTGGTATGGTGAATGTAAACAATAACAGGTGGCCACACAAGAAGTTGACATAATAGCACTAGATCTGCCATGAGGATGATAAACTAGTGATCATAAATGCATATAGTCCACCGCTAAGCAGCACATGGTCAAAGGAGGAGCTAGATAGTAAACGAGAAGGTCTTATAACGATAATGAGAGAGATCATAGCGAGAGCGGATAACGATAGTTCACGACTGTCGATAGTCGGCGACTTCAACTTGAAATCCATAGACTGGGAAGCATATGAAGCTACAACAGAAGATTTCTGGACCTGTAAATTTGTAGACCTCATCCTGGAAACATTCTTGTATCAACATGTTAAACAAGCTACGAGGATGAGGGAAGGTGACGTTCCCTCCATGCTAGATTTGATATTTACCAGGAAGGAGGAAGAAATATTTGACATTCAGTACCTTCCTCCCTTGGGTAAAAGTGACCATGTCTTTTTGAGGATAAAGTATGCAATGCGTTATAATCTGGAAGAAAATATGATGGTCGATGCAATTGAAAAACCTGACTTTAGGAGAGGACATTATGGCAACCTTAGAAAATTTTTTAGGGAGTATAATTGGACAGACTTGTTGCTAGGCAAGGAAGTGAATGAGATGTATGTCAAGTTTTGTGAAATATATGATAAAGGCACAAAAAAATTTATACCAAAACAGAGAAGCAGAACTAGGAAACAGGATTGGTTCGACAGAAAGTGCGAGAGGGCCAGAGACCAAAAGACACAAAAATGGAATCAATACAGGAAGAGGCCAAACCCCCAATCATACCAGCGATACAAAGATGCGAGAAACAACTACACGGCAGTGAGGAGAGAGGCAGAAAGAAATTTTGAAAAAGGGATTGCAGACAAATGTAAAACAGAACCAGGTCTATTCTATAAATTCATAAACAACAAATTGCAGGTAAAGGATAATATTCAGAGGTTGAAAATGGGAAATAGATTCACGGAAAATGAAAAGGAAATGTGTGAAACATTAAACGAAAAGTTCCAAAGTGTGTTTGTACAAAATGAAATCTTCAGGGAACCAGATACAATAAGAATTCCAGAGAACAACATAGAGCACATAGAGGTGTCTAGAGACGAAGTGGAAAAAATGCTCAAAGAGCTAAATAAGAACAAAGCAGTTGGTCCAGATGGAGTTTCACCATGGGTTCTGAGAGAATGTGCACCTGAGCTCAGCATCCCTCTTCAACTGATCTTTCAGGCATCCCTGTTTACAGGAGTTGTAGCTGATGTGTGGAAAAAGGCTAACATAGTTCCAATTTACAAGAGTGGAAGCAGGGAAGACCCCCTTAATTATAGACCGGTATCATTGACAAGTGTAATAGTCAAAATATTGGAAAAAATAATTAAAACTAAATGGGTAGCACACCTGGAGAGAAATGATATAATATCAGACAGACAGTATGGTTTTCGATCTGGTAGATCCTGTGTATCGAATTTACTCAGTTTTTATGATCGAGCAACAGAGATATTACAGGAAAGAGATGGTTGGGCTGACTGCATCTATCTGGACCTAAAAAAGGCTTTCGACAGAGTTCCACATAAGAGGTTGTTCTGGAAACTGGAAAATATTGGAGGAGTGACAGGTACGCTTCTAACATGGATGAAAAACTTTCTGACTGATAGAAAAATGAGGGCTGTGATCAGAGGCAATGTATCGGACTGGAGAAATGTCACAAGTGGAGTACCACAGGGTTCAGTTCTTGCACCAGTGATGTTTATTGTCTACATAAATGATCTACCAGTTGGTATACAGAATTATATGAACATGTTTGCTGATGATGCTAAGATAATAGGAAGGATAAGAAATTTAGATGATTGTCATGCCCTTCAAGAAGACCTGGATAAAATAAGTATATGGAGCACCACTTGGCAAATGGAATTTAATGTTAATAAATGTCATGTTATGGAATGTGGAATAGGAGAACATAGACCCCACACAACCTATATATTATGTGAGAAATCTTTAAAGAACTCTGATAAAGAAAGAGATCTAGGGGTGGTTCTAGATAGAAAACTATCACCTGAAGACCACATAAAGAATATTGTGCAAGGAGCCTATGCTATGCTTTCTAACTTCAGAATTGCTTTTAAATACATGGATGGGGATATACTAAAGAAATTGTTCATGACTTTTGTTAGGCCAAAGCTAGAATATGCAGCTGTTGTTTGGTGCCCATATCTTAAGAAGCACATCAACAAACTGGAAAAGGTGCAAAGACATGCTACTAAGTGGCTCCCAGAACTGAAGGGTAAGAGCTACGAGGAAAGGTTAGAAGCATTAAATATGCCAAAACTAGAAGACAGAAGAAAAAGAGGTGATATGATCACTACATACAAAATAGTAACAGGAATTGATAAAATCGACAGGAAAGATTTCCTGAGACCTGGAACTTCAAGAACAAGAGGTCATAGATATAAACTGGCTAAACACAGATGCCGAAGAAATATAAGAAAATTCACTTTCGCAAACAGAGTGGTAGACGGTTGGAACAAGTTGGGGGAGAAGGTGGTGGAGGCCAAGACCGTCAGTAGTTTCAAAGCGTTATATGACAAAGAGTGCTGGGAAGACGGGACACCACGAGCGTAGCTCTCATCCTGTAACTACACTTAGGTAATTACACAGTCAGTAAACGATGCTGTCTCCCTCCGTCTCTCAGCATCACTCCTCCTACAGCGCTAATTATTACAACAATCCTGCTATTATCACAACCCTGGTTATTTATATCACAGTCAGGGGTCATCTGTAATATTGTCATCGCTAAATAATAACAATTATATATTTATTTTGACATTTTTCGGCGATGCTGTGGTCACAAGCTGAACAGCAATGCTGCTCGCTCATGCTGCGTGCGCCAGCCTTGGTTGCTCCAACAGTAATGTGCCTCTCACACCTGAGAATATTGCCCACGATTTTTTTTTAAATTGCGTCTGTTTACAAGAGCCCAGAGGAAGCTAATGTGAACCCCGTGTAGCCGCGGGCCATTTGAATCGGGCGTGGCACCCTATGGCGTATATATACGCCATGCGCACCGTGGGACATGTTACTCAGGGCGTATATATACGCCATGCGCAGTTTAAGGGTTAAAAAAATCGTGGGCCAAACTCCCGGGTGTTAGGAGCCTCAGTATTGAGTGAGCTACAAAGCCTGATGCATGCAGCATGAACTCACAGCACTGCTGTTCAGCTTGTGACCACAGCATCGCCTAAAAATGCCATAATATACTTGTTCTTGGTATTATGTAGCGATAATATTATTACAGAAGACCCCTGACTGTGATAAAACTGACCAGGGTTCTGATAATAGCAGGACTGTGGTGATAATTAGTGCTGTGCTCCATGGAGGGAGGAGTAATGCTGTGGGAGGGAGGGTGGTGGCATTGTCTTCTGACTGTGTGTGGCCACATTTTATTGACTGCACTCACCATACC
>WNGS01109635.1:13227801-13240999 GCA_020271785.1 Procambarus virginalis | reverse complement strand
AGGAGAAGCGGTACAGACAAAAGTTGTCCACAACTAAGACGGAAGCTTGTGGTTGTGGGCGCGAGGGAAGGAGGGAGTAACAGTTGATGGAGAAGGTTTATTGAGGTATTTCAAGACTCTCCACTCATGGTGTTGTTTTGTTCCAGTGATTTTTGCGAACAATGAGGAACCGTCTACAGCTCAGGGTTTGTATACGTGTAATGACCTCAAGTAAACACACTTGGGCTGGACGGTAAGAAGCGACGGTCTCGCTTCATGCAGATCGGCGCTTCATATCCCCGACAACGGTCCACGTCATTGGTCTTGGGCTCATCGGTCACCCCACATTCCCCTTCAGCCTTTTTCCCATCCCCAAATCCTTATCCTGACTCTCTTTCAAGTACTAAATAGTCATAATGGCTGGGCGCTTCCCCCTGATAATCCCCTACCCACTCCCTCAAGTAAAGCTGTGAGTACAATGCTACGCTTTTGTGAATGTGTATTTAAATACCAAGTAAGAATGAGATGGACGTGTTTTTTGTGGTACGATTGAGGATGACGAGACACAAGGTGGCTTCAAGGAGACCAAACACAAGGCGTGTAATCATCTCATACGTTGCTATGTTTATAATGTCAAAGTAAATTGGCCACATTAAGAGAAATGATCATGATTTAAAATGATTAAATGAGAAACAACGCCACTCACAAAGTTGATACTCCCATACGACCATCAAAACAAATAAAACGTAAAAACGCTGCCAGGTCCCTGCACTAATGATATATATAGATATATTTATATATATAGTATAATAATATATATATACATAATTTATTATATTATATATCATATATATATAGATATAGATATATACATGATATGAACAACCAAAGTCTTTCATCAAATATATCTTATATACGCTTTCATAATAAATATTATACCCCCAGGCCAACGACAGCCTTCACTCACACACACATATATAGCAGGACCTCTGGTGCCTGCAGGCGAAGTGAGCTTGTTGCACAATGAGCAATATAGACATGGAAGAGAGTTTGCAGGAGAAATATTACGTTTTATATATTATTGCAACATAGTGAAAACATGATGGTGCAAGATTGGAACCATTATTACTATTACCTATTCCTTAGGAGGAGACTTAATACTGCTGAATCTTCCAAGAGGTCCTTAATATACTAGAGTATAAAGATAATAATAGTGGCAATGGTACAGCTTCACCTCCTTAGACTATATGCTAGTTTAGCTGTCACTCCCCTATACTGCTGTCACCCCCCTATATTGCTGTCACCCCCCTATATTGCTGTCACCCCCCTATATTGCTGTCACCCCCCCTATATTGCTGTCACCTGCCATTGCTACACCCGCCCATTGTGCACCGCTCCATAGTCAACAGGTTCTGGTCGCCATTCTGTAGTGCTGGTCAGCAGTTCCAACCAGCCCTGGAGGCACTATAGGCCCAAATAGTTCTGGCTCCCCGGCTCTACAATCAAACTTCCCTGCCCCTCTTCCTCCTCCTCTCACAGAGAATTATTAACCAAGACTCAGATCGTGGAGGTCTTCCATTCCAGCCATGAGTAGTGAGGGCACCGTTGAGCATGCCCGAGCCTCTGAGACACACACTAGTGCCCCTTAACACACACAATGACGAAGGAACACCAAATACATCGACTTGAGAATGGTGCCAGGACGGACCGAAACAGTCGTTGTCCCTTCACCTTCTAGTGTGTGGTCTGGTCAACAAGAAACACCAAATTATGCACATGAAAAACTGAAATGCCATTTATGATACACATATACACGGCGACAAAATCAAGATAACCCAATTTTTAATCTAAACAAAACAACAATCATTAAATATACAATATCAAGCATCACGTGTATATATTTATCATTCAGTTAATATAACTGTGCTATAACCGCGATGTGTCACACTAGTCTAGAAGGTTCACCAACTTCGTAACTTGTTTTCATATATATATATATATATATATATATATATATATATATAATATATATATATATCTATAATATTATATAGTATATCATAATACATAAAGGGAGTCTGTGATCAAATTAACCCAAGATCTATAGGACCATCCTCATGGCTTGTGAGAGTGTGAGTGTATGAGTGTGTGTTTGACAGGTGACTCACGGGAGAAATGTTCTGTGTATGATCGTGTATGAGGTGAAACAAAAATACATTCCCTACCTAAGTCAGTCTCCTCTCCCACCCCTCATTTTTTCTCTCTCTTCCATCCCTTTCTCTCCTTACCTCCTCTCTACCTCTCCCATCTCTCTCCACTCTCTCTCATCAATCATCCTCCCTCTCCTTCTCTCTCTCTCTCCTCTCCTCCAACTCCTTCCCATTCCTATCTTCCTACTCTTTTCTTCCCCTCTCATCTATCTTCATTCATGTAAATGAATTCTCGTCTCTCCAATTTTAATATAGTTTCACTCATCTAACTTGAATACATTTTCATCCTTATCTACTTTTCATGAAGTTTAATTCCATTTCCGGCTTTTTTTATAGATATATTCCTCTTCAAGTTTAATTACGTTCTATTCAGCTGGAAGATTAATGAAGTTTCAATCCTTTAATTTTAATAAAGTGTCATTCATTCTTCAACTTTAATAAAGTTTCAATCTATCGATTTTAATCAGGTTTCATTCCGTCTCCAACATTAATAAAGATTAATTCACTTTCTAACTTTAATAAAACTTCATTCCTTCTCCAAGTTTAGTAAAGATCCACTTCTTCAACATTATTAAAGTTTTGTTTTTTTAATTTCTTGTCAAAGTTTATTATTTTTATTCCATCTCCAACATAAGCGACTTAAATTTTTGTCCAGCCCTAATAAAGTTTCATTCCTTGGCCATCAGATGAAATTTTCAATCCTTTAACAATAATAAAGTACAAAGCTTTCTCTAACCACAATAAAGATTAATTCATTTTTATGGATAAAACAAAAGTTGCATCACTTGACCAACAATCAAACGTGAAAACAATCTGGTAAGTTGGATTAATGTTAAAGAGCTTGAAAACAGTGAACAGGAAACGCATTTTGTATTTTTATTTCAAACCAACTTAAGTTATGTCAGATAATCACTTACATGCAGATTTTAATCCTTGATTCATGTCTATCAACTGAAAAAGGTGACTCACACGGTGTAATGAGAAGCAGAATCTTCTCAAATATAATTAATATTATACCTTTTGGGTTTATGCATAGTTGTGTTAGTTTGGGTTAGGTTTAGGGTTACGTAGGGTTAGGTTAAGTTAGGTTAGGTTAGGATAGAATTAAGTTAGGTTGGGTTAGATGGAATTAGGTTAGGTTAGGTGATGGGTTACCATGACCTACAGAGTGCTTACACTATTTGGCTGAGAGTGAAGTAGGCTCGCTGTGAGTGACAGCTTCCAGCATGGTCGAGTGAACTATAATTCAATTACTGACTTATGGAAACTTTAATGTCAGTATTGTGACTTACACCGTTGTGAACCGGATATAAAAATGCCTACATCATGTGAATTCCCTCCTCTGCCCCACCCCACCAACCCCCCCCCTTCCCTGCTCCCCCACACACACAACCCCCTCGCCCTGCCCCGCCCCAACACACAATCCCCCCTCCCTGCTCCTTCCCCACACACACACAACCCCCTCCCCTGCCCCTCCCCCACCACACATCCCCTCCCTGTCTCCCCCCCACACACAACCCCTCCCTGCTCCTCCCCCCCACATACAACCCTCCCTGCCCTCCCCCCCACCACATCCCTCTGCCCCTCCCCCCCCACACCACAATCCCCTCCCTGCTCCCCCCCACTCCACAACCCCCTTCCCCTGCCCCTCACCCCACATACATCCTCCCTCCCTGCCCATCCACCACCACACACATCCCCTCTCCTGCTCCCCCCACACACATCCCCTCCCTGCTCCCCCCCCCACACACATCCTTCCCCCTGCTCCCCCCCCCCCCAAACATCCCCACAACAAACACTGGACCACAAACTCAGCTCCTCAAATAACCCCTCCGTCGACCGCCCTAATAATATAACCAATGTCTTAATATTCAATACTTCCCTGATTTATTCAAGGGAAGACTTCTTAATTTACCCCAGCGTTACGCACCGGCTCTACTTTTACCGTCAAAGCTTCACCATCAGGCCCGTGATATTTCACCGCTGCCTCAGGTATGTTTTTAATAAAATAGGACAATGTATAACCCGGGTGACGCGAACCCTGACCTCTGGCGCACATGCTGCCGCTCAGGCCAAATTTGCCTGCGATGGGTCAGTGGCCGACTCTCATCCTGTTTTCATATGTGCTCAATACTCATTCTTAATTTACATTTTAATTCTTCTCATTTGTCCAAAGAATTGATACTTGAGAGAGAGAGAGAGAGCACCCGGGGGGGTCTTCGGGCCGGCCGCGCCCACTGCCCGCCTGTTGACTGAACCGTAAACATATTTGGCCAAGACTCAGGGCTCTCTCCACGATTTTACACGTCGACATTTTTTGCTGGATCATTGAGGTATCAACATCTGGGAGAGATGAGAGGGAGGGGAGAGGACGGGGGCAGTGGGTGATGGGTGGAGGGAGAGAGAGCAGGGAGAGAGAGAGAGAGAGAGAGCAGAGAGCAGGGAGAGAGGAAGAGGTGCGGAGAAGTGAGGGACCCAGGGAGAGAGAGATAGAGGGACAGAGAGGAGAGAAGGCCCATGCAGCGAGAGAGGAGGAGAGAGAGAGAGGAGGAGAGAGGAGAGAGCAGAGAGAGAGACGAGAGAGGAGGGATGAGAGAGGACAGGGACAGAAGGTATGCTGAGACACCTGCAGAGAAGAGAGAGAGTCTCGCTAGGACGATCGTCTAGACCGAGATCAGCTAGCGCTACAGCATTGAGCTCATTCAGAGGCGCGTAGCCTCGGCGTGGTGATTAGTAAATGTACTAGGACAAGAGCCACGATCTCTTATCGCTCGTTTGCCCGTACGGCCAAAAACAGACGTAATACGAGATGAATCGGCTCACGAAAGTGGCATATAGTCCCGTTATCTATTTTGAGTCCTCTGGTTACTCGGAGGTTAGAAGAGGAAACTTCAATAAACGGTTTTCATGACGTTGTGATACCTTAGGAGAACTTCCTGCCCTCCTAACTACCAGAGCTCCCTTAACTTACTGTTGGGAATAAAATAAATTAGTCTCAATTATTTTCAGTTTCAAATTACGTCCATTTTCGGCCATACTGGCAAACGGCCAAATTCAGACGTAATGTAAGAGAACAGGTAATGTAAGAGGACAGGTAATGTAAGAGAACAGGTAATGTAAGAGGACAGGTAATGCAAGAGGACAGGTTGGGGGAATGAGTAACCAAGAGTAAAAAACAACACATCAGGTGATGAATATATATACTCACTCCCCAAGCTGCTCATCAGTCATTTAACCGGACAACATCAAGGCGAATATGTGCGATTAACAGCAAACAAATAAGGAATTACTTACTGAGAACTGGACAAAATAAATACAGCTGGACTAGACCAAAATCTTTCCATAGATACTAAGAGAGAGAGAAGAGGCGAAGCCCTTTGCTGGTCACTTATCTGTATCTAAGGGAATATTTCTCCCAGGATGGAGGCCAGGGGCTAGTTTTACTCAACTTTTCAAGATGACACATGGGTGGTATGTGATCGTCACAGATTGTTTGTGGTCAACCATATAGCCCCCCCTCCACCCACCCCTTTAGGAAAATATCGGCACCAACAGCGATTTTGATTATCTAAAATCGGGGATTTGTTTTATGTACAATAGTGAGCAGCTTTTCACCTTCTCATCTTTATTTTTTTTTGATTGAGAGAGAGAGAGAAGGGTGAAGGAAAGAGAGGGGAATCTCACCCAAATTTGCAGGGGGAATGGTCTGGGGTACGTGATGGACATTGGCTGGTCGGCGATGGCCTAAGTTAAATGCTTTTAGAAATACTAACAATTATTTAAGACTCTAGGCGATTTTCATTGTCAAGAGTGAAATGTGTAGTGTGATTAACATGAAGTTTTTTGGGGTCATAATATATTGTACGAGACTCATACACGTCTTCATTGTTTCTCAATAATTAATTTTCTGAGAGAGGGGGGGGGTGAGAAGGGAGGAAGAGGAAGAGGACATGGAGAGGGACGAGCGAGAGGGGGGGCAATTGGATAGGGACGAAGAGGTAAAGGGAAAGAAAGGGTGAAGATGGGGGGGGGGGAGTATGAAAGGTGAGGAAGAGACCCGGGTCCAGCTGGGTACCCCTTCTATACAAATAAATATCTGTCAGTTTGAGGTTGTCAAGGGGAGGGTAGGGAGATGAGGGGAGAAGGGGGAAATGGGGGAAATGAAAAGGAAGAGAGGGAGGTAGGAGAGGGGACGGGGTGGGAATGAAGGGGGAAAGGAGTAGAGGAAAGAAAGAGGCTGTGGGGAGAGGACAAATAGAGGGTTGGAATTGGGTGTTGTCGGACAGACAGACTATCCGGCCACAGCCAGGTATCCCATCCCTCCTATTATATCTATAAGAGAAAGTGTCCAGCTGTGTGTCCAAGGTTGGAGAGCACACATCTGGGGCTAACCTCACCCAACTTTGCAGGGGTGGAGGGGATGGTCTGGGGCACGGGACGAACATAGGCTGGTCGTGGTCGGTCCTATTGACCCTATTAAGGGCAGGTAAGGCACATGATACTGGCCCTCCACATAGTCAGTGAAAGGTGGCTGGTCGAGACCCTAGAGTTCTTCACTTAAAAATAATTCTGAAAAAAAAAATGAATCTGAATACAACTCTGTGAGCAGGAACTACGGCACGATCTCCCGCACTACATCACTGAATGCCCAGTTATTAGACCTTTCAGACCAGTTGATATGAGGTACCTGGAGCTTTGCAATTACTTTATTCACTCTCGTATTCTTGAAGATATCCTCGAGGCGTACCCAAAATTTGCCAGTGCAGGCTATTAAACATATGGCCCTGTATGACTAACCATCCTGCGAGATGGGGACCTTTATTACCACTGCTACCTTATTCACTCTTGTGTTGATGATATCCTCAAAATGCTTCTGGAGTCTGCCAGTGCAGATTGCTTATCACATGCCTCTGTATGACTAACCATCCTGTGTGATGGGGATTTTTTAGTATCACTTAGTTAGTTTTTTGTCACACTGTACTCCACTTCATATTGTCTAGGGTAGCTGCACTAATGCAGATGTACCTCATGTATTAATCAAAAAAATGAATATTGAATGTGATCTTGTTATCTCTATAACTAAATCCAGAGTTCTCCATCCCTAAGAGAAAACTCTTGTCCCCTTAACCTTCAAGGTCAACAACCAGAACATTGAAACATGTGGGCAGCACAAACACCTTGGCGTTGGTATTAACAGTGACATTTTAAACGATCTTCCCCGTAGGTTAAAAGAAAGACTTAAACCACTGAAAACACTTACTGGTAAGAATATTGGTATCAATATTGAAATATGCTAGATTATTCTATATGTTGTTTGTTAGATCTCTAGTTGATTATCATGCTTTGCACCTAATTAACTTCCCCGTCTACGTGTTGGACAAACTTGAAGTAGTACAGAATGAAGCCATGAGGATAATTCTTGGTGCCCCAAGATGCACAAGAATCATTAACATGAGGGAAGAACTGAAGCTTCCAACCATACAAGAGAGAATAATGCAAGTCAACACCACCTTTTGCCTTAAAGTCATGAGAGACCCTACATCTCCTGCATTGCTCAGAGACAAATTATTCAGTGCTGTTAACACCCTATTGACTGGTGCCGACATACCAACTCACTCCTTTTACGATAAATGGCTGAGAAAAAAATGCCTACAATCTCATTAAACTCAACATTCCTTTTAAGTGCAATCTGTCTCCGATATTCATCTTTATCTGTACCCCACCATTCAAGTATCATACACACCTGTCACCAAGAAAGATAATGAGAATCTTGCTCTTCTCAAAGCTGTCACTCTTGAAACAATTGCCTCCTACATCGAGAGTTTAAGATCTCACGAGCACTGTGTCTACACCGACGGCTCAGTCCAATCCTCTACTGGACGGACTGCAGCAGCATGTAGGTTTTATAGAAATAATGTTTGCACAAAGACTGTCAGTGTCAGGTTAAACAACTGACTGACCTCCACACAAGCAGAACTAGCAGCATTACAACTAGCTACCAGTACATTAAAAAACATTGGAGGAGGAATAATATTTTGTGATTCAAAGTCTGCTCTTCAAGCAATTGCAAACTTCTCCTGGAAGATCGACAGCAAGAACCTCATACTACCAATTATAAATGACCTAATCGCTGCACATAGTAAAGGGTCTCGAATCTCCTTTGTATGGATACCATCACACATAAATATAACCCATCATAATGAGACAGATATTCCAGCCAAATTAGCGTGTAACAAAGATGAAGTTGAATTAAATCTAGGTATCCCCATCTCTGCTGTCAAAACTGTATTGGTCCAAACAATCAGGTCTGATAGGAAAGAAATTACTGACTCCCTACGACCTGAAAGCACCAGTATAAAAAGCTGTGATTTGTTCAGATCTGAAACCTATATCTATGGGCAGCACAAAACGTCCACCAGACTGTGCGATACAGTGGTTGCCAGGATCAGGTTGGGTTACCGTTACCTATGGCAGGTGTCTACAGGTGACGGATCTCCCAATCCTGAGCACTCCAGGTGCAAACTCTGTGAGCAGGAACTGCAGCATGATCTCCCACACTATATCACTGAATGCCCAGTTATTATACCTTTCAGACCCGTTGGCATGAGGTACCTGGAGCTTTGCAGTTAATTCATGCACTCTCGTGTTCTTGAGCACTACAAGTTTCCTGCCAAAAACGTTCTTCCCAAAAAATCCTCAACAATATTACATCTGAAATAAATACTTTATATACTTTACTATGTCTTGTATTCAATGTCTTATTGAGGATACATGCATAATGTATTCAAGTATTTTGAATATATTATGGAGGTACGACATTCCGACAAAATCTAACACAAAATACGACAGAAACACAAAATCTAACTAGACAAAATCAACAGATACACAACAAGACTGGGCCCGGAATTAAGAAGAATAACTTGCAGTGAAAGACTTAGGAAACGGACCTTTAGTACGATGAATGACATGGGAAGAAGGGGGAACATGATAGGAACATACAAGATACATATAATAAGGGGAACGAGAAGGCACTAATGGAAATTATTGAATCAAATGAATCACAAAGACGTCTAGCTTTTTTTTCCCTTAGTGTATGAGTTGCAAGTGAATGAAACGAGTTAAGAAAGACTTGTTGAAGCAGTCTTTATACATTCCTTTAAAGGTTATTATTAGTTAATGTCTCAGCCATATAGGCCAGCTTGAAAGACCATATAGGATATGAGTTAAAATGTTCGTCCCTGTAATAAGCAGGTTTAGGTGAGCACACACACACACACGCACACACACCACGCACACACACACACACACACACACACACACACACACACACACACACACACACACACACACACACACAGAGGGAGTGACAGAGGGAGGAGCCTGACCAAAGAGCCAGAGCTCAACCCCCGCAAGCACAACTAGGTGAGTACACACACGCACACACACACACACACACACACACACACACACACACACACACACACACACACACACACACACGGACACACAATAAACACAAAGACGTTATCGTAGTCTCATATCTGGCTTCACAATACAATTTGCAGGCTGCGTCTTCTGAATGAATATTGAAAAACACTGAATTTTGGGATAATGCTTCGGGTCCAGGGCAATAAATCTCCAGACCGCAAGTTTGAACTTTCTTCATATATTCCGTGAATGCCACTTTTTGACATGATGGTTAGCAAGACGATGATAGTGATGTTGATGATGATGATGATGATGATGGTGAAAATTGTAAATCATCAAAGTAGTCAACTGTCTTACGAGTCGTCGTGGAGGGAGGGAGGGTGAGGGAGGGGTGTGGGGAGGGGTGGGGAGGACCGGATTCAACACACACAAGAGAATGAACGGCCAATATCTTCGTTGGCAAGCGCCAGCCAATATCACCTTCACGGTCGCCTGGTATAAGGTCGCCGATCCCTTATCCAGCACACTTTGCGGGGCGCGCGGAGGTTTGTGCTATTGTGAATATTAAATTGCCCGAATCACGAACGCCTATTTGTATTAGTGGTAGATTATTGGGTTCGGTAACTTTTAAAATACAGAATACTGATGATTCGCCCACCACCACCACCTCCCACACTATCCCACACTCTCTCATCCTATCCCGCACCCTCCCTCCCATCCCCTTCCCACCACCAAACAACTTAAAGTTTGTTTCACACACCCACACCAAAATAAAAAAATAGATTTACCGAATTGAAGGGGACGTGGGTTAGAAAGTTGAATTGGTTTTCCCGAATCACTGGATCTCACCTCATGTTAAAACCCTGAGCTTAGACATGGAGAGAGAGAGAGAGTGAGTGAGTGAGTGAGTGAGTGAGTGAGTGAGTGAGTGAGTGAGTGAGTGAGTGACAGAGGGAGTGGACAGGAGCCTGGACATAGTTATATTGGCAGCTGGATCACAGACAGTTAACTTGTTCTCATTTTTAGCAGCGTGTGAGGCAACGGTGGGCAACGGACGCCAACGGCCCCGTTATTGCCGTTTTGTAACTGAGGGATGCACGCGAGCTACACAAAATGCATTCTATAAAAAAACAGACTAAATGGATATAGCTTTTATTGAGCACTGTGATTGGTGCAACCTTTACATGGCTACTGATTGACCAATGAATGAGTTCATTCTTGTTGCACCAATCAGAACACGGCTTTCCTTCCCCTCGCGCGATGATTGGCAGGGCCGAGTTGGAACTGTTGATGGCTCGTTAATAGAGTCGTTACAGCTCTGATTATTACTTGTAGGGATGAAATGTGAACAATTTGGCTGAAGTTTGCATGACAGTTTGCAGGAGGTGAGGGACGCTGATTTGATTGGCAGAGCGGAGGGGGAGAGCCGGCGCGTCCTCACTCGGTTTGGAAAGTATTGGAAACAAATCATCCGTCCCATTCTCTTCCAAAATGTTTTGTGGCAGGGAAAAATGCATGTTTGTATTGGCTCTGACTCTGGCTTTTATATGTTATTTGCTACTTTTGAGTGCGCTTGTGCTTTGTGATGATAGTGATGGTGTCCCATGAATTAAATTTTTTTTTTAATGCGAGTGCTGCGGTGTTGATAAGGCTTTTGTGTGTGTGTGTGTGTTGGTGTTGGCGTTGAGGACACAGTTTATATAATGCAAGGAAAGCATTGATTCTTAAAGAGATATCAGATATGATCCAGACAATACTTCACACGCGCGTGCATTTAGAGTACGACGTAGTACTCTACATGCTCTTATAGAGTACGACCTAGTACTCTATAGGAGCCTGTTGAGTACGACGATGTACGCTACATGCTCCTGTAGAGTACGTCGTCAGCTGGCAACTGATAATCACGTGTTCGATCCCCGTGAGAGGACACCGTCCAGGAAACGTTTCCTTTCACCTAGCAATAGATATCTGTGAGATAGACAGTGGTTGCGGTTTTCGTCCCGGGGAGGTGGGGAAGGTTGTGTAATATATAGTGATAGGTCAATTCAAACACACACACACACACACACACACACACACATACACACACACACACACACACACACACAACAACACACACACACCACACACACATACACACACACACACACACACACACACACACACACACACACACACACACACGCTATTAGGGAGAGTTCGTTTCATCTGATGCCTTTGCTCTCCAAGCAGTAAAGTGGTACCTGGGAGATAGCTAGTGTGGGCTGCATCCTGTGTGTGTGTGTGTGTGTGTGTGTGTGTGTGTGTGTGTGTGTTGTGTGTGTGTGTGTGTGTGTGTGTGTGGCGGGCGCGGGCGCGGGCGTGTGTGTGTGTGTGCGTGTGTGTATTCAGATGAGGAGTCACAATAACGTGGCTGAAAAACACGGCTCTTTCAGCCACTTGAGAATGGTCCAGGACGGACCGACACGTCGTCGTCTCTTTACTTTCTAGTGTGTGGTTATATATATATATATATATATATATATATATTATATAATATATATATATATAATATTATTACAATATAATTATTATATATATTATTACAATATTAGTATTATGATGATGGATTCTAAGGGTTGTCATAGCCAGGGGGTGGTAATGGGGGACGAGCTCCCATGACCTATAAATGCTCCTATGCGGCATGCGTCTCCAATAGCCTCTGACAACCAGTCCAACTCCTGGCCTGCACGGGTGGCTTAGTCTTTAAGTCCGGCGAACTGCTTTTACTGACAGGAGAAGGGGCGAGGGCGTGCCTCTGGCGCCTTAAAACCAGCTGCTCCGGGTAGATGGACTCGTTAGCCTGGGAAGGCAGCCCATCTAGGGGAAGGAAAACCCTGATTTCAAGCCTCCGCTGCTTGGCGGCCATCCCCCTCTTTTGGGAAAGGCTTCAGGAGTCAACCTCCAGGAAAAATCCGAAGTTGGAGCCCCTAAGGTAGTTCGTCGTTGACTTCGACCTCGTTCTGGCAGCTCCTGCGACGGTGCTGGAACCATGTGTATTGGCATCGCCTTTCCATTGGATAATGTCAGCAACGTGGAGAGGGTGGACCTGCTGCATGGGTAACAACTTCTCTTCCATATTGATCTACCAGGCTTGCCGCCCTGGGGAGGACACTCCGGCCTCGACAATCCGAGCGCAACTTATTAAATTATGTTAGTTTTAAAAAATAGTCAAATCTGGGTTCTATTCCTAAAATGTCAGATCAACGGGCACGGGGGGAAGTGTACTTAGGTGAGTCTGTTCTTCAACTGTTGTACTCACCTATATTCTATTGCGGGGGAGGCTGCTCTTTGGTCCCGCCTCTCAACGTCAATCAACTGGTGTACAGATTCCTGAGCCTACTGGCTCTATCATACTACATTTGAACTGTGTATGGGGTCAGCCCCACCACATTACTTCCTAATGCATTCCATCCGTACAACTCTGACACTGAAAATTCTTTCTAACGTCTCCTGTGGCTCATGTGGGTACTCAGTTTCCACCTGTGTCCCCTTGTTCGCGTACCACCATGTTAAAGTTTGTCTTTGTTCCTCACAGAGGG
>WNGS01109635.1:13194106-13207765 GCA_020271785.1 Procambarus virginalis | reverse complement strand
AGCTTTTCAAGGGAAACTATTATGTTAAGTATGTCACCTATGCTTATTTAATAAGTCAATATTGACTATACGAATTTGCGAGGACGGGTTGATTTAAAATCGTTGGTTTAAAATATATAAAGTGTGTGTTGAAAAGTTTGGGGGCCCTGGCGGCTGAGTGGACAGCGCTCGGGGTTCGTAGTCCTAAGGGTCCTGGTTCGATCCCCGCGGAGGCGAAACAAAGGGGCAGAGTTTCTTTACTACTCTGATGCAACTGTTCACCTAGCAGTAAATAGGTACATTGGAGTTAAACAGGTGGTACGGGCTGGTTCCTGGGGATGTGTATGTGTTGGGCTCACCTAATTGCTCACCTAATTGTGCTTGAGGGGGTTGAGCTATGGCTCTTTGGTCCCGCCTCTCAACTGCCAATCAACTGGTGTACAGATTCCTGAGCCTACTGGACTCTATCATATCTACATTTGAAACTGTGTATGGAGTCAGCCTCCACCACATCACTGACTAATGCATTCCATTTTTAACTACTCTGACACTGAAAAATTTTTTTCTAACGTCTCTGTGGCTCATCTGGGTACTAAGTTTCCACCTGTGTCCCCTTGTGTGTGTGTGTGGTGTGTGTGTGTGTGTGTGTGGTGTGTGTGTGTGTGTGTGTGTGGTGTGTGTGTGTGTGTGTGTGTGAAAATTAGGATTAAGGACTTGCCAGAAACGCTATGCGTACTAATGTCTGTAAAAGAATGTTAGAACTCTTGTATATATAAATAAATTAAAAATATAGTTTTCTTTGAAGAATTAGATTTTCTGTAAACGGAATTCGCGGGCAAATTGAAATAGTTTTCGAATTCCACTTTCACCGCATCGTCAGTAATTCACCTGTATTAAAGTAACAAACGTAATGCAACGTTACGTAATCTAACCAAATTTTAACCTAACCTAACCATGAATCGAGAGTAGATAATAGCACTAATTATGTAGTCATTCCCAATCCATTCCCTTGAGTGGATAGCCTCCCAAGGAGAGGTTGCAGTATAACTGTATATGTATCTCTGTACCTGTATATGTGTTTTTGAAACATTTCCCACAGCACTCTGTGCACTGCTACACGACCAAAATGTACTTGGCATTATTTAACATTACCCATTGGGATTGCAGCTGTCCACTGTTTACCGTTGCAAATAAAGATTGATTGATTGGCTGGTTTTAATACTGCTCGTTTTTGCCACGTTTCGTGTTCCCATTTTCTTTTACAACATTTTGTCAAAATGCAAATAGCATTTCATACGTTGTTTCAGAATTTCATACAACGTTATAATGACATTTCAAAACGTTGATCACAACGTTTCTATCACAATAGACAGACACAGACACAATGTACTAATTACAGCCATGACGGGGGGTTAATTAATGGTAAATAATATATGTCATATTGTACTAGAGATTTGATTGAAAAATATTGTTTCGATGTTCCTATGAAAACTTTAGTTAAACATACTAAAGTAGTTTGACCAGACCACATACTAGAAGGTGAAGGGACGACGACGTTTCGGTCCGTCCTGGACCATTCTCAATCGACTTGAGAATGGTCCAGGACGGACCGAAACGTCGTCGTCTCTTCACCTTCTAGTTAGTGGTCTGGTCAAACTACTTCAGCCACGTTATTGTGACTCATCGCCTGCTTAAACATACTACTTTGGTTGTGTGTCTGAAGAAGTCCTGTTGGCAAATAACTCCTCGATATACTTGAGAATAATTTAATGCAAAATTAGAAGAAAAAGCATCCTAGTCCGGAAATATTTTGGATATTTAAGAAAATTCCTGACGCGGAAGTTATATAAAAGAACAGCCCGTAATTTTCTGATTAAGAAAATAATATGGTGCAATATATATATATATATATATATATATATATATATATATATATATATATATATATATATATATGTACACATATATATTTGCTTTATTTGAACTGTGTTACAAAAAAGGAGTTACATATAGGTTACAAAGATGGTTATCATAGGTTGTCGAGTTCCTCCAGCTCCTCAGATGGCGGGCAGGAACCCTGGATGCAGTGCGCATTTCCCCTCTGTATCGCCACGCTGAGGCGCTGGAAAAGAAAGCTGGCAGCTCTAGGGTCCCTTGTTGTTTCAATGAGCCTAGAACCCAGTTCCTTCAAAAAACTGGTAGCACTTTTACCCCAGGCGCCGAGTGTCTCAGAAGCAATGGGGACAAAATTGTAGTGGTGATCAAGTTCTCTATACTTACGGGATTTGGCTGCTTCCCTGTGGGTGGCAGCGCCACCTGGTTGTGCAACACTGAGGTCAATGTAGGTGTTAGCCAGGGTTGATACGCACGTGTAGTCCCATACCAACTGCTTGCCATTCTTCCAGGGGTTCACTGTGATACCATCCGGGCGACCAATAAGAGCATCAGAGTTACGGGGCGTTAGGTAACGAGGCTCTCTCTCGGCTGGGCATCCAGCTGTGGTGAGGCTCCTCTTGATGATGTCGTTAACTTCACTGTGCCTCGAGTGCCATCCTCCCGTGCTTTGGCAGAGTATATATATATATTTATAAACTCAAAGTAAAGATACCGGTTTAACCGAGAAATGTGAGTAAGAGCATTGTTGAGTATGTTGGTACGGCAGTAATTTGGCGAGCGCGCGGTTCACCCTTGACTACGGGCGTGTGGTTCACCCTTGACTACGGGCGTGTGGTTCACCCTTGACTACGGGCGTGTGGTTCACCCTTGACTACGGGCGTGTGGTTCACCCTTGACTACGGGCGTGTGGTTCACCCTTGACTACGGGCGTGTGGTTCACCCTTGACTACGGGCGCCTGGTTCATCCTTGACTACGGGCGTCTGGTTCATCCTTGACTACGGGCGTGTGGTTCACCCTTGACTACGGGCGTGTGGTTCACCCTTGACTACGGGCGCCTGGTTCACCCTTGACTACGGGCGTGTGGTTCATCCTTGACTACGGGCGCCTGGTTCATCCTTGACTACGGGCGTCTGGTTCATCCTTGACTACGGGCGCCTGGTTCACTCTTGACTACGGGCGTCTAGTTCATCCTTGACTACGGGCGTGTGGTTCATCCTTGACTACGGGCGCCTGGTTCACCCTTGACTACGGGCGTCTGGTTCATCCTTGACTACGGGCGCCTGGTTCACTCTTGACTACGGGCGTCTGGTTCATCCTTGACTACGGGCGTCTGGTTCATCCTTGACTACGGGCGCCTGGTTCACCCTTGACTACGGGCGTCTGGTTCATCCTTGACTACGGGCGTCTGGTTCATCCTTGACTACGGGCGTCTGGTTCATCCTTGACTACGGGCGTCTGGTTCACCCTTGACTACGGGCGCCTGGTTCACCCTTGACTACGGGCGTCTGGTTCATCCTTGACTACGGGCGTCTGGTTCATCCTTGACTACGGACGTCTGGTTCATCCTTGACTACGGGCGTCTGGTTCATCCTTGACTACGGACGTCTGGTTCATCCTTGACTACGGGCGTCTGGTTCATCCTTGACTACGGGCGTGTGGTTCACCTTTGACTACGGGCGTCTGGTTCATCCTTGACTACGGGCGTCTGGTTCAACCTTGACTACGGGCGTCTGGTTCACCCTTGACTACGGACGTCTGAACACCTGAGGCATTTATCACCCGGGATCACAGGTAAGTTGATAGATTTTTTTCAGTTTTCCGGTTGGATCTTCGGGCGGGGGAGGGGGGGGTGGGGGAGGAGACTGTGTCTGCGCCAACTTGCCCGACCAGTGGGCGGGTGGTGGTTAACCTTGGAGTGTGGTGGGCATCTGGCTCCGGCTCTAAGCGTCGCCGGAAGACATTTTTAGCGGTTTTTGCTCGACTGGGCTTGAGTTCAGAGGAAGTGAGGCCATCGCGATTCTGGCCGAGACGTGGTTCGACTCCTTAAGAATTCCCAAGACGCCTGACACCCTGTCGTGTGGGGTCTCTGGGTGTCAGTGGGCATCAGCCACACATGTTTCTCAGCCGGAAGACCTTGCGTTTTCCCCATCACTAGCGTGCCGGAGCACATCTGGCACCAGTGCCGTCCTGGCCCGTAAAACAGTAACAACAACAGTAATTTGACGAGATACTGGTAAAACTATGGTAAAGAAATTGCGAGGGGGTGAAATCTTCACCTTCAGATTGAAAATTTGAAGGTGAAGATGGTGAAAATCTTCACCATCTTCATGTTTTGCTTGAGAGGAAAGTTTTGTTAAGAGAATAATTTGTGGAGGTGGTCAGGGTGGGCATGACCTTACCCAGGGTGGCCATGACCTTACCCAGGGTGGGCATGACCTTACCCAGGGTGGGCATGACCTCACCCAGGGTGGGCGGGGCGGGCGGTGGATCAGAATGGGTGGAGGAGTGCCTCACCAGGAAGGTCTGGGGCGGGCGTGTTGTTGTTCCAGTGGAAATTAAAGATGAGGATATTGATGCGTGTCTCCACAGAGCAGCGTGGCGCAGGGCGCTCCAAGCATGGCTAGCAGGGAAGAGCTTGATTTATGCAGAGTTCGATTCTCTCCATGACTCCGCGTCACGCTGGATGGGGGTGGAGTGGGGGGGGGGAGTCAGAACGAATAATATTCTCTCAGGTCGCGTGTAGTAATTTGAATTATTTTGGCGCGTCATTCTCTAATGCGATCCGTTGGATCTGCGTGTTAGGGCGTCACATTGCCTCCCGTTACGGGTTCGGTTCCCGGAGTTTGTCTCTTACGCGTATCTAGCTGCCTTGGTCAATTACGGGTTCCTTCTCGGGGTAGTCGATTCCCCGCTGGCCAATAGGGTATCGAACGGGTGATCTAACTTCTTTACCCGGGCTTCAAAATTAAATTTAGTCGTAACCGTTCTTTTAGGTAACTTTAAATCTTGATTGTCAATATTCTGGATTCAAAGTCTAATTCAGGTTATGCAAATTCTCCAGTACTTTGACTTATAATTAAGCGAGGTCGTGTGTGCTCTAGGCAGCCACCAGTACCCTGTGCAGGCTCCAGTACTGTGGGCAGCCTCCAGTACTCTGTGCAGACTCCAGTACTATGGGCAGCCACTAGTATTCAGGGCAGCCACCAGTACTCTGGGCAGCCACCAGTACTCTGGGCAGTCCCCAGTACTCAATGCAGCCTCCAGTACTCTAGGCAGTCACCAGTACTCTGGACCTCCAGTACTCTGGGCAGCCTCCAGTACTCTGGGCAGCCTCCAGTACTCTGGTCAGCCCCAGTACTCTGGGTAGCCTCCAGTACTCTGGGCAGCCCCCAGTACTCTGGGCAGCCCCCAGTACTCTGTGCAGCCTCCAGTACTCTGGCAGCCACCAGTACTCTAGGCAGCCACCAGAACTCTGGGTAGTCCCCAGTACTCAATACAGCCTCCAGTACTCTGGGCAGCCACCAGTACTCTGGGCAGCCTCCAGTACTCTGGGCAGTCCGGTACTCTATGCAGTCTACAGTACTCTGGGCAGAACCATTACTCTGAGCAGCCACCATTACTTTGAGCAGCCCCCAGTACTCTGGTCACCTCTCAGTACTCTGGTCAGCTCCCAGTACTCTGGGCAACCCCCAGTACACTGGGCAGCTACCAGTACTCTGGGCAACCCCCAGTACAATGGGCAGCTACCAGTACTCTGGGCAGCCTCCAGTACTCTGGGCAGCCTCCTGTACTCTGGGTAGCCTTCAGTATCCTGGGCAGCCTCCAGTACTCTCGGCAGCCTCCAGTACTCTGGGCAGCCTCTAGTACTCTGGGCAGCCACCAGTACTCTGGGCAGCTTCCAGTACTCTGGGCAACCCAGAGTACACTGGGCAGCTACCAGTACTCTCGGCAGCCTCCAGTACTCTGGGCAGCCTCCAGTACTCTGGCAGCCTCTAGTACTCTGGGCAGCCACCAGTACTCTGGGCAGCTTCCAGTACTCTGGGCAACCCAGAGTACACTGGGCAGCTACCAGTACTCTCGGCAGCCTCCAGTACTCTGGCAGCCTCCAGTACTCTGGGCAGCCTCTAGTACTCTGGGCAGCCACCAGTACTCTGGGCAGCTTCCAGTACTCTGGGCAACCCAGAGTACACTGGGCAGCTACCAGTACTCTCGGCAGCCTCCAGTACTCTGGGCAGCCTCCAGTACTCTGGGCAGCCTCCAGTACTCTGTGCAGCCTCCAGTACTCTGGGCACCCCCCAGTACTCTGGGCAGCAACCAGTATACTGGCAGCCTCTAGAACTCTGGCACAGCCACCAGTACTCTGGGCAGCCTCCGGTACCCTGGGCAGCCAACAGTACTCTGGGCAGCCTCCAGTACTCTGGGCAGCCTCCAGTACTCTGGGCAGCCTCCAGTACTCTGATCAGCCACCAGTACTCTGGCAGCCTTCAGTATTCTGGGCAACCTCCAGTACTCTAGGCAACCCCCAGTACACTGGGCAGCCACCAGTACTCTGGGCAGCCTCCAGTACTCTGGGCAGCCACCAGTACTCTGGGCAGCCTCCAGTACTATGCATTCCCCAGTACTCTGGGCAGCCCCCAGTACTCTGGGCAGCCTCTAGTACTCTGGGCAGCCACCAGTACTCTGGGCAGCCACCAGTACTCTGGGCAGCCTCCAGTACTCTGGGCAGCCTCCAGTACTCTGGCAGCCTCCAGTACTCTGGGCAGCCACCAGTACTCTTGGCAGCCTCCAGTATTCTGGGCAGCTTCCAGTACTCTGGGCAGCCTCCAGTACTCTGGGTAGCCACCAGTACTCTGGGCAGCCTTCAGTACTCTGGGTAGCCTCCAATACTCTGGGTAGCCTCCAGTACTCTGGGCAGCCTCCAGTACTCTGGGCAGCCCCCAGTACTCTGGGCAGCCTCCAGTACTTCGGGCAGCCTCCAGTACTCTGGGTAGCCTCCAGTACTCTGTGCAGCCCCCAGTACTCTGGGCAGCCTCCAGTACTCTGGGCAGCCTCCAGTACTCTGGGTAGCCTCCAGTACTCTGGGCAGCCTCCAGTACTCTGGGCAGCCCCCAGTACTCTGGGCAGCCCCCAGTACTACGGGCAGCCTCCAGTACTACGGGCAGCCTCCAGTACTTTGGGCAGCCCCCAGTACTCTGGGCAGCCTCCAGTACTGTGGGCAGCCCCCAGTACTCTGGGCAGCCTCCAGTACTCTGGGCAGCCTCCAGTACTCTGGGCAGCCCCCAGTACTCTGCACTGCCTCAAGTATTCTAGGCAGCCCCCAGTACTCTGGGCAGCCTCCAGTACTCTGGGCAGCCTCCAGTACTCTGGGCAGCCACCAGTACTCTGGGCAGCTCCCAGTACTCTGGGCAGCCCCCAGAACTCTGGGCGGCCCCAGTACTCTGGGCAGCCTCAAGTACTCTGGGCAGCCTCCAGTACTCTGGGCAGCAACCAGTACTCTGGGCAGCCTCAAATACTCTGGGCAGCCTCCAGTACTACGGGCAGCCTCCAGTACTCTGGGCAGCCACCAGTACTCTGGGCAGCTCCCAGTACTCTGGGCAGCCCCCAGTACTCTGGGCAGCCCCCAGTACTCTAGGCAGCCACCAGTTCTCTGGGCAGCCTCCAGTACTCTGGGCAGCCACCAGTACTCTGGGCAGCCCCCATTACTCTACGCAGCCACCAGTTCTCTGCGCAACCTCCAGTACTCTGGGCAGCCTCCAGTACTCTGGGCAGCCACCAGTACTCGGGGCAGCCACCAGTTCTCTGGGCAGCCCCCAGTACTTTGGGCAGCCACCAGTACTCTGGGCAGCTACCAATACTCTGGGCAGCCACCAGTTCTCTGGGCAGCTGCCAGTACTCTGGGCAGCCACCAGTACTCTGGGCAGCCACCAGTTCTCTGGGTAGCCCCCAGTACTCTGGGCAGCCTCCAGTACTCTGGGCAGCCACCAGTACTCTGGGCAGCCTCCAGTACTCTGGGCAGCCTCCAGTACTCTGAGCAGCCCCCAGTACTCTGGGCAGCCACCAGTACTCTGCGCAGCCACCAGTACTCTGGGCAGCCACCAGTACTCTGGGCAGCCTCCAGTACTCTGGGCAGCCACCAGTACTCTGGGAAGCCACCAGTACTACGGGCAGCCTCCAGTACTCTGGGCAGCCCCCAGTACTATGGGCAGCCACCAGTACTCTGGGCAGCCTCCAGTAATCTGGGCAGCCTCCAGTACTCTGGGCAGCCACCAGTACTCTGAGTAGCCACCAGTACTCTGGGCAGCCCCCAGTACTCTGGGCAGCCACCAGTACTCTGGGCAGCCACCAGTACTCTGGGCAGCCACCAGTACTCTGGGCAGCCACCAGTACTCTGGGCAGCCCCCAGTACTCTGGGCAGCCACCAGTACTCTGGGCAGCCACCAGTACTCTGGGCAGCCTCCAGTACTCTGGGCAGCCACCAGTACTCTGGGCATCCCCAAGTACTACGGGCAGCCTCCAGTACTCTGGGCAGCCACCAGTACTCTGGGCAGCCTCCAGTACTCTGGACAGCCTCCAGTACTCTGGGCAGCCTCCAGTACTCTGGGCAGCCACCAGTACTCTGGGCAGCCCCCAGTACTACGGGCAGCCACCAGTACTCTGGGCAGCCCCAGTACTCGTGGCAGCTACCAGTATACTCAGCAGCCCCCAGTACTCTGGGCAGCCTCCTGGACTTTGGTCAGCCACCAGTACTCTGGGCAACCACCAGTACACTAGGCAGCCCCAGTACTCTTGGCAGCTACCAGTACTCTGGGCAGCCTCCAGTATTCTGGGCAGCCACCAGTACTCTAGGCAGCCTCCAGTACTCTGGCAGCCACCAGTACTCTGGGCAGCCTCCAGTACTCTGGGCAGCCTCCAGTACTCTGGGCAGCCACCAGTATTCTGGGCAGCCTCCAGTATTCTGGGCAGCCACCAGTACTCTAGGCAGCCTCCAGTACTCTGGGCAGCTTCAAGTACTCTGGGCAGCCTCCAGTACTCTAGGCAGCCACCAGTACTCTGGGCAGCTACCAGTACTCTGGGCAGCCTCCAGTATTCTGGGCAGCCCCCAGTACTCTGGGCAGCCCCCAGTACTCTGGTCAGCCCCCAGTACTCTGGGCAGCCTCCAGTACTCTGGGCAGCCCCCAGTATTCTGAGCAGCCTCCAGTACTACGGGCAGCCTCCAGTACTACGGGCAGCCTCCAGTACTCTGGGCAGCTTCCAGTACAATGGGCAGCCCCCAGTACTCTGGGCAGCCTCCAGTACTCTGGGCAGCCTCCAGTACTCTGGGCAGCCTCCAGTACTCTGGGCAGCCACCAGTATTCTGGGCAGCCTCCAGTATTCTGGGCAGCCACCAGTACTCTAGGCAGCCTCCAGTACTCTGGGCAGCTTCAAGTACTCTGGGCAGCCTCCAGTACTCTAGGCAGCCACCAGTACTCTGGGCAGCTACCAGTACTCTGGGCAGCCTCCAGTATTCTGGGCAGCCCCCAGTACTCTGGGCAGCCCCCAGTACTCTGGTCAGCCCCAGTACTCTGGGCAGCCTCCAGTACTCTGGGCAGCCTCCAGTACTCTGGGCAGCCCCCAGTATTCTGAGCAGCCTCCAGTACTACGGGCAGCCTCCAGTACTACGGGCAGCCTCCAGTACTCTGGGCAGCTTCCAGTACAATGGGCAGCCCCCAGTACTCTGGGCAGCCTCCAGTACTCTGGGCAGCCTCCAGTACTCTGGGCAGCCCCCAGTACTCTGCGCTGCCTCAAGTACTCTGGGCAGCCTCCAGTAATCTGGGCAGCCTCCAGTACTCTGGGCATCCCCCAGTACTCTGGGCAGCCTCCAGTACTCTGGGCAGCCCCCAGTACTCTGGGCAGCCTCCAGTACTCTGGGCAGCCCCCAGTACTCTGGGCAGCCTCCAGTACTCTGGGAAGCCACCAGCACTCTGGGCAGCCACCAGTTCTCTGGGTAGCCCCAGTACTCTGGGCAGCCTCCCGTATTCTGGGCAGCCTCTAGTACTCTGGGTAGCCTCCAGTACTCTGGGCAGCCACCAGTACTCTGGGCAGCCTCCAGTACTCTGGGCAGCCTCCAGTACTCTGGGCAGCCCCCTGTACTCTGGGAAGCCCCCAGTACTCTGGGCAGCCACCATTACTCTGGGCAGCCACCAGTACTGCGGGCAGCCTCCAGTACTCTAGGCAGCCCCCAGTACTCTGGGCAGCTACCAGTACTCTGGGCAGCCTCCAGTACTCTAGGCAGCCCCCAGTACTCTTGGCAGCTACCAGTACTCTGGGCAGCCTCCAGTATTCTGGGCAGCCACCAGTACTCTAGGCAGCCTCTAGTACCCTGGCAGCCACCAGTACTCTGGGCAGTCTCCAGTACTCTGAGCAGCCTCCAGTACTCTCGGCAGCCTCCAGTACTCTGGGCAGCCACCAGTACTCTGGGCAGCCTCCAGTACTCTCGGCAGCCACCAGTACTCTGGGCAGCCTCCAGTACTCTGGGCAGCCTCCAGTTCTCTGGGCAGCCACCAGTACTCTGGGCAGCCTCCAGTATTCTGGGCAGCCACTAGTACTCTAGGCAGCCTCCAGTACTCTGGCAGCCACCAGTACTCTGGGCAGCCTCCAGTACACTGGGTAGCCTCCAGTACTCAGGGGCAGCCACCAGTACTCTGGGCAGCCACCAGTACTCTGAGCAGCCTCCAGTATTCTGGGCAGCCACCAGTACTCTAGGCAGCCTCCAGTACTATGGCAGCCACCAGTACTCTGGGCAGCCTCCAGTACTCTAGGCAGCCTCCAGTACTCTGGGCAGCCACCAGTACTCTGGGCAGCCTCCAGTATTCTGGGCAGCCACCAGTACTCTAGGCAGCCTCCAGTACTCTGGCAGCCACCAGTACTCTGGGCAGCCTCCAGTACTCTGGCAGCCACCAGTACTCTGGGCACCCTCCAGTACTCTGGGCAGCCTCCAGTACTCTGGCAGCCACCAGTACTCTGGGCAGCCTCCAGTATTCTGGGCAGCCTCCTGTACTCTAGGCAGCCCCCAGTACTCTGCGCAGCCACCAGTATTCTGGTGAGCCACCAGTACTCTGGGCAGCTTCTGGGCAGCCTCCAGTACTCTGGGCAGCCATAAAAATCTGGGTAGGTTGCAGTACTCTGGGCAGTCTCCAGTACACTGGGCAGCCTCCGGTACTCTTGGCAGTCTCAAGTACTCTGGGCAGCCTCCAGTACTCTTGGCTGTCACCAGTACTCTGGGCAGCTACTCGTACCCTGGGCAGCTACCATTACTCTGAGCAGCCTTCAGTATTTTGGGCAGCCTCCAGTACTCTTGGCAGCCATCCGTACTCCGGACAGCCACCCGTACTCTTGGCAGTCACCAGTACTCTGGGCAGCCACCAGTACTCTGGGCAGCTACTAGTACTCTGGGCAGCCACCAGTACTTTGGGCAGCCTCTAGTACTCTGGGCAGCCACCAGTACTCTGGGCAGCCTCAAGTACTCTGGGCAGCCACCAGTACTCTGGGCAGCTTCCAGTACGCTGGGCAGCCCCCAGTACTCTGGGCAGCCTAAAGTACTCTTGGCAGCCACCAGTAGTCTCAACCACTCTGGACAGCTTCCAGTACTCTAGGCAGCCTCTGGTGTTCTGGGCAGCACCCAGTACTCTGGGCAGCCACCAGTACTCTGGGCAGCCTCCAGTACTCTGGGCAGCCACCAGAACTCTGGGCAGCCACCAGTACTCTGGGCAGCCACCAGTATTCTGGGCAGCTTCCAGTACTCTGGGCAGAAACAGTATTCTGGGCAGCCTCCACTACTCTAGGCAGCCTTCAGTACTCTGGGCAGCCACCAGTACTCTGGGCAGCCCCCAGTATTCTGGGCTGTCACCAGAATTCTGGGCTGTCACCAGTATTCTAGGCAGGCTCCAGTACTGTGGCAAACCTCTAGTACTCTGGGAAGTCCCTAGTACTCTGGCAGCTTACAGTGCTCTGGGCAGCCCCAATAATCTGGGTAGGTCACAGTAGTCTGGGCAGTTTCCAGTACTCTGGGCAGCCTCCAGTACTCTGGGCAGCCTCTAGTACTCTGGGCAGCCTCCACTACTCTAGGCAGTCACCAGTACTCTGGGCAGCCTCCAGTACTCTGGGCTGCTACCAGTATTCTGGGCAGCCTCCAGTATTCTGGGCAGGCTCCGGTACTATGGCCAGCGTTCAGTACTCTGGCCAGCCTCCAGTACTCTCGGCAGCCCCTAGTACTCTGGCAGCTTCCATTGCTCTGGTCTGCCATAATAATCTGGGTAGGTCGCAGTACTCTCGGCAGTCTCCAGTACTCAGGGCAGCCTCCATTACTCTTCGCAGTCACCAGTACTCTGGGCAGCCACTCGTACTCTGGGCAGCTACCCTTACTCTGAGCAGCCTTCAGTATTTTGGGAAGTCACCAGTACTCTGGGCAGCCACCAGTACTCTGGTCAGCTTCCAGTACTCTTGTCAGCTTCCAGTACTCTGGGCAGCCTGAAGAACTCTGGGCAGCCACCAGCACTCAGGGCAGCTTCCAGTACTCTGGGCAGCCTCAACGACTTTGGACAGCCTCCAGTACTCTAGGCAGTCACAAGTATTCAGGGCAGTTACCAGTACTCTGGGCAGAAACAGTACTCTGGGCACCCACCAGTATTCTGGGCAGCCTTCCGTACTCTGGGCAGCCTCCAGTACTCTCGGCAGCCTCCAGTACTCTCGGCAGCCTCCACTACTCTGGTCAGCTACCAGTACTCAGGGCTTGCTAAAGTACTCTAGGCTGCCACCAGTATTCTAGGCAGCCTTTAGTATTCTGGCTTGCGTCCAGTACTCTGGGAAGCCCCTTGTACTCTGAGCAGCCCCTCGTACTCTGGGCAGCTTCTAGTATTCTGAGCAGTCTCCAGTACTCTGGGCAGCCCCCTGTACTCTGTGCAGCCTCCAGTACTCTGCGCAACCACCAATACTCTGGGCATCCTCCAGTACACTGGACTGCCCCCAGTACTCTTGGCAGCCATCAGTACTCTGGGTAGCCTCAAATACTCTCGGGAGTCCCTAGTACTCTGGGCAGCGTTCAGTACTCTGGGCAGCCTTCAGTACTCTGGGCAGCCTTCAATATTTTGGGCAGCCTCCGGTACTCTGGACAGCCTCCAGTACTCTGGGCAGCCACCCGTATTCCGTGCAGCCACCAGTACCCCAGGCCGCCACTAGTACTCTGGGCAGCCACCAGTACTTTGGGCAGCCTCTAGTACTCTGGGCAGCCACCAGTACTCTGAGCAGCTTCCAGTACTCTGGGCAGCCTCAAGTACTCTGTGCAGCCTGTAGTATTCTGGGCAGCCTCCAGTACTCTGGGCAGCCTCCAGTACTCTGGGCAGCCTCCGGTACTCTGGGCAGCCCCCAGTACTCTGGGCATCCTCCAGTACTCTGGGCAGCCCCCAGTACTCTGGGCATCCTCCAGTACTCTGGGCAGCCCCCAGAACTCTGGGCAGCCACCAGTATTGTGTGCAGCCTCCAGTACTCTGGGCAGCCCCCCCCCCGTATTTTGGGCAGCCCCTAGTACTCTGGGCAGCCACCAGTATTCTAGCCAGCCACCAGTACTCTGTGCAGCTCCCAGTACTCTAACAGTCTCCAGTACTCTGGTAGCCCCTTGTACTCTGTGCAACCTTTAGTACTCTGGGCAGCCACCAATACTCTGGGTATCCTCCAGTACTCTGGGCTGCCCCCAGTACTCCTTTCAGCCATCAGTACTCTGGGCAGACTCCAATACTCTCGGCAGTCCC
>WNGS01109635.1:13175773-13193106 GCA_020271785.1 Procambarus virginalis | reverse complement strand
AGTACTGATGGCTGAAAGGAGTACTAGGGGCAGCCCAGAGTACTGGAGATACCCAGAGTATTGGTGGCTGCCCAAGTACTAAAGGTTGCACAGAGTACAAGGGCTACCCAGAGTACTGGAGACTGTTTAGAGTACTGGGAGCTGCACAGAGTACGGGTGGATGCACAGAGTACTGGAGGCTGTCCAGATTACTGGTTGCTGCCCAGAGTACGGGTGGATGCACAGAGTACTGGAGGCTGTCCAGATTACTGGTTTGCTGCCCAAAACACTGAAGGCTGCCCAGAGTATGGTGACTGCCCAGAGTACTGGTGACTGCCAAGAGTACTGGTGACTGCCAAGAGTACTGGTGACTGCCCAGATTACTGGTGACTGCTCAGAGAACTGGAGGCTACCCAGAGTACTGGAGGCTGCCCAGAATACTGGTGGCTGCCTAGAGTACTGGAGGCTACCCAGAGTACTGGAGGATGCCCAGAGTATTGGTGGCTGCGCCGAGTACTGGAGGCTGCACAGAGTACAGGGGGCTGCCCAGAGCACGGGAGACTGCTCAGAGTACTGGAAGCTGCACAGAGTACTGGTGGCTGCCCAGAGTACTTGGGGCTGCCCAAATACGGAGGGGGGGGCTGCCCAGAGTACTGGAGGCTGCCCAGAGTACAGGAGGCTGCCAGAATACTGGGGCTGCCCAGAGTACTGGTGGGTGCCCAGAATACTTGAGGCTGCCCAGAGTACTGGAGGCAGCCCAGAGTACTAGAGGCAGCCCAGAGTACTAGAGGCTTCCCAAAGTACTGCTGGCTGCCCAGAGTACTGGGCTGCCAGGATTACTGGAGGCTGCCCGAGTACGGTGGCTGCCCAGAGTACTGGAGGCTGCCCAGAGTACTACTGGAGGCTGTCCAGAGTACTGAAGACTGCCCAGAGAACTGGGGACTGCCGAGAGTATTGGAGTCTGCCCAGAGTACTGATGGCTGAAAGGAGTACTGGGGCAGCCCAGAGTACTGGAGGATACCCAGAGTATTGGTGGCTGCCCAGAGTACTAAAGGTTGCACAGAGTACAAGGGGCTACCCAGAGTACTGGAGACTGTCTAGAGTACTGGAGCTGCACAGAGTACTGGTGGCTGGCTAGAATACTGGTGGCTGCCCAGAGTACTAGGGGCAGCCCAAAATACGGGGGGGGGCTGCCCAGAGTACTGGAGGCTGCACACAATACTGGTGGCTGCCCAGAGTTCTGGGGGCTGCCCAGAGTACTGGAGGATGCCCAGAGTACTGGGGCTGCCCAGAGTACTGGAGGATGCCAGAGTACTGGGGCTGCCCAGAGTACTGGAGGCTGCCCAGAGTACTGGAGGCTGCCCAGAGTACTGGAGGCTGCCCAGAATACTACAGGCTGCACAGAGTACTGAGGCTGCCCAGAGTACTGGAAGCTGCTCAGAGTACTGGTGGCTGCCCAGAGTACTAGAGGCTGCCCAAAGTACTGGTGGCTGCCCAGAGTACTAGTGGCGGCCTGGGGTACTGGTGGCTGCACGGAATACGGGTGGCTGCCCAGAGTACTGGAGGCTGTCCAGAGTACCGGAGGCTGCCCAAATATTGAAGGCTGCCCAGAGTACTGAAGGCTGCCCAGAGTACTGAACGCTGCCCAGAGTACTAGGGACTCCCGAGAGTATTTGAGGCTACCCAGAGTACTGATGGCTGCCAAGAGTACTGGGGGCAGTCCAGTGTACTGGAGGATGCCCAGAGTATTGGTGGTTTGCGCAGAGTACTGGAGGCTGCACAGAGTACAGGGGGCTGCCCAGAGTACTGGAGACTGCTCAGAATACTAGAAGCTGCCCAGAGTACGAGGGGCTGCTCAGAGTACAAGGGCTTCCCAGAGTACTGGACGCAAGCCAGAATACTAAAGGCTGCCTAGAATACTGGTGGCAGCCTAGAGTACTTTAGCAAGCCCTGAGTACTGGTAGCTGACCAGAGTAGTGGAGGCTGCCGAGAGTACTGGAGGCTGCCGAGAGTACTGGAGGCTGCCCAGAGTACGGAAGGCTGCCCAGAATACTGGTGGGTGCCCAGAGTACTGTTTCTGCCCAGAGTACTGGTAACTGCCCTGAATACTTGTGACTGCCTAGAGTACTGGAGGCTGTCCAAAGTCGTTGAGGCTGCCCAGAGTACTGGTGGCTGCCCAGAGTTCTTCAGGCTGCCCAGAGTACTGGAAGCTGCCCTGAGTGCTGGTGGCTGCCCAGAGTACTGGAAGCAGACAAGAGTACTGGAAGCTGACCAGAGTACTGGTGGCTGCCCAGAGTACTGGTGACTTCCCAAAATACTGAAGGCTGCTCAGAGTAAGGGTAGCTGCCCAGAGTACGAGTGGCAGCCCAGAGTACTGGTGACTGCGAAGAGTAATGGAGGCTGCCCAGAGTACTGGAGACTGCCGAGAGTACTGCGACCTACCCAGATTATTATGGCAGCCCAGAGCAATGGAAGCTGCCAGAGTAGTAGGGGCTGCCGAGAGTACTGGAGGCTGGCCAGAGTACTGAACGCTGGCCATAGTACCGGAGCCTGCCCAGAATACTGGAGGCTGCCCAGAATACTGGTGGCAGCCCAGAGTACTGGAGGCTGCCCAGAGTACTGGTGACTGCCTAGAGTAGTGGAGGCTGCACAGAGTACTAGAGGCTGCCCAGAGTATTGGGGGCTGCCCAGAGTACTGGAGACTGCCCAGAGTCGTTGAAGCTATCCAGAGTACTGGTGGCTGCCGGGAGTACTTTAGGCTTCCCAGAGTACTGCGGGCTGCCCAGAGTACTGGAAGCTGCTCAGAGTACTAGGGCTGCCCAAAGTTCTGCAGGCTGCCCAGAGTACTAGTGGCTGCCCAGAGTACTTGAGGCTGCCCAGAGTACTGGAGGCTGCCCAGAGTACTAGAGGCTGCCCAAAATACTGGTGGCTGCCCAGAGTACTGGTGGCTGCCCGGATTACTGGAGGCTGCCCAGAGTACTGGAAACTGCCCAGACTACTGTGACCTACCCAGATTATTGGGGCTGCCCAGAGCACTGTAAGCTGCCAGAGTACTAGGGACTTCCCAGAGTACTAGAGGTTTGCCACAGTACTGGAGCCGGCCTAGAATACTGGTGACAGCCCAGAATTCTGGTGACAGCCCAGAATACTGCTCAGAGTACTGGTGGCTGCCCAGAGTACTGAAGGCTGCCTAGAGTAGTGGAGGCTGCCCAGAATACTGGGTGCTGCCCAGAACACCAGAGGCTGCCTAGAGTACTGGAAGCTGTCCAGAGTGGTTGAGACTGCGCAGAGTACTGGTGGCTGCCAAGAGTACTTTAGGCTGCCCAGAGTACTGGGGGCTGCCCAGCGTACTGGAAGCTGCCCAGAGTACTGGTGGCTGCAAAGAGTACTTGAGACTGCCCAGAGTACTGGTGGCTGCCCAGAGTACTAGAGGCTGCCCAAAGTACTGGTGGCTGCCCAGAGTACCGATGGCTGTCCGGAGTACAGGTGGCTGCCCAGAGTACTGGAGGCTGCCCAGAGTACTGGAGGCAACCCAGAATACTGGTGGCTGCCCTGAGTACTGGTGGCGGCCCAGAGTACTGGTGGCTGCCCAGAGTTCTGGTGGCTGCCCAGAGTACTGGTGGCTGCCCAGAGTACTGGTGGCTGCCCAGAGTACCGGTTGCTGCCCAGAATACCAGAGGCTGCCTAGAGTACTGGAGGCTGCCCAGAGTACTGGTGGCTGCCCAGAGTACTGGGTGCTGTACAGAATACCAGAGGCTGCCTAGAGTACTTGAGGCTGCCCAGAGTACTGCTGGCTGCCAAGAGTACTTGAGGCTGCCCAGAGTACTGGTGGCTGCCCAGAGTACTGGTGGCTGCCCAGAGTACTAGAGGCTGCCCAAAGTACTGGTGGCTGCCCAGAGTACTAGTAGCTGCCCAGAGTACTGGTGGCTGCCCAGAGTACTGGTGACTGCCAAGAGTACTGGAGGCTGCCCAAAATACTGAAGGCTGCTCAGAGTAATGGTAGCTGCCCAGGGTACGAGTAGCTGCCCAGAGTATTGGTGACTGCCAAGAGTACTGGAGGCTGCCCAGAGTACTTGAGACTGCCAAGAGTACCGGAGGCTGCCCAGAGTACTGGAGACTGCCCAGAGTACTGCAACCTACCCAGATTTTTATGGCTGCCCAGAGTACTGGAGGCTGCCCAGAAGCTGCCCAGAGTACTGGTGGCTCACCAGAATACTGGTGGCTGCGCAGAGTACTGGGGGCTGCTTAGAGTACAGGAGGCTGCCCAGAATACTGGAGGCTGCCCAGAGTACTGGTGGCTGCCAGAGTACTGGAGGCTGCCCAGAGTACTGGAGGCTGCCCAGAGTACTGGTGGCTGCCAGAGTACTGGAGGCTGCCCAGAGTACTGGTGGCTGCCCAGAGTACTGGAGGCTGCCTAGAGTACTGGAGGCTGCCCAGAGTACTGGTGGCTGCCATAGTACTGGAGGCTGCCTAGAGTACTGGTGGCTGCCCAGAATACTGGAGGCTGCTCAGAGTACTGGTGGCTGCCCAGAGTACTGGTGGCTGCCCAGAGTACTGGAGGCTGCCCAGAGTACTGGAGGCTACCCAGTGTACTGGAGGCTGCCCAGAGTACTGGTGGCTGCCAGAGTACTGGAGGCTGCCTAGAGTACTAGTGGCTGCCCAGAATACTGGAGGCTGCCCAGAGTACTGGTGGCTGCCCAGAGAACTGGAGGCTGCCCAGAGTACTGGAGGCTGCCCAGAGTACTGGTGGCTGCCGAGAGTACTGGAGGCTGCCCAGAGTACTGGTGGCTGCCCAGAGTACTGGAGGCTGCCCAGAGTACTGGAGGCTGCTCAGAGTACTGGTGGCTGCCAGGGTACTAGAGGCTGCCTAGAGTACTGGTGGCTGCCCAGAATACTGGAGGCTGCCCAGAGTACTGGTAGCTGCCAAGAGTACTGGGGGCTGCCTAGAGTACTGGAGGCTGCCCAGAGTACTGGTAGCTGCCCAGAGTACTGGGGGCTGCCTAGAGTACTGGAGGCTGCCCGCAGTACTGGTGGCTGCCCAGAGAAATGGAGGCTGCCCAGAGTACTGGTGGCTGCCCAGAGTACTGGTGGCTGCCCAGAGTACTGGGGGCTGCCCAGAGTACAGGGGGCTGCCCAGAGTACTGGAGGCTGCCCAGAGTACTGGAGGCTGCCCAGAGTACTGGTGGCTGCCCAGAGTACTGGAGGCTGCCCAGAGTACTAGAGGCTGCCCAGAATACGGGAGGCTGCCCAGAGTACTGGGGCTACCCAGAGAACTGGTGGCTGCCCAGAGTGCTGGTGGCTTCCCAGAGTACTGGAGGCTGCCCAGAGTACTGGGGGATGCCCAGAGTACTGGAGGCTGCCCTGATTACTGAAGGCTGCCCAGAGTACTTGAGGCAGCGCAGAGTACTGGGGGCTGCCCAGAGTACTGGAGGCTGCCCAGAGTACTGGAGGCTGCCCAGAGTACTGGGGGCTGCCCAGAGTACTGGAGGCTGCCCAGAGTACTGGAGGCTGCCCAGAGTACTGGTGGCTACCCAGAGTACTGGAGGCTGCCCAGAGTACTGGAAGCTGCCCAGAATACTGGAGGCTGCCAAGAGTACTGGTGGCTGCCCAGAGTACTGGAGGCTGCCCAGAGTACTGGAGGCTGCCCAGAGTACTGAAGGCTGCCCAGAGTACTGGTGGCTACCCAGAGTACTGGTGGCTGCCCAGAGTACTAGAGGCTGCCCAGAGTACTGAGGGCTACCCAGAGTACTGGGGAATGCCTAGAGTACTGGAGGCTGCCCAGAGTACTGGTGGCTGCCCAGAGTACTGGAGGCTGCCCAGAGTACTGGTGGCTGCCCAGTTTACTGGGGGTTGCCTAGAGTACTGGAGGTTGCCCAGAATACTGAAGGCTGCCCAGAGTACTGGTGGCTGACCAGAGTACTGGAGGCTGCCCAGAGTACTGGAGGCTGCCCAGAGTACTGGAGGCTGCCCAGAGTACTGTTGGCTGCCCAGGGTACCGGAGGCTGCCCAGAGTACTGGTGGCTGCCCAGAGTTCTAGAGGCTGCCCAGTATACTGGTTGCTGCCCAGAGTACTGGGGGTTGCCCAGAGTACTGGAGGCTGCACAGAGTACTGGAGGCTGCCGAGAGTACTGGTAGCTGCCCAGTGTACTCTGGGTTGCCCAGAGTACTGGAAGCTGCCCAGAGTACTGGTGGCTGCCCAGAGTACTAGAGGCTGCCCAGAGTACTGGAGGCTGCCCAGAGTACTGGAGGCTGCCGAGAGTACTGGAGGCTGCCCAGGATACTGAAGGCTGCCCAGAGTACAGGAGGCTGCCCAGAGTACTGGAGGCTGCCCAGAGTACTGGTAGCTGCCCACTGTACTGGGGGTTGCCCAGAGTACTGGTAGCTGCCCAGTGTACTGGGGGTTGCCCAGAGTACTGGGAGCTGACCAGAGTACTGAGAGGTGACCAGAGTACTGGAGGCTGCCCAGAGTCCTGGTGGCTGCCCAGAGTACTGTAGGCTGCATAGAGTACCGGGGACTGCCCAGAGTACTGGAGGCTGCCCAGAGTACTGGTGGCTGCCCAGAGTACTGGAGGCTGTATTGAGTACTGGGGACTACCCAGAGTTCTGGTGGCTGCCTAGAGTACTGGTGGCTGCCCAGAGTACTGGAGGCTGCACAGAGTACTGGGGGCTGCCCAGAGTACTGGGGGCTGCCCAGAGTACTGGAGGCTGCCCAGAGTACTGGGGGCTGACCAGAGTACTGGAGGCTGCCCAGAGTACTGGAGGCTGCCCAGAGTACTGGAGGTCCAGAGTACTGGTGACTGCCTAGAGTACTGGAGGCTGCATTGAGTACTGGGGACTGCCCAGAGTACTGGTGGCTGCCCAGAGTACTGGTGGCTGCCCTGAGTACTAGTGGCTGCCCATAGTACTGGAGTCTGCACAGAGTACTGGAGGCTGCCCACAGTACTGGAGCCTGCACAGGGTACTGGTGGCTGCCTAGAGCACTCACGACCTCGCTTAATTATAAGTCAAAGTACTGGAGAATTTTGCATAACCTGAATTAGACTTTGAATCCAAGAATATTGACAATCAAGATTTAAAGTTACCTAAAAAGAACGGTTACGACTAAATTTAATTTTGAAGCCCGGGTAAAGAAGTTAGATCACCCGTTCGATACCCTATTGGCCAGCGGGGAATCGACTAACCCGAGAAGGAACCCGTAATTGACCAAGGCAGCTAGAAACGCGTAAGAGACAAACTCCGGGAACCGAACCCGTAACGGGAGGCAATGTGACGCCCTAACACGCAGATCCAACGGAACGCATTAGAGAATGACGCGCCAAAATAATTCAAATTACTACACGCGACCTGAGAGAATATTATTCGTTCTGCCTCCTCCCCTCCCCCACTCCACCCCCATCCAGCGTGACGCGGAGTCATGGAGAGAATCGAACTCTGCATAAATCAAGCTCTTCCCTGCTAGCCATGCTTGGAGCGCCCTGCGCCACGCTGCTCTGTGGAGACACGCATCAATATCCTCATCTTTAATTTCCACTGGAACAACAACACGCCCGCCCAGACCTTCCTGGTGAGGCACTCCTCCACCCATTCTGATCCACCGCCCGCCCCGCCCACCCTGGGTGAGGTCATGCCCACCCTGGGTAAGGTCATGCCACCCTGGGTAAGGTCATGGCCACCCTGGGTAAGGTCATGCCCACCCTGACCACCTCCACAAATTATTCTCTTAACAAAACTTTCCTCTCAAGCAAAACATGAAGATGGTGAAGATTTTCACCATCTTCACCTTCAAATTTTCAATCTGAAGGTGAAGATTTCACCCCCTCGCAATTTCTTTACCATAGTTTTACCAGTATCTCGTCAAATTACTGTTGTTGTTACTGTTTTACGGGCCAGGACGGCACTGGTGCCAGATGTGCTCCGGCACGCTAGTGATGGGGAAAACGCAAGGTCTTCCGGCTGAGAAACATGTGTGGCTGATGCCCACTGACACCCAGAGACCCCACACGACAGGGTGTCAGGCGTCTTGGGAATTCTTAAGGAGTCGAACCATCTCGGCCAGAATCGCGATGGCCTCACTTCCTCTGAACTCAAGCCCAGTCGAGCAAAAACCGCTAAAAATGTCTTCCGGCGACGCTTAGAGCCGGAGCCAGATGCCCACCACACTCCAAGGTCAACCACTACCCGCCCACTGGTCAGGCAAGCTGGCAGCAGACACAGTCTCCACCCCCGCCCCCCCCCCACCCGAAGATCCAACCGGAAAACTGAAAAAAATCAATCAACTTACCTGTGACCGCGGGTGATAAATGCCTCAGGTGTTCAGACGCCCGTCGTCGAGGGTGAACCAAACGCCCGTAGTCAAGGGTGAACCAGGCGCCCGTAGTCAAGGATGAACCAGGCGCCCGTAGTCAAGGATGAACCAGACGCCCGTAGTCAAGAGTGAACCAGGCGCCCGTAGTCAAGGATGAACCAGGCGCCCGTAGTCAAGGATGAACCAGACGCCCGTAGTCAAGAGTGAACCAGGCGCCCGTAGTCAAGAGTGAACCAGGCGCCCGTAGTCAAGGATGAACCAGACGACCGTAGTCAAGAGTGAACCAGGCGCCCGTAGTCAAGAGTGAACCAGGCGCCCGTAGTCAAGAGTGAACCAGGCGCCCGTAGTCAAGGGTGAACCAGGCGCCCGTAGTCAAGGATGAACCAGACGCCCGTAGTCAAGAGTGAACCAGGCGCCCGTAGTCAAGAGTGAACCAGGCGCCCGTAGTCAAGGGTGAACCACACGCCCGTAGTCAAGGGTGAACCGCGCGCTCGCCAAATTACTGCCGTACCAACATACTCAACAATGCTCTCACTCACATTTCTCGGTTAAACCGGTATCTTTACTTTGAGTTTATAAATAAATAAATATATATATATATATATATATATATATATATATATATATATATATATATATATATATATATATATATATATATATATATATATATATATATACCAGACCACTAACTATATATATATATATATATATATACATATATATATATATATATATATATATATATATATATATATATATATATATATATATATATATATATATATATATTACACCAAATATTTTCTTAATCAGAAAATTACGGGCTGTTCTTTTATATAACTTCCGCGTCAGGAATTTTCTTAAATATCCAAAATATTTCCGGACTAGGATGTTTTTTCTTCTAATTTTGCATTAAATTATTCTCAAGTATATCGAGGAGTTATTTGCCAACAGGACTTCTTCAGACACACAACCAAAGTAGTATGTTTAAGCAGGCGATGAGTCACAATAACGTGGCTGAAGTAGTTTGACCAGACCACTAACTAGAAGGTGAAGATACGACGACGTTTCGGTCCGTCCTGGACCATTCTCAAGTCGATTGAGAATGGTCCAGGACGGACCGAAACGTCGTCGTCCCTTTACCTTCTAGTATGTGGTCTGGTCAAACTACTTTAGTATGTTTAACTAAAGTTTTCATAGGAACATCGAAACAATATTTTTCAATCAAATCTCTAGTACAATATGACATATTATTATTTACCATTAATTAACCCCCGTCATGGCTGTAATTAGTACATTGTGTCTGTGTCTGTCTATTGTGATAGAAACGTTGTGATCAACGTTTCTGAAATGTCATTATAACGTTGTATGAAATTCTGAAACGACGTATGAAATGCTATTTGCATTTTGACAAAATGTTGTAAAAGAAAATGGGAACACGAAACGTGGCAAAAACGAGCAGTAAAACCAGCCAATCAATCAATCTTTATTTGCAACTGTAAACAGTGGACAGCTGCAATCCCAATTGGTAATGTTAAATAATACCAAGTACATTTTGGTCGTGTAGCAGTGCACAGAGTGCTGTGGGAATGTATTCAAACTAACACATATACAGGTACAGAGATACATATACAGGTATACCTGCAACCTCTCCTTGGGAGGCTATCCACTCAAGGGAATGGATTGGGAATGACTACATAATTAGTGCTATTATCTACTCTCGATTCATGGTTAGGTTAGGTTAAAATTTGGTTAGATTACGTAACGTTGCATTACGTTTTGTTACTTTAATACAGGTGAATTACTGACGATGCGGTGAAATGTGGAATTCGAAAACTATTTCAATTTGCCCGCGAATTCCGTTTACAGAAAATCTAATTCTTCAAAGAAAACTATATTTTTTAATTTATTTATATATACAAGAGTTCTAACATTCTTTTACAGACATTAGTACGCATAGCGTTTCTGGCAAGTCCTTAATCCTAATTTTCACACACACACACACACACACACACACACACACACACACACACACACACACACACACACACACACACACACAAGGGGACACAGGTGGAAACTTAGTACCCAGATGAGCCACAGAGACGTTAGAAAGAATTTTTCAGTGTCAGAGTAGTTAATAAATGGAATGCATTAGTCAGTGATGTGGTGGAGGCTGACTCCATACACAGTTTCAATGTAGATATGATAGAGTCCAGTAGGCTCAGGAATCTGTACACCAGTTGATTGGCAGTTGAGAGGCGGGACCAAAGAGCCATAACTCAACCCCCTCAAGCACAATTAGGTGAGCAATTAGGTGAGCCCACACACATACACATCCCCAGGAACCAGCCCGTACCACCTGTTTAACTCCCATGTACCTATTTACTGCTAGGTGACAGGTGCATCAGAGTAAAAGAAACTCTGCCCCTTTGTTTCCGCCTCCGCCGGGGATCGAACCAGGACCCTTAGGACTACGAACCCCGAGCGCTGTCCACTCAGCCGCCAGGGCCCCCAAACTTTTTCAACACAAACTTTATATATTTTAAACCAACGATTTTAAATCAACCCGTCCTCGCAAAGTCGTATAGTCAATATTGACTTATTAAATAAGTGCATAGGTGACATACTTAACATAATAGTTTCCCTTGAAAAGCTTCATAGAAAACACCGACCTTACCTAACCTACTCAGTATGTTAAGATAAGCATCTTATTGCTTCGTAATTACAATTATTACCTAACCTATACAGCGGTATGACACCAGAGCGTCAGCAACAATCATGTTGTCTCAGAGGAGCGTCAGCCACAGGTAATTATAACCACAAGAAAACAGATGTTATACACAATATCTCCCATTCACAGTATTATCAGCTGACTGATAAACACATCATCCGAGATCATTGTAAAAGGTCACCTTGTGAATCATTCTTAACAAATTACGTCAAATTCTCGACCAGTCTCCCTCATATAACCCTCCCCCCCCCAGCCCCCACGAGACCACACCTACACACGACCACAATCCCATAAACCCATGAATTCGATCCCACATAAGTACAACCCAAAGCTCACTATTACATATGTTTTGTGACCCACCCGTCCCAGACCTACCCGTCCCAGATCCACCCGTCCCAGACTGCCCGTCCCAGACCTGCCCGTCCCAGACTGCCCGTCCCAGACCCACCCGTCCCAGACCCACCCGTCCCAGACCCACCCGTCCCAGACCCACCGTCCCTGACCCCCCCGTCCCAGACCCACCCGTCCCAGACCCACCCGTCCCTGACCCCCCCGTCCCAGACCCACCCGTCCCAGACCCACCCGTCCCACACCACCCGTCCCACCCCACCCGTCCCAGACCACCCGTCCAGACCCACCCGTCCCAGACCCACCCGTCCCACACCCACCCGTCCCAGTCCCACCCGTCCCAGACCACCGTCCCACACCCACCCGCCAGACCCCCCGTCCACACCCACCCGTCCCACACCCCCCGTCCCAGACCCACCCGTCCCACACCCACCCGTCCCAGACCCCCNATGCTGCCTCATTTGGCTGTTTCTAGCTTTTATCAAGCTTTTCCAGCTATGTCTTTCAATTTTCCTGCGAATCGTATATGTCGTTATCATGTCCCCCTCTCTCCTCTCGCGTTGTGTGTGCTCACCTAGTTGTGCTTGCGGGGGTTGAGCTCTGCTCTTTCGGCCCGCCTCTCAACTGCCAATCAACTGTTACTAACTGCTAACTTTTTTCACACACACACACACACACACACACACACACACACACACACACACACACACACACACACACACACACACACACACACACACACACACCTACCTCCCCACCTCCCTCAAGAAGCAGCTCCGTAACAGCTGTCTAACTCCCAGGTACCTATTTACTGCTAGGTAACAGGGACATTCAAGGTGAAAGAAACTCTGCCCATTTGTTCCTGCCTGGTCCGGGAATTGAACCCGGGTCACAGAATTACGAGTCCTGCGCGCCGTCCACTCAGCTACGAAACCCCATGTGCGTGCGTGCGTGCGTGCGTGCGTGCGTGTGTGTGTGTGTGTGTGTGTGTGTGTGTGTGTGTATGTGTGTGTGTGTGTGTGTGTGTTACAGCTGCAGGGGGGGGGATAGGTGTGGTGTTTCCCGCGTGACGTCACAAGCGGGAACGTGTAAACAAATGAATAATGAATGAGAAGGCTGTGGCTGTGGAGGTATAATGTGTACCCTCTCGCCAACCACCGCAGTCCTTCACCCAACACTGGGCTACACTCTTAATAAACGGAACATATACATTTACAGCGGCTTGTTTGCTCATTAGAACAAACTGCTCCGTGTCTGTTTTTACCCGGGAAAAAGAATTTCAAGCGTGTGAATCTTCCCATTTTTTTTTTAGTTATTCTCTCTAAAACGTTATCGTCAGAACGCTTTCCAACGCACGTCTCTCGTTTTCTTTATCGGCACTTCTTTTTTTTTTTTTATCACAATCAGATACATGGAAGTAATCAGTGTTTTGTTAAGCATTACAGTCAGTTGCTGCTGGATACAATGAGGTTTCACTGATGGGCGACGGTGAAATATTAATCGAGCAGGTACTAATGAGGCTCTAAGGGAGCAACTTAATTCCTTCTTGACAAGCTTGTACAGGTGTCTGTTGCTACTTAACAAGTCTCTGCAGGTATTTGGGACTACTTGACAAACGTACGCAGGTGTTTGTGTCTAACAGACAAGGCTGTACAAGTCCCCCCTGGAGAGCACTGTGAGTGTTGCCATACTCCCTAAAATCCCCACCTCGCTTCACACGGATTAGTTCATTATTCATTTATTTCTGCCTTTCACCTACAGCATCTTGACTTGGGGTTCCACCACTCGACCCCTCCTCAGCCACAGTTACACCAATCCACCAATTGGTGCCACCAGAGTGGCACCAATCAATGAGAACAATAACAAGTATCAGTTCCTGGCGGCACGCAGCGCCCATATTGGAGTCCTTCAAGGAAGTCAAATAAAAAGCCCAACATCTGAAAAACGGTTCTGGGAGTTGTTGTACTCTAAGCCTGGCCCGGGGAGAGGTCTGATAACTTGGTCCAAAAGGCTGTTGGTGCTGATTTGAGCAGCCCGCAGGTCCACACTGTACTCAGCTAGTTGTGCTTGCGGGGGTTGAGCTTCGGCTCTTTGGTCCGACCTCTCAACCGTTAATCAACAGGTGTACAGGTTCCTGAGCCTATTGGGCTCTATCATATCTACACTTCAAACTGTGTATGGAGGCTGCGTACACCACGTTACTTTCTAATGCATTCTATTTATTAACTACTACGATACTAAAAAAAAAATCCACCAGTACTTACAAAAATTAAAAAAATTGGGTCCCCACATAAGATTATCATTAGGCTACCCACAATAACATATTGACCATTCGCCAATTATATATTTTAGACCTGAAAATAGCTCATGATCAAAACAAAACTATACCTGTGAGTGTACATACACCAAGAAGCGGTGTATATACCCCTCTACACCGTCACCACACTCTGTATACCCCCCCCCCCCACCCCAAAATAAAGTATACTCGACAACATTGATGTTCAACCTAAAATACTATTAAACATTGGCTTAAATCTGTATCTATTATTTTGTATGTCTTAGTGTTGTAGTGAGGTAATTATCAGGAGAAACTGCTAAGCCACAATGACTACATTGTATTTGGAAGGAATACGACGACACTGAGCTGGGATACGAGGACACGGATCTGGGATACGAGGACACGGATCTGGGATACGAGGACACGGATCTGGGATACGAGGACACGGAGCTGGGATACGAGGACACGGAGCTGGGATATCAGGACAAGATATACATTTGGTGGTTTCATTTTTACTATCATGTCGCATTTTTAACGCTGTGGTCGATTCTGTAAAAATTGCCACGTATTGGGTAAATGCTTTCCGAGAATTCATGGCCAATCGCGAGTACTGGAGGCTGACCAGAGTACTGGTGGCTGCCCAGAGTACTGGTGGCTGCCCAGAGTACTGGTGGCTGCCCAGAGTACTGGAGACTCCCCAGAGTACTGGTGGGTGGCTGCCCAGAGTAATTGTGACTGCCCAGAGTACTGGAGGCTGCCCAGAGTACTGGTGGCTGCCCAGAACACCGGAGGCTGCCCAGAGTACAGGTGGCCACCCAGAGTTCTGGAGGATGCCCAGAATACTGGTGGCTGCCCAGAGTACTGGAGGCTGCCCAGAGTACAGGTGGCCGCCCAGAGTACTGAGGGCTGCCCAGAATACTGGTGGCTGTCCAGAGTACTGGAGACTGCCCAGAGTACTGGTGGGTGGCTGCCCAGAGTACAACCCGTCCTCGCAAATTCGTATAGTCAATATTGACTTATTAAATACGTGCATAGGTGATATACTAAACATAATAGATACCCTTAAAAAGCTTCATAGAAAACACCGATCTTACCTAACCTTGTTAGTATGTTAAGATAAACATCTTATTGCTTCGTAATTACAATTATTACTTAACCTGTAATTATAATAGGTTAGGTAACAATTGTAATTACGAAGCTATAAGATGCTTATCTTAACATACTAACAAGGTTAGGTAAGGTCGGTGTTTTCTATGAAGCTTTTTAAGGGTATCTATTATGTTTAGTATGTCACCTATGCACGTATTTAATAAGTCAATATTGACTGTACGAATTTGCGAGGACGGGTTGCAGAGTAATGGTGACTGCCCAGAGTACTGGAGGCTGCCCAGAGTACTGGTGGCTGCCCAGAACACTGGAGGCTGCCCAGAGTACAGGTGGCCGCCCAGAGTACTGGGGGCAGCCCAGAATACTGGTGGCTGCCCAGAACACAGGAGGCTGCCCAGAGTACTGGAGGCTACTCAGAGTACTGGTGACTGCGCAGAATACTGGTGGCTGCCCAGAGTACTGGAGACTGCCCAGAGTACTGGGGGCTTCCCAGAGAACTAGGGGCTGCCCAGAGTTCTGGTGGCTGCCCAGAGTACTGGAGGCTGCCTAGAGTACTGGTGGCTGCCCAGAGTTCTGGTGGCTGCGCAGAATACTGGAGGCTGCCCAGAGTACTGGTGGCTGCCAGGAGTACTTTAGGCTGCCCAGAGTACTGGGGGCTGCCCAGAGTACTGGGGGCTGCCCAGAGTACTGGAAGCTGCTCAGAGTACTGGGGGCTGCCCAGTGTACAGGTGGCTGCCCAGAGTACTGGAGGCTGCCCAAAGTACTGGAGGCTGCCCAGAGTACGGGTGGATGCACAGAGTACTGGAGGCTGCCCGGAGTACGGGTGGATGCCCAGAGTACTGGAGGCTGTCCAGATTACTGGTTGCTGCCCAAAACACTGAAGGCTGCCCAGAGTACTGGTGACTGCCCAGAGTACTGGTGACTGCCAAGAGTATTGGTGACTGCCCAGAATACTGGTGACTACCCAGAGTACTGGTGACTGCTCAGAGAACTGGAGGCTACCCAGAGTACTGGAGGCTGCCCAGAATACTGGTGGCTGCCTAGAGTACTGGAGGCTACCCAGAGTACTGGAGGATGCCCAGAGTATTGGTGGCTGCGCCGAGTACTGGAGGCTGCACAGAGTACAGGGGGCTGCCCAGAGCACGGGAGACTGCTCAGAGTACTGGGAGCTGCACAGAGTACTGGTGGCTGCCCAGAGTACTTGGGGCTGCCCAAAATACGGAGGGGAGGGGGGCTGCCCAGAGTACTGGAGGCTGCCCAGAGTACAGGAGGCTGCCCAGAATACTGGGGGCTGCCCAGAGTACTGGTGGGTGCCCAGAATACTTGAGGCTGCCCAGAGTACTGGAGGCAGCCCAGAGTACTAGAGGCTTCCCAAAGTACTGCTGGCTGCCCAGAGTACTGGTGGCTGCCAGGATTACTGGAGGCTGCCCGGAGTACGGGTGGCTGCCCAGAGTACTGGAGGCTGCCCAGAGTACTGGAGGCTGCCCAGAGTACTGAAGGCTGCCCAGAGAACTGGGGACTGCCGAGAGTATTGGAGTCTGCCCAGAGTACTGATGGCTGAAAGGAGTACTAGGGGCAGCCCAGAGTACTGGAGGATACCCAGAGTATTGGTGGCTGCCCAGAGTACTAAAGGTTGCACAGAGTACAAGGGGCTACCCAGAGTACTGGAGACTGTTTAGAGTACTGGGAGCTGCACAGAGTACTGGTGGCTGCCCAGAGTACTGGTGGCTGCCCAGAGTACTAGGGGCTGCCCAAAATACGGGGGGGGGCTGCCCAGAGTACTGGAGGCTGCCCAAAGTACTGGAGGCTGCCCAGAGTACGGGTGGATGCACAGAGTACTGGAGGCTGCCCGGAGTACGGGTGGATGCCCAGAGTACTGGAGGCTGTCCAGATTACTGGTTGCTGCCCAAAACACTGAAGGCTGCCCAGAGTACTGGTGACTGCCCAGAGTACTGGTGACTGCCAAGAGTATTGGTGACTGCCCAGAATACTGGTGACTCACTGTGTGAAGGGGGGGGGGGTGGGGGGGTGGAGTGTCCGGAGACTAACATCGGAATTTTACTCCAGGTGAGTTTGTCAAGCGTGTGACTGGCTTGCGTAGACCCCCGGGGCGCTGGTAATTGCATCATTACGAACCAGTAGATTAACTATCGTTCAGGTGCAATGGTCATGAATTATTACGTTAAGTAGTTAGATTGGAGAACAATTTGCATAACTACACTGATATCATGAATGATATCAATCTACTGACATGCTACTCTTACTTTAAGGCAATATTGCGATTATTATGTCAAGAAGTTATATAATTTTGTATTTTTTATTTTTTTTTTGAGATATATACAAGAGTGTTACATTCTTGTACTTAGTGTAACAAATTAGCGTTTATGGGCGTTAAAAACTACCATGGACATCCTAGATTACATGCTGTTCATGGTTAAGATAACATGCTGGTTCATGGTTAATTAACATGCTGTTATGTAAACATTCCATTTCCCATTACTTGAATTATATTCCAACCTGCTGACTTAAGTAGTCATGTATTAAAACATTTAAGTTTTGAATTTGTAGTTTTGACCTTT
>WNGS01109635.1:13158877-13175196 GCA_020271785.1 Procambarus virginalis | reverse complement strand
CAATATTGACTATACGAATTTGCGAGGACGGGTTGTACTCTGGGCAGCCACCAGTACTCTGGGCAGCTCCAGTACTCTGGCAGCCACCAGATATTCTGGGCAGCCCTCAGTACTCTGGGCGGCCACCTGTACTCTGGGCAGCCTCCAGTACTCTGGGCAGCCACCAGTATTCTGGGCAGTCTCTCAGTACTCTGGGCTGCCACCTGTACTCTGGGCAGCCTCCAGTACTCTGGGCAGCCATTCCTGCCCCCAGTACTCTGGGCGGCCACCTGTACTCTGAGTGCGTGCCACCTGTACTCTGGGCAGCCTCCAGTACTCTGGGCAGCGATTGCTGTAGCAGTTCAAAATGTTTGTTTGGTAATGTACAGTATAGTCGTGTACGTTAATGATAGTCGTGTACGTTAAATGATAGTCGTGTACGTTAACTGATAGTCGTGTACGTTAACTGATAGTCGTGTACGTTAACTGATAGTCGTGAACGTTAACTGTGTTTATTAGTACTTAGGAGGACAATGTTTTTATGTTAAATGTAGAAGGTTGATAAGCTTTTTACTTTGTGTGGTAAAAAAAAAGTAAACTAAATGACTTTCTTCTTCTCCCTTGAGAGTAGGTGTAGTTTACATGAAGGGTTTACCCTCCCGATGACTGCACCAGGACAGATGCTGGGAGCCGCGTTGACACTGAGGATAAGAATGTTAAGGTATGGCATTAATGCTTCTTGTATAATTATTTTTTTTCGCTCAGGTATTTTCTAGTTTCCGCCTTTGATTTTGAGTCTTCTACAAACGTCTAGGTTATCTACAACCCAAGCCTAGAGGCTTAAGAAATGGTTTTAGAGTATCTTGGATAGTAGTAACTTAAGATAACTACTCATTTAATTTTTAAACTAATATCCTGCTTGACCCTTTCGTGTAATTATTACAAAAGATGGTAAAACTCTTAAACATAATTTTTATCTTGGCTTGTCTTGTTAACCATATTCTTGCATCAAGGTTAAATCTAAATGCACTCTTTAGTCTGAAATTGATATTACTATTCGGATTCCAGGATGCTTCTGCTTAAAATACTGGTGTGGGCGTGTGGGGTCTTCGGGAACCATAGCATAGCCCCAGACGGCTCCATGGGGGCCCTTCCCGCTTCCTGAGCGAAACCAGTTGTCTGCCCCAGTTTTTGTCTCGCATATCCCTTCCCTAAAGTTCTCCTTCAGGGAAGTCTTTACAGTTCCCCAAAGATACTAACAGGTTTCAAACTACTTGCTTTTCAGTTCCATGTAACGTCCAACAGTTCACTCTTCAAGCGGCACCATTGTCCTTCCAACCCCTTCCTGCATTTAAGATACTTCGGCTTCCTTTGGTCCCACAACCCCACCTTAAGTCTCTCAGCCTTCAAGGCCACAACCAACTCGACACTCCGTCCTCTGGAATACCTGGTAACATAGCAAGTAAAATGGTAGTTTTATTTGGCTAAACTTTAAATCCCATAGCTCAAACCAGTAATATACTTAGTACCAAAGATGCAGGTTAGAGTTCTCAACATGGCTCCTATTGTCCCTTTTAGTTAATTTATTGACTTAATTCTCAAATGGTTTCAGATACCTGAAGAGGGGCTGGTAGAACTGCCACTTCATATGATGCGTGAATAATATATACAGCTGGGATCAAGCAAACTCTTATTGCTAGTCTTGGCAGAGGCTTCCGGCTTGTTAGTATCAAAGACAAGGATAAAGAAGACTTCCTAAAGAGCGTTATTGCCAGAGGTGAGTTTACTTCTTATTAGTGTTTAACATGGTTAGAAATGCACGTGGACAACTTTAAATATGGTCATTCTGATGGACTAAGATTATGGCAAAGAATTAAAAAAAAACTACGTAATATTTTTATCAGGTTGGATCCAGTTCATATGGGGAAGCGGCAACGAGCGAGGCAGGACGACCTGGAGGTGGTCATCCGGGCACACTTCCTCCTACACCAACTGGTCTCTCACTGGAGGGTCTGTATGGCTCTTTTTACTTTATTAATTTGTCATGCAGTTCAAATTGTCATAACATACGGGGTGTTTGGTACATTTTGTAAGTGCAGGTTACTTATAAGGGCTTCAACGGCTGTAAAGAGGTCTGTAAAAGTTAAGATTAACCTATTAATCTAATATTCAGATTTTATTTTAAAGAATATAATGGTTCTGATATGATGGTTCCCGTCCCCAGGCTCGGGCGACCACAGCCAGACAACAGGGAAGGCAAAGAGGACCGTCTCGGGTACCGAAGAACATCTATAACCGCACCATGGCCCGTCACCAAGTGAAGTCTGTCATCTGAGACGCCGCCTTTGTTATATTTTTGCCAGAAAATGACCTAGTTTCCTGAATGAAGTTGTAAAATATTAAATTTTAAAGTAGATCATAATCTTCTTGAATACCTTAGCCAGGAGGTCTCTAATGTTTGAGGTCTCTGCAAGACTTGCCACTAAGGACCTGAGGTGTAGTTAGTGTTTTTTTTTTAAAGAAAAAATTAAATCGTTAACTCTTTAGTTAAGGAAAATATTAATTGCTTGTGACTTAAATGCCATGATGTTGACAATACAGATTCACAATGTGTGAACCAATATATGTATACCTGTAAACACCCTCCCCCCTCCCTTCCCCCCCAACAGGCCAGTGTAGGTGGAATAAGTATAAAACCTGGTTGTGGCGCACTTTTTGGTCCTCGCGAGGTATCTACGATGAATGACGTTGACCACACTAGAAAGTGAAGGGACGGTGTCGTTTCGGTCCGTCCTGGACCATTCTCAAGTCGACTGTGAGAATGGTAGAGACTGTGAATCCGGTGGATGGTAATGAGTCCCATCCAATGGGCGGTTGTGAACCCCGTACCCATCCTGTGAGGCGTAGTGGACCCCCATAATCATTCCAATGTGTTATGGTTTTCTGTTGACGTTCCTACAATCTATTATGTTTGTTTTTCAACGCTTACACTATTGTATATAATGTTTGGCGAACGAACCTATATTATATGTAATAATTTATGAGTGCTTATTATAATTTACTGAGAAGCGCAAAGATTACTCTCTAAAGTGCTAACCTTTAACAGGATGCACTGTATAATAGTGGTTTAAATCATGGGTTGAACCATTAGTCAACACAGAATAAATATAATTATTTGTGTCGGACAAGAAGCCAGAGAAGCTAATTCAGTCTTTTTTGGGGGGGGGGACCTCGATATAAGCCTAATGTATAATTATTTTTTTTTAAGTTCTTGCATTCTTGTACAGCCACTAGCACGAATAGCGTTTCAGGCAAGTCCTTAATCCTAATGTTTGATAGTTGCAGGCGATGAATCACAATAACGTGGCTAAAGTATGTTGACGAGACCACACACTAGAAGGTGAAGGGACGACGACGTTTCGGTCCGTCCTTGACCATTCTAGAGTAGATTGTCTTGAGAATGGTCTAGGACGGACCGAAACGTCGTCGTCCCTTCACTTTCTAGTGTGGTCTGGTCAACGTTTGACAGTTGATTTGACAATCTACCTCAGGGAAACTGAACACTGGCAGCATAGGAACTATGAGCATTATGTGACACTATGGTATCCTGATGACAGGTTGCAGCCGCGAGGCCCTGTGTGTCTACTCGCCTAGTTGGGCTTGCGGGGGTTGAGCTCTGGCTCTTTGTTTCCGCCTCTCGACCGTCAATCTACTGGTGTACAGATTCCTCAGCTTCTAGAGCTCTATCCACCATTACGTCCGAAACTCCTCTGCCGCAGATCTGGAAGCGTATCTACAAGATAGCAGGTAAGTTCGTTCCCGATGTCTCGCCGGTCCTTCACCTCCGTGGTACTCTTGTGGCGGACCCGTTGCAGGTCGCTACCGAACTGGGTTCCCACTTTTCTTCTGTTAGCTCTGGTTTTCATCTTCCCCAGTCTTCCTTTCTTCGTAAACCTGTCCTTGAATCTCGTCCTTTAGATTTCTGCACTCGTCTTCGACTTCCCTATAACAATCCCTTCTCTCTCTCTCTGAACTTCGGTCTGCCCTGGCCCTCGGCGGTTCTACGGCGGCGGGCTCCGATGGCATTCATTACGAGATGCTTTGTCATCTCCCTCCGTGCACGTCTCGATATTTACTTAGTCTGTATAATCGAATCTGGGCGTCGTCGTCAGTCCGAGGACTGGATCGATGCCGTTGTCCTCCCTGTTCGCAAACCAGGGTCTCTGGGAGCATCCCCTAAGGACTTTCGTCCTATTGACCTCACAAGTTGTCTGCAAACTCTTTGAACGTATGGTTAACGTTCGTCTGATGTGGTTCTTGGAACACCATCACCACCTCTTCCCCTTCTCAATTTGGTTTCCGCAAGTGCCACAGCACAACAGATGTCCTGGTGAACTTGGAGATCTATATTCGTACTGCTTTTGCTGCGAAGACCTTCGTTGTTGCCGTTCTTTTTGACCTGGAAAAGGCTTACGACACAACTTGGCAATATCATATTCTATCCCAACTTCATTCTTTTGGCCTTCGTGGTCGTCTCCCTCTCTTTCTCTGCAGCTTCCCCTCTCGTAGTTCCTTTCAGGTGAGGTTTGGTACTCTGCTCTGCCTCGTTTCGGCAATACGAAGGTGTGCCCCAGGGTAGTGTTCAGAGCACTACTTTTTCTGGTTGCCCTCAACCAGAAAACCTCTTTCCTTTCTTCCTTCAGGCATCTTCTCCGCTCTCTGTCGACGATCTTACCCTTTGCTGTCAGGGTAATGATTCGCCTTTCCTTCAACTTGCGATTGATGCCGTATCGTCTTGGGCCACCGATCATGGCTTCAGGTTCTCTACGTCTAAGACTTGTGCTATGACTTTTATTCTTAAGCGTGTAGTTCTTCGTCCTTCTTTGTCGCTTTATGGTCACCCCATTATGTACAAGGATTCCGCTAAGCTTTTGGGATTGAGTTTTGACACTCGTTTGTCCTGGTCGCCCCATATCTCTCTCTGTGTTGAATGCTCTAAGGCCCTTACCCTCCTTCGGGTATTGTCCCATACTTCTTGGGGAGCGGATAGGCGCGCACTACTTGCTTTACATTCCTCTCTCGTCCTGTCTAAGGTCGATTATGGTTGCCCTGCTTACTCGTCTGTTTCACCACATACTCTTTGCCGTCTTGATGCTTTGCACCATACTGGGTTGCGCCTCAGTTCTGGTGCCTTTCGTTCGACTCCCGTCCTCAGCTTGTATGTTGACACAGACTTCCTCTCTCTCCAGGACCGCCGTGATCGCTACTGTCTTCGCTATCTTGCGCGGTCCTTGCAACATCCTTCCTCTCGCCTCTGTCGTGCTTTAACTTTTGCCCTTCCTGCAGTTCCTGTTCCTCTTCACCACCTTCCTCTTTCTGTCCGGTTATCTCGCTTACAGGATTCTTTCAGTTCGTATTTGTAATATTTCTCCTCGTGTTGTTCCCTCTTTGCCCCCGTGGAGAGTCCCCCTTCCGCAGTTTTGTACATCCTTGACTCACATCACTAAAGCTTTTACCCCTCCTACGGTTCTAAAACGCATTTTCCTTGAGCACTTTTCTTCTCCCGCTCAGTTTCCGTCTTCACTGATGGGTCTAAGTCTACTGACGGTGTGGGCTACTCTGTTGTTTTTCCTGATTGCATTTATGTGTCGCTTACCTCCGGAGACTATCATCTTCACAGCGGAGCTTTATGCTATTCTCTCTGTTTTTCGTCTCCTGCTTTCTCGTTGTCAATCTTCCTTTGTAGTTGTTGTTGACTCTTAGTGCCCTCATGGCTCTCGGGTCCCTTAATCCGGTTCATCCAGGGGTTGTCGAGATCCAGCATTGGCTGTTTCTTGTTCACAGTAAATTTAAGTTGGTTGAGTTTTGTTGGGTTCCCAGCCATATTGGTGTCTTTAAATGAGCGTGCAGATGCTGCCACCAGGGAAGCTGTCCGCTCTTGTCCCATCTCTCGTAAAGGCATTCCTTATTCCGACTTTTACTCGGTTACCCATTCCTCCATCCTTACCCGTTGGCAGACTTGCAGGTCTTCTGTTACTGGTAACAAACTGCGTACTCTTAAAGAGTTGTGTGTCTTCGTGGCCGTCGTCCTACCACCGTAACCGGCGATGGGAAACGGCTCTGGCGAGGTTGCGTATTGGTCATACTCGCTTAACTCATGGTCACTTGATGGAGCACCACCCTGCTCCTTATTGTCCAAATTGCATTGTCCCTCTTACGGTCGTGCATATCCTTGTTGAATATCCTGACTTCCAGGACGAGCGTGTGTCTTGTTTTCAGACCGTCCCCCGCGGTTGCTTGTCCCTCGATAGTATTCTTGGTGACTCGGATGCTTTTGATATCGTTCGTCTTATGCGTTTCTGTTCTCGTATTGGCATCCTTGGTGATATTTAGCGCCCTCTGATTATCCCGCACAGTTGGTGCTACATAGCCTTCCCGGTTTGGTGCCTTTTGATAATTACTAACTTGTTGGACCATTCCTTCAATTTGTTTAGGTCATCTTGAAGCCTCTTACTATCTTCCTCGGTCCTACTCCTGATAATTTTTGCATCATCAGCAAACATTCAGAGGAAAGAGTCTATTTCCTCTGGGAGATCATTTACACATCAGAAATATCATATTTCCAAGGAATGATCACTGAGGGACTCCACTAGTGACGCCTCGCCACTCCGAGACCTCGAAACAGAAGACTCTCTGTCTTCGGTTGCTTAGGTACTCCCTTAACCAGTGGAGTACCTTCCCACTGGATAAGGAAGTACCCACTTCCCACTACCTTCCCTTTCACGCCTGCCTGCATTTCTTGCTTGTGCACTAGTCTCTTATGTGGTACTGTGTCAAAGGTACCGTGTGTGTGAGCGAGCGAGCGAGCAACTGCTCATGTGCATATAGAAAAGATAGTGTTCAGAGAGAGAGAGAGAGAGAGAGAGACATACAGTCCGAGAGAGAAATTGTAGAGTATATGTGGAGTGAGAGTTAGTGAGAGGGAAGGAGAGGGAAATGAAAGGATGTGAGAGGGAGTGAGGGGAGGCAGAGAGAGAGAGAGCGATGAATTTGCCTCGGGACATTAGCTGTTGTGGCGGTAAGGACGGCCCTGCCGGGTCATGGCCCCCTTCCTCTGGGTAGGCACAAGTCGACTGTTTCACGCCAGCAGGAGGGGGAGCAGTGGAAGGGAAGATATGGGGGAGATAGGATGGGACTGGGAAAGGGGAGAGGCAGTGGATGGGGAAGACTGAAGAGTGGGGGGGAATTTAATAGAGATGGAGGGAAGGTTAAATATAAAAAAAATGGAAAGGGATAGTTAAAGGAATAACACTGTCCCACGGGACACTCTTCCACGGGACACTGTCCCACGGGACACTGTGGGTCGCGTGGGACAGTGTATATATAATAATATATAATTATATATATTTAATGCATACATTTATCGGTCTACTTTCCGATAAATACAGAAAGTACCTTCTAAACATGAGGAAGTCTGGAATTATCCATATATATGACAGATGTTTAGTATATGTGACCTTTACTGCTGATGGCTGTTTAAGGGTCAGTGACCTCCAGGTAGTGACCTGGAGGTCACGGTGGCGACATAACCAACCACACGATCTCGTACTGTAATACTAAGTATTTAGTTACGGTGGAGGGAAACAAATATAGATTCGTATAGGACTATGGTATAAGTAAATATAGTTAAAGAAGGTATAAATGGTTAGTTAGCCAGATATGCTGAGCTAGAAGTGCTGGCAGGGTCGAGATAGGCTCCAGGGCCCCACCTTACAATATTTCTTAGATTAATGATTGTCCACGATTTTATCTTCTTGCATTTAACGTTTTGCAACGAATTAAGTTCAATGACTTCTACACCTGACATATCCCATTTATTGACGCCTCAAACACCGAACAAGTTATTTTTGACAGTTATGTGACTAATTTGTGTCTATTTTTCATCTATGCTGCCTCATTTGGCTGTTTCTAGCTTTTATCAAGCTTTTCCAGCTATGTCTTTCAATTTTCCTGCGAATCGTATATGTCGTTATATCATGTCCCCCTCTCTCCTCTCGCGTTGTGTGTGCTCACCTAGTTGTGCTTGCGGGGGTTGAGCTCTGCTCTTTCGGCCCGCCTCTCAACTGCCAATCAACTGTTACTAACTGCTAACTTTTTTCACACACACACACACACACACACACACACACACACACACACACACACACACACACACACACACACACACACACACCTACCTCCCCACCTCCCTCAGGAAGCAGCTCCGTAACAGCTGTCTAACTCCCAGGTACCTATTTACTGCTAGGTAACAGGGACATTCAAGGTGAAAGAAACTCTGCCCAGTTGTTCCTGCCTGGTCCGGGAATTGAACCCGGGTCACAGAATTACGAGTCCTGCGCGCTGTCCACTCAGCTACGAGACCCCCATGCGCGTGCGTGTGTGCGTGCGTGCGTGTGTGTGTGTGTATGTGTGTGTGTGTGTGTGTGTGTGTGTGTGTGTGTGTGTGTGTGTGTGTGTGTGTGGTGTGTGTGTGTGTGGTGTGTGTGTGTGTGTGTGTGTGTACTCACCTATTTGTACTCACCTATTTGTGCTTGCGGGGGTTGAGCTTTGGCTCTTTGGTCCCGCCTCTCAACTGTCAATCAACCGGTGTACAGATTCCCGAGCCTACTGGGCTCTATCATATCTACCCTTGAAACTGTGTATGGAGTCAGCCTCCACCACATCACTGCCTAATGCATTCCATCCGTTAACTACTCTGACACTGAAAAAGTTCCTTCTAACGTCTCTGTGGCTCATGTGGGTACTCAGTTTCCACCTGTGTCCCCTTGTTCGCGTCCCCCCAGTGTTGAATAGTTTGTCCTTGTCTACCCGGTCGATTCCTCTGAGGATTTTGTAGGTTGTGATCATATCTCCCCTTACTCTTCTGTCTTCCAGTGTCGTAAGGTGCATTTCCCGCAGCCTTTCCTCGTAACTCATGCCTCTTAGTTCTGGGACTAGTCTAGTGGCATACCTTTGGACTTTTTCCAGCTTCGTCTTGTGCTTGACAAGGTACGGGCTCCATGCTGGGGCTGCATACTCCAGGATTGGTCTTACATATGTGGTGTACAAGATTCTGAATGATTCCTTACACAGGTTCCTGAACGCTGTTCTGATGTTAGCCAGCCTCGCATATGCCGCAGATGTTATCCTTTTTATGTGGGCTTCAGGAGACAGGTTTGGTGTGATATCAACTCCTAGATCTTTCTCTCTGTCCGTTTCATTAAGTACTTCATCTCCTATTCTGTATCCTGTGTCTGGCCTCCTGTTTCCACTGCCTAGTTTCATTACTTTGCATTTACTCGGGTTGAACTTCAACAGCCATTTGTTGGACCATTCACTCAGTCTGTCTAGGTCGTCTTGTAGCCTCCTACTATCGTCCTCAGTTTCAATCCTCCTCATAATTTTTGCATCATCGGCAAACATTGAGAGAAACGATTCTATACCCTCTGGGAGATCATTTACATATATCAGAAACAGTATAGGTCCAAGGACTGACCCCTGCGGGACTCCACTTGTAACGTCTCGCCAATCTGAGACCTCACCCCTCACACTGACTCTTTGTCTCCTGTTGCTTAGGTACTCCTGTATCCAACGGAGTACCTTCCCTTTCACTCCAGCCTGCATCTCGAGCTTTTTCACTAGCCTCTTGTGTGGCACTGTATCAAAGGCTTTCTGACAATCCAAAAATATGCAGTCTGCCCACCCTTCTCTTTCTTGCCTTATTTTTGTTGCCTGGTCGTAGAATTCAAGTAACCCTGTGAGGCAGGACCTGCCATCCCTGAATCCATGTTGGTGCTGTGTTACAAAGTTCTTTCGCTCCAGGTGCTCCACTAGCTTTCTTCGCACAATCTTCTCCATCAGCTTGCATGGTATGCAGGTTAGGGACACTGGCCTGTAATTCAGTGCCTCCTGTCTATCCCCTTTCTTGTATATCGGGACTACATTAGCTGCTTTCCAAATTTCTGGCAGTTCCCCTGTTGCCAGAGATTTGTTATACACTATGGAGAGTGGTAGGCACAGTTCTTCTGCTCCTTCCTTAAGTATCCAAGGAGAGATTCCATCTGGGCCTATAGCCTTTGTCACATCCAACTCTAGTAAACACTTTCTTACTTCCCCGCTTGTAATCTCAAACTCTTCCAGTGGTTCCTGGCTAGCTATCCCCTCTCTTAACTCTGGGATTTCTCCTAGTTCTAGGGTGAAGACCTCTTGGAATTTCTTATTCAGTTCCTCACACACTTCCTTGTCGTTTGTAGTGAATCCTTCTGCCCCTATCCTTAATTTCATAACCTGTTCCTTTACTGTTGTTTTTCTCCTGATGTGGCTATGCAGCAATTTAGGCTGAGTCTTTGCCTTGCTTGCGATGTCGTTTTCGTATTGTCTTTCTGCCTCTCTTCTCATCCTGACATATTCATTCCTGGCATTCTGGTATCTTTCTCTGCTCTCCAGTGTCCTGTTATTCCTATAGTTTCTCCATGTCCTTTTACTTTGTTGCTTAGCTAGCCTACATCTCTGATTAAACCATGGGTTTCTCATCTTCATTTCACTGTTTTCCTTTTGGGCTGGGACAAACTTGTTTGCTGCTTCCTTGCACTTTTGCGTGATGTAGTCCATCATATCTTGGGCCGTCTTTTCCCTGAGCTCTGTTTCCCATGCTATGTCTGTTAGGAATTTTCTTATCTCCTCATAGTTTCCTTTCGGTATGCTAACCTTTGGTTTCAGTATCTCTCCTCGAGTTCAATAACCCTTCTTCAATCAGGTACTCAAACTCCAATACACTGTGGTCGCTCATCCCTACTGGGGCCTCAAAACCGATTTCTCTTATGTCAGAGTCGTTCAGGGTGAAGACCAGGTCGAGTCTCGCTGGTTCGTCATTTCCTCTCATCCTTGTGGGTTCTCTGACATGCTGGGTTAAGAAGTTTCTAGTCACCACCTCGAGTAGTTTGGCTCTCCACGTATCCTCGCCGCCATGCGGTTCCTTGTTCTCCCAATCAATTCTTCCGTGATTGAAANTGAAGGAAGAGAGGGAGATTACCACGAAGGCCAAAAGAACGAAGTTGGGACAGAATATGCATCTCCAAGTCGTGTCATAAGCCTTTCCCAGGTCAAAAAGGATAGCAACAGCGGAGGTCTTCGCAGCAAAAGCAGTACGAATATAGACCTCCAAGTTCACCAGACACTCATTCGTGAAATTTAAGTAAAGGACGACGAGCAGAGAGAAAGATCAAGACAGGAAAGGGTGCGAGTTCGAGAGTCCACATGAGTGGGCTCACCAGAGTTCAGAAGAAGATAGGGAAGAAGCGAGGACGAATGGTTCGAGAAGACGGCCTCGGGTGTTTGTCAGAACATCAACCCAGAGGGAATGTCGACAGTTGAAATCACCCAAAAGGAGTACCGGTTCTGGCAAGGAGTCCAGGAGGTGCTCAAGATCAAGGGAAAGTGGGACATTTGGGGAGATAAATGGAACAGACTGTATACCATTTGCCCACAAAAACACGGGCAGCAGAACAATGGATAGGTGACAGAAGTAGTAGGGGGACGAAGAGATTATCAGAACGAATTAAGAGAGCAGTAGTTATGGGCCCCAGCAAGAGCTGGGGGGGGGAGAAAGGAATAACCACGAAAGTGACCAGGACGAGCACCAAGCATTGGTTCCTGGAGACAAACACAAAGTGGTGAAACTGTGTAATTAGAAGTTGGAGTTCATGGAAGTTGGCATAAAATCCACGAATATTCCACTGAAGAATAGACATTATCAAAGAGAAGGACAGTAACAGAATAAGAAAGAAATAAAGGTATAGAAGAACACAGTTTATTAAAGAATCTTGGATATGGAGCAGGGTCGGCAAAATCAGGGTTAGGGGGCATGGGTAAACTTAGTATGGATAGAGGGAAGGAGCGAGAGGACAGACCAGAGGCGGACTGACGGGTTCCGGAGGAGAGACAACTGAGAGGGGCAGGCAAGGACAGCTGGAGGAGGGGGGGGGGGCAGAAATCAGGGAGTGCACCTCAGCAAGGGCACCAACCGAGAGGGAATCGGGGCGAATGAAACCTCCATATCTGGGATGGGGTTCGACCACTGAAATGGGAGGGGATGTAGTGAGAGTCAGAGGGAGGGGGGGAGGAAGAAAGCAAAACCTTCTTACCCGCTGGAGAGGAAGGAGAGGAGCCAGGCTTACGTTTCTGACTCGAAGAGACAGGCGTTCCAATAACAACGTACTGGGCGACAGACTCAATGGTCTCAGCAGAAGAGGAACGGGAGCGAACAACACGAAGATTGCTGGGAGGATGATGGATATCAGCCTGGACAGACAGGTGGCGTGGAGGGTCAAGAGACTGGGGGAGGGTCGGGAAGAAAGAGTGGGGGGAGATGGGGAAGAAGGCAAAGGAGATATGGTGGACTGGGTAGGAAGGGGGGAAACCCCAGATGGAGAACCAGGAGGGAGACCATCCGGACAGGAGGCAAAGGAAGGGGAGGAGGTGGTGGTGTGGTCGGGTTTAAAGCCTGGAAAGGTTGTGAGACTGAGGAAGACGGGAAGGACGAGGAGAGGTAGAACGCAACACGCGAGCGTAGGAGATGCCCGCGAAAGGGGTGAGACGACGAACTTGGCGTCTCGCTTCAGGAAAAGACAGACGATCACGGTGCTTCAAGTTGAGTATGGCTTCCTCGAGTTTGTAGTGCATACACGAGCGCGAGAAGGTAGGGTGGGCTTCACCGCAATTGAGGCAGCGAGCCTGGGGAGAAGTGCACTCTGACTTAGAATAACTATCGTCCCACACATGGGGCACAGATACACAGTACTGGTGCATTTGAGGACACCGTGCCCGAACTTCCAACACTTATTGCAAAGTCTAGGAGAGGGAATGTACTCCTGAACGGAGCATCTGGCACCAGCAAGAATAATAGAGGGCGGAAGAGCCCTAGTATCAAAGGTGAATTTTACAACTCAAAGGGGCTGACGGCGATGACCACGAGGGCCGGTCGAGTAAACATGTCCACCTGGAGGACAGAATGGCCTTGGGCTTCGAGGATATGTTTAATATCCTCAAGGCAATCTTTGAAATCCCGAACACCAGTTACAACATGGTGTGGGAGGAGAATAGTGCCAACACTGTTGGCAGAGTTGTTGGTCTTCCGTTATTGGTAACAAACTGCGTACTCTTAAGAGTCGTGTGTCCCAGTGGCCTTCCTCCTGCCACTGTAACCGGCGGTGTGAAACGGCTCTGGCTAGGTTACATATTGGCCATACCCGTTTTTTTTTTTTTTTTTTTTTTGAGATGTATACAAGAGTTGTTACATTCTTGTACAGCCACTAGTACGCGTAGCGTTTCGGAATACGATCCCCGCCGCGAAGAATCGTTTTTTCATCCAAGTACACATTTTACTGTTGCGTTAAACAGAGGCTACAGTTAAGGAATTGCGCCCAGTAAATCCTCCCCGGCCAGGATACGAACCCATGACATTGCGCTCGCGGAACGCCAGGCGAGTGTCTTACCACTACACCACGGAGACTTACATTCACGGTCACTTAATGGAGCGCCGCCCTGCTCCTTATTGTCCAAATTGCATTGTCCCTCTTACGGTCGTGCATATCCTTGTTGAATGTCCTGACTTCCAGGATGAGTGTGTGTCTTGTTTTCCGACCGTCCCCCGCGGTCGCTTGTCCCTCGATAGAATTCTTGGAGACTCTGATGCTTTTGATATCGTTCGCCTTATGCGTTTCTGTTCTCGTATTGGCATCCTTGGTGATATTTAGCGCCCTCTGATTATCTCGCACATTTGATGGTGCTACATAGCCTTCTCGGTTTGGTGCCTTCTATTGATAATTACTTACTATATTGAACGCATGTTTTACTGCATTTAATTATACCTTTAAATAATCCTCAAATTATGCTACAATGTACCAGTTAATAATCCTCAAATTTTACTTTAATGTACCTACTAATCTTCGTCAAATTTTCTTACAATGTACCTGTAAACATTTTTTAAATTTTGCTAGAAATTACCTACTAAAATTATCTGTTAGATTAAGGACCTACCCGAAATGCTATGCGTGTTAGTGGCTTTACAAGAATGTTAAAACATCAATGCTATGTACTCTCATAAACCCAATGTGCCTTCTTGTATATAAATAAATAAATATGGCTTTTACCCCTTCAAGGCCAAATTACTGACCCCGCCCAGGATGCAACCCCACAACATGCTGACTACCTCAGCTTGTGAGTAGTGAATACCTACTCACTGCTAGGTGAACAGAGGAATTAGGTGAAAGGAAATGTACCCAACCATTTCAGTCCCGCCCGGGATTCAAACCCGGAATTATCAATTGGGCATCGAGGATGAACCCGAATGTATTACCGGGACCCTAATAAATGCAAATGTACGTAAATGTTAATAAAATATTAATAGTTTTACTCATTTTTATGTAAACTCGAACTGAGATCCTTTTTTCACCTAAAGGAAATAATAAAATATAATATATATATATAATAAAAATAAATGCTACTTTTAAAAGTGAAAACCCGCAGCTAGCCACTCGAATCCGTGAGCTAAAACAAATGAACATCGGTCACTATTTGCACAGTTGTCAACACGTCACTTCAGTGGTGGTGCGGAGTATTTTGTCATGTAGGGGGAGTTAACCGTGGCTGTCAATGTGTTTTTCAATGATTTTAAACTGCCGATACTGACCACCTGTTGTTTATGTTCCCCTTTTGACAATTATAACTTCGCAGTGACTTCTTTTTATATATTTCTTGTCGTAAACTTTGTTTTTGTTCGTAATTGTTAATATATATTATTTCATCGATCGTACTAGCATGCAAGAAGAGGTACGTATCAATGATAATCCAATAAAACCAGCACACCAGCTGTACTGCTCGGTTTAGGCTTGGCAGTACGTAAGCTGTATATTGGTGTTTTGTTCCGCTTGCTAATACTGCATAGATCTGAACAATGACTTTTTGTATGTAATTAAGAAGATGGTGGTACATAGACTCTCCAGGCTTGGTGCCTTCTTTTGACAATTATTTTTAATTAACAAGCCTAGGTATACACAGCAATGTGCTGCTGCCCTATTCTATATGAATGATTACAAGTGCAGAACAAAAACTAGCTATAAGTTCATCTAGTATCCTTATCTCACAGGATTGAAATTGAAATAAGTTTATTGATGTAAAATACATACAAAGTGATGAGGTAGCTCAAGCTATTCTCACCCCGTTCAGTACATCGTGTTAATACATACATAGACCTACATCCAAACAATAATCATATTACCAAACATCCTGAGAGAGAAACATATACATTTCCTATCTCACAGATGGTTAGTCATACATGGATCGGAGGGAACGTAAAATGTGAGGCTGATCTATTAGCCTGCACTAGAAAAGTCACACAAGGATATATTCTAATATTTGTGAGTTATAAAGTAGTTACAGAGCTCAAAATACTTCATTCCATTTGGTTTCAAATCATTGATTACAGGGCAATCACAGATGCAGCAAAACTATTAGTACACCTTGATTCACTAAATACCATTCAGGTATTCCCCCCCCCTTCTTCATTGAGTGGTTCCTTGACGTGGTGAGAGCTCTCAATTGTGCGCGCTGCTTGTGGGTCGGTTAGGGTAGCTCCTGCTCCCCCCCCCCCCCGCCGTTGCATAATGTGGGGGAGCACAAGCGAAATATACGGGAGACATCTCCCGTCACGCAGGGTGCAGTCGCACGCACCTCCACAGATCTCCAGTATCAGCTATTGATACTGGTACACACTACACACACACACACACACACACACTACACACACACACACTACACACACACACACTACACACACACACTACACACACACTACACACACACTACACACACACTACACACACACTACACACACACAACACACACACACACACACACCACACACACACACACACACCACCTTCTCCGCACGGGTCAGTCCTTGGACCTATACTGTTTCTGATATATGTAAATGATCTCCCAGAGGGTATAGAATCGTTTCTCTCCATGTTGGCCGATGATGCAAAAATTATGAGGGGATTGAAACTGAGGACGATAGTAGGAGGCTACAAGACGACCTAGACAGACTGACTGAGTGAATGGTCCAACAAATGGCTGTTGAAGTTCAACCCGAGTAAATGCAAAGTACAGTAATGAAACTAGGCAGTGGAACAGGAGGCCAGACACAGGATACAGAATTAGGAGATGAAGTACTTAATGAAACGGACAGAGAGAAAGATCTAGGAGTTGATATCACACCAAACCTGTCTCCTGAAGCCCACATA
>WNGS01109635.1:13141233-13154338 GCA_020271785.1 Procambarus virginalis | reverse complement strand
TACAGTTTTAAGTTTTGCTTTCAATATTGATATTATTTTAAACATGACCTGACCTTGTATATGAGAAAGGTGCGTCTTTAACTTTTTGAATTTTTTTTATACAGTTAAATGCATTTTCTTTTTGGTATAAGTAAAATATGATTAAAAGTATAGGCTTATAGTAGTTAAACCCTTCTTGCACCAAACATGCATCTGGCAAGTTCATACCTGTCTTTTTTTTTTCTCTCCCCAGTTTTACATAGGTCCTAATTTATGATCAAATTCTTTGTACAGCTATTGTAAGACATAAAAACTAACACATGGATGATTGTGTTGTGTTCAGAGTTGGTCTAAGCATCAACTTGAAACAATTTTAAACTATTGCTAAGAAATTGAGTGCTATTTGAAAATTTTCATTTGGCATCACTTTTGTCTTGTCTATACCACAGAAGCTTTAACAAGTAGTGGAAGGAACTGGTACAATATACCTGGACAGATGCATCTGTAAATACTATAGTGATAACTTAATAATGTGACAATGGATAAGAAATGCATAGTGCTGCAATTCATTTGATATTTAAGGGCACAGCAGCAGTAGAAAACAATAAAGGAAGGACTACCATAGACAAAAAAAGGTGGCCACAAAAATAGTGAACAAAGTGTGGCAACTGTAGGAAAAAATTTAAATGGATTCCGTTTAGAAATGAGAAGAAAAGAGAGAAGGATGAATGGACATACTGCAGACAAAAAGCTACTAAAATTGCAGAAGTTGTAAAAGACGAGATATTCCACATGCTAGTGGAACCTATTACATCATATGAAACCAGTAGGCATGGCAGGATGTGCAAAATAGCCCCATTGAAAAGCAGAGGTGCAGTAGATATGCTGAGGGAGAACTCTCAACATTGAGCTAAAGACTTTTCAACACTCCTGCCACACACTGGGCAGGGGTGCTGGGGAGATGGGACACCACGAGCATAGCTCTCATCCTGTAACTACACTTAGGTAATTACACTTAGATAATTACACAAGTGGCATAACTGGCCAACCTCCATGTTCGAGAGAACTCAACAAATGCCTCCAATGAATACCTGGTCAATCGGGCTGCGATTCATACATCAGGCTGTGAGCAGCAGCGTCCAACAGCTTGGTTGACGAGATGACCAACCGGGAGGCCTGGTCGGAGACCAAGCCATGGGGCCATTGATCCCCCTGAACCTCCACAAGGTAGGTAGGTAGGGCTTTGTGGACTAGGTTGTTCAAAGTCTCTTGTGCTTAAGGCAGGCACTTGGATCCCTTGATCTTTGGTATGCGTATTGGCACTCCACTGTTCAGGGATTTTAGACCGGCAGGTTTACCACTTTTGGTAAACTCGTTTTAGCTCAAACTAGCTTCACGGGTGTTTGTGCTTGGCTCAGGTTGTGATGGCCTGTCTTCATTTGCTTGGTGTTTGGGTTTTGGCCTACTTCAACAAATGGCTGGTGTGGCCTCCCAGACAATCCACATGTCTGCTAGCCAGGGATCTGGTTCTTTCCAGACCTCTTTCTTGTACTTATGACAAAATTATGGCCCAAATCAAATTTGCAAACGACTTCCCAAGTGATACCTAAACACTCATGATTCTAGATATTGAAAGCACTTACCTATTGGTAATTTACTGTGTGTCATTTGCAGCAGTTTAAATGTAGCAGTGTATGATAAATTATGTTGAAATGATGCATAGCTAGGGCTAATATGGAAGGAATGGTGGCCAGTAAATTATTTAATCAGTTAGCAACCTTTTGGAAGAGGTTACAGTTCTTTGGATATAATCAACAAATGAATTCTTGCTTAAAAGAAACAAACTTTTTGCTTTTTTTTTTTTTAAGTATAGTTTACTTTTCTAACTACAGTACTGAACATACCATAACACACGTTTATTCTTTGTTAGAACCACCACTACTAAAAATACATGGATATAAACTTCATCCTGTAACTGCAAGTAATGTAAAGACATCTATGAATATAATGTAAAAGGAGATTTGTTTCAAGAGTATCATCATAGTACAGTTTTTAGTCTCTCTGCTTTCATTTTTAGGGACAGTTTAACCATACTGTTATTGAGGTGGTGCCTGGTGATCATGGTTCCAACTGCGTCTCCGTCTTATGTCGACCCGAGTTGGAAGAGTACGTCAAAATTGATAATCCCAGAATTGTATCCGATGCTAGTCTACCTATCTTGGTGCGGCAGCTTGCTCTCCATGCTAATGTGAGTTTGTGCAAATTCCCAATTGTATATAAAATTAAATACTTTAAGTCATTTGCCAAACATGTACAGGACTAAATGGTCTTTTTGTTCTTTAAGTTTATACAATATAAAGAATTTTCCTAAAATGCAGGGGTTACTTTATGCATTTTTATATGCAAACTGATCTTGTAATTCTAACACTGACATTTTTAAAATAATGGTCTTTATGGAGAAGCATTTTTGACACTGGGATATTCATATATTACAGTTTGCTTCACTTGTGTGGGATTCGCTGAGTCGGCCACCCCATACCCCATTTGCAAGTAACTGGATGGAGAGACTGAGAAAGATCAGAAAACTTCGCGAGAAAGTGCTCAATGAATTTAAAATGTGTGATAAAGGATTAAGTCCTCTAGAACTGGTGGATTTTACAGATTTGATTGATACATCTGTCAGGAAGAGGACTGATGTATATTCAATGCATTTTATGCATTGACCTGGGAGGACTGCCCATGAGGGTGGTGAAGATTGAGCTTTATGAACAAGAAAGATTTATAATGAGAGAAGTAGAAAAAATTACTTGCAGGGTGAGGTGGAACATGATAGAATGATAGGGGAGGTGTAAGAATGATGAGTTATGGTGGGTGGGTAAAGAATGGTAGGGTGAGGGAAGAATAAAGAATTGGATTAGATTACTATGAGAGGTGGGAAAATAATTAGAGGGTGAAATGGAGTAGGTTGGTGGATGGGACAGGAAGTATCTTAATGTAAAACATGAGTAATTGTCAATTGCTGTGTGCCAACAGTACTTTGGTGGGTCACCAGTTCCTATGCATATTACTTCAATAAATGTTGTGAATTATAGTTGTATGTGGATGTATTTTGGTGGTTTAAGATTTACATAGTTTTACTAGAATTAAGTTTTTAAAAATTTTATTGTATGATAAATGTAGAGATTAATTGTTATTGTATGTTATATTTTATGCACTTAGAATAGATAAGTTTTTGCATCTTATTAATATATAGTTTTCAGAGTTATATAATGTCATTATTTTTGAAAAATGAAAAGCATATTTTGATAAGCGTATTAATTACCTTCTTAAAAATTACACCAAGGGCCATGTGGTATATTTTCTGGGCAAGCCTCAAAAACCTCAATGCCATGTAATGCGAAACTTCCTGGCTACCACCCCTCCCTTTCTGGCCCGTTGTCTTCATGAGGGAGCTTGGTAGGTGGCTGCCAGAGTGATGCTCCATGGGTCAGTCCTCTGTCTTTTTGAAGCCTTATGCTCCTGCTGCTGTCTTCACCAATTTTGCCGGAAATATTTTCCTTTTCCGTTTCATTTTTCTCCCTCCTTTCTAATTGTCATTTCCTGCTGACATTTTGCCAGTCTTGATTATTCTTTCAGATTACTGTACTTCTGTTTTGATGGCCGGGTGTTTGGGGAGGCATACTCTCACCCATAGAACTGTAGTACCCAACGTCTTGAGCGAGGGGACCCTTTTATTGCCAATCCTCCTTTCATCGCTGAACCCGATCTTGACCGACTGACAGATCTTAAGGTAGCGAGTGTGGGGTGTATAGTCACGACACACCCCTAGGGGTCCCCAGCAAGACTGGCATCATGTCTCTTGTTGGGTGTCCTATCCTCTAATTGTGGCTCCGTGGTGGGTATGGGGGGCACATTTGTGAATTACCTCTCGTATTACCTCTCGTTTTCATATCACTGAATACTGTTCCTCTTATAACTTCTCGGGCTTGTGGGGTGGGCGACCATGCCTCCGAGTTAGACTGTGTTGGAAGACCGGGCTCTGTAGCCCCTGCTACATTGGGCCCAGACCTAGCTCCTCCTTTGAACGGGAGACATCTCCCGTCACGCAGGGTGCAGTCGCACCTCCACAGATCTCCAGTATCAGCTCTTGATACTGGTAATGGCTCAAAAGCGCCACCACTTACGGGCTAGTCATGCCCGTGCCACCTTTTGGGTGGCTTAATCTTTATCAATCAATCAATCCTCCTTTGACCCTCCTGACTATTCCCCCCCCCTCTCCTGGCTTCCTTCCCCTCTGTGGTTGGGTCGAACCACACATCCCCAGCAGTGACCACCTGGTTCCGTGGCACGGCTCTCTCATTGTGACTACTGCGCCTGTTAACCCCTCTTGGGGTTTTCAACGCCATCCCCACCACAGCCGCACTCGCACGATCCCTTCCCATACTAATATGTACCAAGCCTTGTTTGGTCCTGCTTCGTGGGCTAAATACTTTGATCTCCTCCCTCTGGATTTTACACCACCTGACTATTTTTCCCTCCATAAATGCCTTGTTGATTCGGTGGATGCCTCCTGTTACTTTTAACCCCACCCGTTTTGGTACATGTTATCGCTGCTCCTTCACCGATGCAGCTACCCGCTTAGCCGCACTGTCCTGCATTGGGGAGACCCTGTTCGGGTCTCCAAAAATGCTCGGTTAAGTGCCAGTGTTGGCACTGTTCTGTGATAGTGATACATGTCAGTAATGTGTCCACAATACCAAGACAAATGGGTATCAAAGAATAATCCAAAAGCGTTGCAGAATCTTTGTACTCAAGGGGAAGACCATAAAGTGACAGAGGGACACAGAACGACCCACTTCCGAGTAAGTCATGGCACAAGTCTTAGTAGTAGAGAACTTGAAGCCATGATTGATGGCCTAAGATGAAACGGCATCAATCGCAAATTGAAGCCGTCGTAGAGTGGTAGGCGAATCACCACCTCGACAGCAAAGAGCAAGATCGTCAACATAAAGAGCGGACAAGATGCCAGAAGGGAGGAAAGAAGACCATTGAGGGCAACCAGAAAAAAAGAGTAGTGCTCGGAACACTACTTTAGGGTACACCGTCATACTGCTGAAAAGAGGCAGAGAATGGTACCATGCCTGACTCGAAAGGTACGACGAGAGAGAAAGCGTTGAAGGAAGAGAGGGAGATTACCACGAAGGCCAAAAGAACGAAGTTGGGACAGAATATGGCATCTCCAAGTCGTGTCATAAGCCTTTTCCAGGTCAAAAAGGATAGCAACAGCGGAGGTCTTCGCAGCAAAAGCAGTACGAATATAGACCTCCAAGTTCACCAGGACATCATTCGTGAAATTTAAGTAAAGGGACGACGAGCAGAGAGAAAGATCAAGACAGGAAAGGGTGCGAGTTCGAGAGTCCACATGAGTGGGCTCACCAGAGTTCAGAAGAGATAGGGAAGAAGCGAGGACGAATGGTTCGAGAAGACGGCCTCGGGTGTTTGTCAGAACATCAACCCAGAGGGAATGTCGACAGTTGAAATCACCCAAAAGGAGTACCGGTTCTGGCAAGGAGTCCAGGAGGTGCTCAAGATCAGGAAGGGAAAGTGGGACATTTGGGGAGATAAATGGAACAGACTGTATACCATTTGCCCACAAAAACACGGGCAGCAGAACAATGGATAGGTGACAGGATAGGTGACAGAAGTAGTAGGGGGACGAAGAGATTATCAGAACGAATTAAGAGAGCAGTAGTTATGGGCCCCAGCAAGAGCTGGGGGGGGGGGGGAAGAAAGGAATAACCACGAAAGTGACCAGGACGAGCACCAACATAGGTTCCTGGAGACAAACACAAAGTGGTGAAACTGTGTAATTAGAAGTGGAGTTCATGGAAGTTGGCATAAAATCCACGAATATTCCACTGAAGAATAGACATTATCAAAGAGAAAGGACAGTAACAGAATAAGAAAGAAATAAAGGTATAGAAGAACACAGTTTATTAAAGAATCTTGGGATATGGAGCAGGGTCGGCAAAATCAGGGTTAGGGGGCATGGGTAAACTTAGTATGGATAGAGGGAAGGGAGCGACAGGACAGACCAGAGGCGGACTGACGGGTTCCGGAGGAGGAGACAACTGAGAGGGGCAGGCAAGGACAGCTGGAGGAGGGGGGGGGGCAGAAATCAGGGAGTGCACCTCAGCAAGGGCACCAACCGAGAGGGAATCGGGGGCGAATGAAACCTCCATATCTGGGATGGGTTCGACCACTGAAATGGGAGGGGATGTAGTGAGAGTCAGAGGGAGGGGGTGAGGAAGAAAGCAAAACCTTCTTACCCGCTGGAGAGGAAGGAGAGGAGCCAGGCTTATGTTTCTAACTCGAAGAGACAGGCGTTCCAATAACAACGTACTGGGCGACACTCAATGGTCTCGGCAGAAGAGGAACGGGAGCGAACAACACGAAGATTGCTGGGAGGATGATGGATATCAGCCTGGACAGACAGGTGGCGTGGAGGGTGAAGAGACTGGGGGGAGGGTCGGGAAGAAAGAGTGGGGGGAGATGGGGAAGAAGGCAAAGGAGATATGGTGGACTGGGTAGGAAGGGGGGAAACCCCAGATGGAGAACCAGGAGGGAGACCATCCGGGACAGGAGGCAAAGGAATTGGGAGGAGGTGGTGGGTGTGGTCGGGTTTAAAGCCTGGAAATGGTTGTGAGACTGAGGAAGACGGGAAGGACGAGGAGAGGTAGAACGCAACACGCGAGCATAGGAGATGCCCGCGAAAGGGGTGAGACGACGAACTTGGCGTCTCGCTTCAGGAAAAGACAGACGATCACGGTGCTTCAAGTTGAGTATGGCTTCCTCGAGTTTGTAGTGCATACACGAGCGCGAGAAGGTAGGGTGGGCTTCACCGCAATTGAGGCAGCGAGCCTGGGGAGAAGTGCACTCTGACTTAGAATAACTATCGTCCCACACATGGGCACAGATACACAGTACTGGTGCATTTGAGGACACCGTGCCCGGACTTCCAACACTTATTGCAAAGTCTAGGAGAGGGAATGTATTCCTGAACGGAGCATCTGGCACCAGCAAGAATAATAGAGGGCGGAAGAGCCCTAGTATCAAAGGTGAATTTACAACTCAAAGGGCTGACGGCGATGACCACGAGGGCCGGTCGAGTAAACATGTCCACCTGGAGGACAGAATGGCCTTGGGCTTCGAGGATATGTTTAATATCCTCAAGGCAATCTTTGAAATCCCGAACACCAGTTACAACATGGTGTGGGAGAACAGTGCCAACACTGTTGGCAGAGTTGTTGGTCTTCCGTTATTGGTAACAAACTGCGTACTCTTAAGAGTCGTGTGTCCCAGTGGCCTTCCTCCTGCCACTGTAACCGGCGGTGTGAAACGGCTCTGGCTAGGTTACATATTGGCCATACCCGTTTAATTCACGGTCACTTAATCAAAAATCAAAAAATCAAAATGTTTATTTAGGTATGGAGCGCCGCCCTGCTCCTTATTGTCCAAATTGCATTTGTCCCTCTTACGGTCATGCATATCCTTGTTGAATGTCCTGACTTCCAGGATGAGTGTGTGTCTTGTTTTCCGACCATCCCCCGCGGTCACTTGTCCCTCGATAGAATTCTTGGAGACTCGGATGCTTTTGATATCGTTCGCCTTATGCGTTTCTGTTCTCGTATTGGCATCCTTGGTGATATTTAGCGCCCTCTGATTATCTCGCACATTTGATGGTGCTACATAGCCTTCTCGGTTTGGTGCCTTCTATTGATAATTACTTACTATATTGAACGCATGTGTTACTGCATTTAATTATACCTTTAAATAATCCTCAAATTATGCTACAATGTACCAGTTAATAATCCTCAAATTTTACTTTAATGTACCTACTAATCTTCGTCAAATTGTCTTACAATGTACCTGTAAACATTTTTTAAATTTTGCTAGAAATTACCTACTAAAATTATCTGTTAGATTAAGGACCTACCCGAAATGCTACGCGTGTTAGTGGCTTTACAAGAATGTTAAAACATCAATGCTATGTACTCTCATAAACCCAATGTGCCTTCTTGTATATAAATAAATAAATATGGCTTTTACCCCTTCAAGGCCAAATTACTGACCCCGCCCAGGATGCAACCCCACAACATGCTGACTACCTCAGCTTGTGAGTAGTGAATACCTACTCACTGCTAGGTGAACAGAGGAATTAGGTGAAAGGAAATGTGCCCAACCATTTCAGTCCCGCCCGGGATTCGAACCCGGAATAATCAATTGTGCATCGAGGATGAACCCGAATGTACTACCGGGACCCTAATAAATGCAAATGTACGTAATATGTTAATAAAATATTAATAGCTTTACTCATTTTTCAAATTTGTTTTTTATATCAACTCGAACTGAGATCCTTTTTTCAGCTAAAGGAAATAATAAATATATATATATATAATAAAAATAAATGCTACTTTTAAAGGTGAAAACACGCAGCTAGCCACTCGAATCCGTGAGCTAAAACAAATGAACATCGGTCACTATTTGCACAGTTGTCAACACGTCACTTCAGTGGTGGTGCGGAGTATTTTGTCATGTAGGGGGAGTTAACCGTGGCTGTCAATGTGTTTTTCAATGATTTTAAACTGCCGATACTGACCACCTGTTGTTTATGTTCCCCTTTTGACAATTATAACTTCGCAGTGACTTCTTTTTATATATTCTTGTCGTAAACTTTTTTTNATGGGAGTTTTGATTTTAATTTGTCACTTAGAATCGTTCTTAATCAGCTGGAGCACTCTGACAATTGTTTGAGAATGATGGCAAATAGTAAAGCTTAGTGTAAACTGCAGTGTGAAAGCTACCATTCCTTACTGAGACTATTTTATGTAGGAAAGCCAACTTACCTTGATAGAATATTTGGGTTCATTCTTGACTCTCAATCGGAATCCCAGGATCAAATACTGGGTGGGACAGAAATGGCTGAGAACGTTCCCTTTCATCTAATGCCTCCTGTTCATCTAGCAGTAAATAGGTACCCAGGAGTTAGTCAACTGTTGTGGAATTGCATCCTGGTGAGGGTCAGTAGTTTGACTTTGTGGGACCTCAATACCAGCCTGAGATGTGTACATGCATAGGCTGCCTATCCCCTGATGAAAAGAATTATTATAAATTGCCCTCGCTTTCCATCTTACTAATGAAACTTGGCATAGCGCTTTGCTTGAATGCATCCTGAAGCTTATGACGTATGATTGTTACGTTGTTGGGTAGATTAGATAATGTTTAGTGGATTTTCATATTTAGTACTCTCGGATACAGCAGTGTCATAGACGTTGAGACGGAGCTTGGAGCAGTCATAAGATTTAGCAAGCACTTGTTGAGATACCTGCTGGAATGTTAACATACCTATGGTAGACGGCCCATGTCAATAAGGACTTTGAGAGAACATCCAGCATATTGGCCCTAGCCATTATAAGAACATGTAGTAAGGAAACTGTAGAATGGCTATTGGTTCATGTGACACCCTACTTCCTCACTGTTCATTATACGAGTGCTGGGAAGATGGGGCACCAAGAGTGTAGTTCTCATCCTGTAACTACACTTGGGTAATTACTGTTACATATTTGGTTCAGCTAAATTGTATTCACTTCTGCTCTGCCTTTGAAAAGGTTGACAGAATCAACTAAATGCATCTTTTAGTGTCAGGCCATATAAAACTAAAATTTACTTTGGCAAGTCCATTTTTCAACTCGAGTGAAGATCCTCATTAAAAATGGAGAATATTTGAGCTAGAATTATTGATTCTGCCTTTTATCACATTCAGTAACATCTGTCTTTGAGAAAGACTGCTACCAAATATAATAATAAAACAATGTTAAACCTTTGATCATTTGCTCACTGTTAAATCTTGGCAATTTTTTTTTTTTTTTTTTAATTTGTCATATCACAGCATTAATTTTTTAATAGGTTGTGCAATTGAAAACCAAAACATTTGTACAATGTCTCCTCAGGTTTGTGTTTCTCCAGTTGTATTTCCATGGTCAGTTTGGGAACATTGAAGATCGTCCGATTCTGCTTTCCACTGATCAAGTTGAGATCACCCGTGCACTGGATTTAATAGACTATATAAAGCCTCAAGAGACTCACAAAATAGGGGTGCTGTATGCAAGAAAAGGACAGACTACAGAACGAGAAATTCTAAGCAACACTTTTGGTTCCCTCAGATACATGTATTGTATTTCGGTAATATTGTTAAGGAGAAACTATTTTAACTGTACTGGATATAATTTCATTAATATAATATTGTTAATTATATGCTCTAGTGAATGTTGCATGATTGGAGAATTTAATATCCATATGTAGCATGTATTTAATCTAGATTTTAAATTTGTCAATACTTTTTTACATTTTTTGAGTTACTCTTTTATCGTCTTCAAAATTATTGCAAGGTATATTCCTTAAGTTGTAGTTTACATACTGTAGGTAAAGAATAAATTTAGAGGCATTCTTATTCTTACAATTTTTGTATGTACTCTTAAGAGCTGTAATAATTGGTAGATTCTGTTAGCAAATGTTTGTGTTCCCATGGCTGTAAGGCTGGTAGACATTCTATAATGGCACAACAGGGATACAGTATTTTCAAATATGTTAATTGGGTTTGTAGCATACTCAATCCAGCCAAGGGAACTTCATGAGAGCGTGTTAATTTGATGGGTGCCACCAACAATGGTTAGTTTGCCTGCTACTTATTTATCCTGTGAATGGTAACACAAAAGTGTTTGTATGTTGGATCTAATTTAATAATTAATATCTGTGTACACGCCATCTAAAGTTAAAAAAGAAATTTGTGGATAAACTTTGTTTGCTTTGTAGTTACAACAATGTAACTACACATTTTGCACAGTGGATATTAGGATTCCACAGGGTTGAGGTTCAATGAACCTCAACTGGCAAATCTCCACTTGGAACACACACTTTCCAGGAAGGATTTACTCGTCGATTCCTGAACTCTTGTTCAATGATGTGAGGGACGTGTATGTGTGTTCAACATTTTGGGACAGAAGTTCAGACTGGTGGAAAAGTTGCCCATCATATAGGTTAATGTTTAAGATTCCCTTAGTGAAATCAGCTCATAGAGCATGGGGAATAAGAGTGTATGAAAGGTAACACTATTAGTAGGGGGCTTCAATCACCTTTTTAAAAGATTTTCATAGATGCATGTATTTTTGTCAAGTAGATGACAAGTAGATGAAAGTTTGGGGGGCCTTGGGAACCATTGAGTATTGAATTTAGAACAATTCTTTGGTTTAATTTATTTCCAGTTGCAGAGGTTTTTGTTCTGGAAAATATGGGCCTATCTTTCTTTGAAATCCCCCTCCCTTTCCAGTCCGTTGCCGTCGTGAGGAGGCATCATGGGCAGCTGCCAGTGTGAGATGCTCTGAGACGGCTTTTTCTTGGTCCTTTTGAAGCCTTGTGCTCCTGCTGCTGTCTTTAATAATTTTGCTGGCTGCTTTCTCCTCTTAAAGTTTTAATTTTTCCTCCTCATCTCTTCTCCGTTCTGTTTCCTGCCTGCCAACTTTTGCTGTTCTTGAATATTCTTTGTCTTCTTTTTTGATGCCAGGTGTTTGCACTCTCAATGTTGGGGACCACAACTGTGGTCCCCAACATTGTTGAGCAACGGACACTTTTATTGTCAAACTTTGCCCTCATTGCTGAGCCCACTCTCGACAGACTGATGGCTCTTAAGGTGACGATTGCAGGGTGTGTATCCATGATGTACCCCTGGAGAGGGCCCATTGTGTCAGGTGTTCTATTCTCTAATTGTGGCTCCATGGTGGGTATGGGGGAGGGGTTTATTCGTGGATGAAATTTTTCCCTGTTCATTTTTATACCATTCTGACCCTCCTTTAACTTCTCAAACTCGTGGGGTAGGCGACCAGGCTCAGGAGTCGGTCTGTGTTGGAAGACTGAGCTCTGTAGCCTCTGCTACATTGGGCCCTCGCCAAGTTGCTACTATGACTCTCCCAACTGTGACTCTGCTCCCCTCCCACATCTGTGGTGGGGTTGAGCCCCAAGCCCCCAGTGGTGACCACCTCATCACCTTGAGTGGGTCACTCTCATTACAACTGGGCCTTTTACCCCCCTCTAAAATTGCTGATAGTACGCCTGACACCCTCTCTCCATCAGAAACGTAAGCCTGGCTCCTCTCCTTCCTCCCCGGTAGGTAAGAAGGCTTCAATATCTTCCACACCTTCAGACTCGCACTATCCCTGCTTCCCCTCTCATTTCAATGGTGGAGTTGCCTGTCCCTGCTATGGAGATTCCCTTGGTCCTTGTTTGTCCTCCTTGCCCCGGATTCCTTTGATCGCTCCTCTTCGATGCCTCCTTACCTGTCCCTCGGTAGAATCCTTGGTGAATCGGATACCTTTGACCGCTCCTCTTCGATGCCTCCTTACCTGTCCCTCGATCGAATCCTTAGCGAATTGGATATCTTTGATATTATTCGCCATGTGTGCTTTTATTCGCGTATTGCCATCCTTAATGATATTTATCGCCTTTTGATTATCCCGCACATTTGATGGTGCTTCATAGCCTCCCCACTTGGTGCCTTTTTTGATAATTACTTACTTCCTCTGAAAATAAGATTTCTATAGAACATGGGAAATATTCTAAATGTGCTTAAATCTCTTTACAGACAGGCTCTTGGTAGTTACCCTTCATTTGACAGGTTGAAATTAATATTTTGTTTGTGAAATCAGACCATAGAGTATGGGAAATATTAGGGTATGAATGGCAACTTTGTTAATATGGTTCCAATCACATTTTTAATGATTTTCATGGATGCAGCATTAGAATAAGGGTTGGGGTCTTGGGAAAGCCATTGAGCACATTTAAACCAAATTGTATAGTTTTTAATTTTGATTGTTTGGTTTTCATTCATAAATATAGACCAACTGGATGTATCTCCGGTTGCAACAAATTGGTATTGGTCCCATATTGTTCGTTAAACTTAGGTTGCACTGTACTGTTGATTTGATGATTGTTGCCGCCGAAGGCGGCTAGTTTATGTGCACCCCATACTCATCCTGTGAGCGGTAGCGCAAAAGCATTACAGAGGGCACAAAAG
>WNGS01109635.1:13110770-13128671 GCA_020271785.1 Procambarus virginalis | reverse complement strand
GGGGGTTGTAATTACCTAAGTAATTACCTAAGTGTAGTTACAGGATGAGAGAGAGAGCTATGCTCGTGGTGTCCTCTCTCCTCAGCACTGTCATATAATGCTTTGAAATACTGTACTGACGGTTTTGGCCTCCACCACCACCTCACTAATTTGTTCCAACCGTCTACCACTCTGTTTACAAAAGTGAATTTTCGTATATTTCTCCGGCAGCTTTGTTTCGTTAGTTTAAATCTATGACCTCTTGTTCTTGAAGTTCCGGGTCTCAGGAATTCTTCCCTATCAATTTTATCGATTCCTCTTACTATTTTGAACGTAGTGATCATATCGCCTCTTTCTTCTATCTTCTAGTTTTTGCATATTTAATGCCTCTAATCTCTCCTAGTAAGCTCTGTCCTTCAGTTCTGGGAGCCACTTAGTGGATGTCGTTGCACATTTTCCAGTTTGTTGATGTTGCTTCTTAAGATATGGGCACCATACAAACCGCTGCTATTCATTTCATGCTATTCATGTAGGGATCCTCCAGAGGACCTTAACAGGTTGCAGAGATGATCAGAGAAATGGCTACTTAAGTTCAACACTAGCAAATGTAAAGTTATGGAAATGGGATTAGGTGACAGGAGACCAAGGGCACAATACACAATGAAGGGAAACTACCTACCTGTGATAATTTGAGAATGAGACCTGGGACGTGGACGTAATACCTAATCTAATTCCTGAGGCACATATAAGATAACTACATCTGCGTACTGTACTCTATGCTGGCAAAAGTTAGATCATCATTCAGATAACCTAAGAAGGAGGCGATTTAGGGCACTTACAAGTGCCTACTGAGACCATCTTAAAGAGTATGCTGCCCCATTATAGTCTCCCCACCTGAGAAACAAGGAAATGGAAGAGGTTCAGAAGTTTGCGATGAGGCTCGTCCCAGAGTTACAAGTGATGGGGCATAAAGAGCAACCGAAGTAACTGAACCGATGACGCTAGAACCATAGAAGGGGAGGGAAGATGTGATAAAAACAAAAATCTTAGGGTGTTGACATGTGTGGAAAATAGCACTGGTTCATCATGATACTAACAGAACAAGGGGACATGGGTGGAAGCTGGAAACTCGGACAAGTTACAGATGTTAGGAAGTTCTTTTAGCAGTAGCGGAAAATGGAATAAACTTAAGGAGCAGGTTGTGGAAGCAAACTATTCAATTTTAAAATTAGTATGTAGGGAAATAGGACAGGAGCCATTGCTATAAACAACTGCAGCTAGAAAGGTGGGATCCAAGAGTCATGCTCGATCCTGCATGCACAAATAGGCAAGAACAAATAGCTGATCACACATTTTCATGAGATTGTTAGATATAATACAGTATTATATGCTGAAAAACAAATGCAGTCTCATTAAGAAATACAAAATCACATTAATCTCATTTCAACTTGCATTTTACATCAAATCATGCGGGAAACTGTCCTACATACTGTACATTATTTTATTGAAGGACTTTCATTATTATATATATCTATATAAATAAAAATGTAAATGTTCGTTTGTTCAAATTGCTACATGCACTCGAAAGTTCTTCACCGATTGCTTTGAAATTTGACAACAGATGCATATCAAATAATGCATGTTTTTAATACCTACTATTACACTCCAATACTGTGGACAGGGTAAAAAAAAGCTTTAGAAAAAAAGGCGGATGTGGGGGTGGGGGGAGGGACGAGGGGAGAATGGTGGGGCGGGGGGAGAATGGTGGGTGTGGGGAGACGGCGTGAGAGAGAAATGTTGATGGGGGACAAGCGAAATAGTGGGGGGAGGGGGGGGGGGGGGGGGGGGACGGATGGGGAAGAATAGTGGGAGGACAGGGGGGGGGGGGGCAGGAAGATTAGTGTGGGGAGGAGACGCGGTGAAAGAGGTGCTGGACTGAGCACAGACGCATAGCTGGTACAGCTATGTAGATATATGTAACAATGGATCCTACCTACCTACCTACCTGCTTTGGAGAAAGTCTAACACCTGGTGACAAATCATTCCAGCCGAGTCTACTCGTGCCAGAAAAGATTGAGGACCACAGGACTAAGACTGCATACCAGACAAGACAGTCGAGCGTGTCTGGTCTGATCGTGTAAAATATTGAAAGATTTGGAGTATACTGAGCCAGACAATTTCTTTAAAAGGTCAGCTGTAACATTAACAAGGAGCAACAGTTTCAAGCTCAAAAGGCCACAATGTAGGACAAGATGGGAACTGCTTCTTCACCCATAGGGTTATAAACCCATGCAACCACCTACCCACCAAAGCCATAAATGCCAAAAAAAATGTGGAATTTCAAACTCAAGCTCTATAAAGCACCAAGCAAAGTGGGACCTTTTGGAAAGCTACTGGCTTGCTTTCCTCAAGACCACTAAATATGGTGGCCCTTTGTGTAAACTCGGTTAACAAATGTTAGAAAAGTTGTAGTTTGCAAGCAGTGGTAGACGGTTGGAACAAGTGACGTGGTGGTGGTGGAGGGTGCCAAAACCTTCGGTAGATATAAAGCTTCATATAATGGTACTGGAAAGACTTAACACTATGAGCATCCAATAACTGTACTTGGGTAATTACACACCTGTACATGTACTTACATTATAAAAATAAAAATTTATTAAGTTGTGTATTCAAAGTAATGAAAAAGAACAACTCTACATTTGTGGTGGCCTAGTGAATGAACACTACCAATTTACATTGCAGCTAGGACAAAAGTTGGACATGCGTTCCTCATTATGGCTCTAAGGTGAACTGCCATCTGGGTGATGCATTGATGTCTGCTGATTGCAATTAAATCCATTTAACATTTCATGACATTCAAACACTGGTTAATGTAATTCTTCATAGGTTTTGTGCATCAGGAATGCAGCATGCCACAAAGGCATCGTACTTTCCATAATTGTAAGAATTACAGATCATGATGGAAGCTTTAATGAAGTAATGATGAATGTCCTAATGAAATCATGGTGTCCTTTACATAATTTTGCAGCACATGAATGGTTTCTTGATTATGGCATTGCCTAAGCATTGATTCATAGTCACTCATTCCAAGATGGTTGCTATGGACTTAAAGCACAAGGTAGTTTTAATGCTGTATCTTCTAAAAAGTTACAAATTTACATCTTGAATTAAGGTAGTGTAATTACCTAATTACCTAATTTTTATTTATTTTATTTATACAAAATAGTGTGTTGAGATTAACGTGTTTATTCTAATTTCAGGCCAAGAGCAAGTCAAGTTCGATGTCACTGTTCTCGACTAGTGAAGGTAAGGTAGCTGCAAGCGAGGGAAATTGGGTGAGGGGAAGGGGTTGATGAATGGAAAGTTATCATTGATTGCTGTATATATATATATATATATATATATATATATATATATATATATATATTATATATATATATATATATATATATAATATATATATATAATATAATGCATATATGCATGTACAAAGGAGAGAGCCACCAGAAAAATAGGCCAAACCAAAATAGGCAATGGCAAGATGATAAAATAAGAAAACAAAAGGAGAGGAAGGAAAATTCTAAAGAGTAAAATCAAAAGATAGAAAATGGGCAAACCAGTAGGGATCCTGTTCTTTTGGTTGACTATCTTGAGCTGCAGGCCACATGGCAAGGCCACTCTTAATCTTGGTACTATGAGGTTCCCATTTAGGCTCTTAGTCCCAATTGTTAGGTAAATAGAGGAAGTCTTTTGGACTTCTGCGAATATCCCGAGACTTCCCTGTGAATATCCAAAAGACATGGGTGCCAGTGTTTCTAGTGTTCAGAGTTGGAGAAATATTAGTTGAGCAATTTCTGTATTTGTCCATGGGGAAAAGCCATCAACACATAGAAAAAGCAGAATGGGTGGCCAAAAGTATGTAGAGTACACTTCCTCGTACCATTATCTATAATCTTCCAATGTCATAATCCTTATCTAGAGGACACGGCTAATCCTAGTGATTCAACCAAATGGCACAGTTTAGAACAGTACTTAAAAAAAAAGTAACTAGACCTACCCCATTTAAACTAGCAGGTGTTTGTTGAATCATAATCATTTAAACTTGTTTAATTCTGTAGAAGTCTTCACAACCTCTATGGAATTTTTAGGATATTAATATCGTAATTTACTTCATTCTACAGGTAACTTATCGTTAAGATCAGAACTTGCAGGAGATGGAGTGTCTCCCTCTAGTGACCATAAAGTGTTCAGCCAAAGTGAAACTCCTCAGAACTCTAGTAGCCTGCCCAAACCTACAAAGTGTGTGTGTTGGTGCCAAGGATGGGCTGAAATAACAATCAAACAACCAACTGGTCAGTAATAATAATTTTATATTACGTACACTTGAGCAGTGTCATATTGGCATTATTTATACTTTTCAGATTTGAAACAAAAGTATGGTGTACTTAGCTTTGTAGTCTCTATTATAGCAGTAGTAGTAGGCATCCATCAGTCTCGGGAGACTATATGGAGTTGCGCTTTGATTGTCGGTCTGGAGTGGCCTCTCCAGGAAGAAAAGCCAGGGTAGATTGATATGCGGGAGAAGCTATCGCCCCATGCAGCAGGTCCCCCCCACCCCCATCTCCACAGCACCAAAAGTCTCCAGTGGAAAGGCAAACGCCAATACAATTGTTCCACTGCCGTCACAGGAACTGTCAAAACGAGGTTGAAGGTCACATCGAACTGCCCCTAGGGACTCCAGCTCCAGAGATTACCTCGAAGTTGGTAAAAGGCACAGCGACTCCAAACCCGGACACCGCCGTGGTCAGGGCCGGAGAAGAACCACCCCCAGCAAGGGCAAGATTGACCCCAGCCTCCTGAAGCAGAGCCTGGGATGCACGAGCCCCCTGGAGGTGGGCATCAGAGTCGTGCACCTACCGGCTCCAGACAGAGATCGTCACAGCCCCCTTTCACCCGAGGCCGGCTTCCTTCAAGACCAAGCAGAAGGAACGGTAATAATTATTAATTACAACAATAATTATTATAACAGAGGCATCAGGGNAGGGGGAAGTAAAGAACAAAGGGAAGGGAACATGTTCCTGAAAATAGTATATACCAAAATAGATGGAGAGGTAAAAAAAAATATTGGAGCTGAAAGGTATAATTCAGCTTAAGGTCCCAGATATTGTAGTATTAACAGATGAAAGTTGAAGAAAATATTTTAAATGAGGTGGTACTAGTATTCCCAAGATTACTGTGCTGGTGAAAGAACACCTGAAGGTAACTTATTACTTGACAACCCTCGAAATTGACATGGCATTGCAGGTCTGGAATCAGGATGATAACTGGTGAGGTAAAACTGGTGAGGTTTAATGAGGTAAAATACACACAAAGGGATGAGGTAGCTCAAACTATTCTCACCCCGTTCAGTACATCATGTTAATACTTGCATACACAGTCATTATTGTTGGTACTAGGGAACTTCAATTTCAGAGCAATAGACTGTGAGTCCTACAAAGAAGAATGGAGGACATTTGGACAGGCAGATTTGTAAACCTCATTCTGGACACATTCATTCATGTGTCAACACATCAAGTAGGGCACAAGAATGAGGGAAGGGGATGTTTTGTCAGTACTGGATCTAATATTCACTAGGAAAGGAGAAGATATTTGACATCCAGTAACTTCCTCCCCTGGTAAAGTGTGATCATGTCCTGTAATTACCTAAGTGTAGTTACAGGATGAGAGCTATGCTCGTGGTGTCCCATCTCCACAGCACTGTCATATAATGCTTTGAAATTACTGACAGTTTTGGCCTTCACTACCCTTACTTAACTTGTTCCAACCGTCTACCACTCTGTTTACAAAAGTGAATTTTCCTATATTTCTACGGCAGCTTTGTTTCGTTAGTTTAAATCTATGAACTCTTGTTCTTGAAGTTCCCGGTCTCAGGAATTCTTCCCTATCAATTTTATCGATTCCTGTTACTATTTTGAACGTAGTGATCACATCGCCTCTTTTTCTTCTATCTTCTAGTTTTTGCATATTTAATGCCTCTAACCTCTCCTCGTAGCTCTTGTCTTTCAGTTCTGGGAGCCACTTAGTGGCATGTCATGCACCTTTTCCAGTTTGTTGATGTGCATCTTAAGATATGGGCACCATACAACCACTGCATATTCCAGCTTTGGTCTAATAAAAGTCGTGAACAATTTCTTTAGTATTTCTCCATCCATGTATTTAAAAGCAATTCTGAGGTTAGAAAGTGTAGCATAGCTTCCTTGCACAATGTTCTTAATGTGATCCTCAGGTGAGTTTTCTATCTAGAACCACCCCAAGATCCCTTTCTTTGTCAGAATTCTTTAAAGATTTCTCACATAATTTATAGGTTGTGTGGGGTCTCTGTTCTCCAATTCCACATTCCATAACATGGCATTTATTCACATTAAATTCCATTTGCCAAGTGTTGCTCCATATACTTATTTTGCCCAGGTCTTCTTGAAGGGCATGACAATCATCTAGGTTTCTTATCTTCCCTATTATCTTAGCATCATCAGCAAACATGTTCATGTAATTCTGTATTCCCACTGATAGATCGTTTATGTAGACAATGAACATTACTGGTGGAAGAACTGAACCCTGTGGTACTCCACTCGTGACATTCCTCCAATCCAATACCTTGCCTCTGATTACGGCCCTCATTTTGCTGTCGGTTAGGAAATTTTTCATCCATGTTAGTAGCTTACCTGTCACTCCAATATGTTCCAGTTTCCAGAACAACCTCTTATGGGGAACTCTGTCGAAAGCCTTTTTTAGATCCAGATAGATGCAGTCAACCCAACCATCTCTTTCCTGTAAAATCTCTGTGGCTCGATCATAAAAACTGAGTAAGTTTGTTACACAGGATCTTCCAGATCAAAAACCATACTGTCTGTCTGATATTATATCATTTTCCTCCAGGTGTTCTACCCATTTAGTTTTAATTATTTTTTTTAATATTTTGACTATTACACTTATCAATGGTACAGGTCTATAATTAAGGGGGTCTTCCCTGCTTCCATTTTTGTAGATTGGAACTATGTTAGCCTTTTTCCACACATCAGCTACAACTCCTGTAAACAGGGATGCCTGAAAAATCAGTTGAAGTGGAATGTTGAGCTCAGGTGCACATTCTCTCAGAACCCATGGTGAAACTCCATCTGGACCAACTGCTTTGTTCTTACTTAGCTCCTTGAGCATTTTTTCCACTTTGTCTCTAGACACCTCTGTGCTCTGTTGTTGTCTGGAATTCTTATTGTGTCTGGTTCCCTAAAGATTTAATTTTGTACAAACACACTTTGGAACTTTTCGTTTAGTGTTTCACACATTTCCTTTTCATTTTTCGTGAATCTATTTCCCATTTTCAACCTCTGAATATTATCCTTTACCTGCAATTTGTCGTTTATGAATTTATAGAATAGACCTGGTTCTGTTTTACATTTGTCTGCAATCCCCTTTTCAAAATTTCTTTCTGCCTCTCTCCTCACTGCCGTGTAGTTGTTTCTCGCATCTTGCTATTGCTGGTATGTTTGGGGGTTTGGCCTCTTCCTGTATTGATTCCATTTTTGTGTCTTTTGGTCTCTGGTCCTCTTGCAATTTCTATTGAACCAATCCTGTTTCCTAGTTCTGCATCTGTTTTGGTATAAATTTTTTTGTGCCTTTATCATATATTTCACAAAACTTGACATACATCTCATTCACTTCCTTGTCTAGCATCAAGTCTGTCCAATTATACTCACTAAAAAAAATTTCTAAGGTCACCATAATGTCCTCTCCTGAAGTCAGGTTTTTAAACTGCTTCAACCTCCTTATTTTCTTCCAGGTTATAACACATTGCATACTTTATTCCCAAAAAGACATGGTCACTTTTACCCAAGGGAGGAAGGTACTGAATGTCAAATCTCTTCTTTCTTCCTGGTAAATATCAAATCTAGCATGGAGGAAATGTCCCCTTCCCTCATCCTCGTAGCTTGTTTAACATGTTGATACAAGAATGTTTCTAGGATGAGGTCTACAAATCTACAGGTCCAAAAATCTTCTGTTTTAGCTTCATATGCTTCCCAGTCTATGGATTTCAAGTTAGTCACCGACTATCAACAGTCGTGATCTATCGTTATCCGCTCTCGCTATAATCTCTCATTGTTATAAGACCTTCTCGTTTACTATCTAGCTCCTCCTTTGACCATGTGCTGCTTGGCGGTGTGTGTGATATAGATAGATATGGAGGGATGGATGAGGGTCAAACTAGTTATGGCATAACTCCCGCTACTGTAGTGGACCCCCTAAACACATCGGGTGACTATTTGAGAACCCTATCCTATACTCTTGGGAGGGTTGAACTACTTGACCCTCCCAAGGATGCTACCCCACAAGCTGACTTACTCCTAGATAGCTATTTACTGCTAGGCGAACAAGATTAGGCGATAGGAAATGCGCCCAACCAATTACCCTCCTGCCCGAGATTCGAATCCGGAAATTCCCCATTGAGAGTCTAGAACAGACCCAACTTATGAAAACTAATTTTAATATTGCATATAATACATGTTATGTATTTTAAGAATTTTTATTAAACACTGTGAACATTTACAGTGTGTTGTATATTTTGCATGGTACAGTATTACAGAAATATTACTGTCCACTGATTAGTTATATAATGCATTCCTACTTTAATTTTTGGGCAGGTTAAAGGCAAGAAGAGTGCTCAGGGTAAGGTGCACGCAAGTGAAGAAAATAAACACAAACATATGGAGTTTTTCAGTGATCTAAGAGAGACATGCCTTGACCTCATGTCCAGATATACATATGGATCGTGTCCATCATTTCAAAAAAGGCAAGACAATTTAAGTTTTTAACATGGGAAATGGGTGTCTTGGTTAATTTATAGTATTTTATATTTAACCACTGCACTACGTGCCTGCTTTCGGCAAAAAATTTCATAGTTCAATTTTCAAGGTCATATTTTTGTTTTCATAAATATTCAGGTAAAGTTAATGTAAAAATGTTACCAAACTCAACCATTTTCATTTCAAAACAGTGATGAAAACTTTAAAAAACATTTAAAATATAACCTAATTAAAAAAAAAAAAAAACTCAGAGCGCCTTTGGGTGCTCTGAGCAGTACAGTGGTTAAGCAAAATTTTGAAGTATAATACTTTAAGGTCACTCTATTGTGGTATTGATGGGTACAGAAAGCCAGAAGATTGTCAATGTTGTTCCTTATTTTCATAATTTTTTCAAATGGGATTTTAAACTCCAGTAACATCTTGGCATTTACGGCTTTGGCAGGTACAGTAGTTCGATGGTTTTATAGCCCTGTGGGTGTAAAAGCGTGTGTTGCCCTGCATGGTGACCTGTTGAGCTTGCAGCTGTTGCACATGGTATTCATTATACTGTACTTACTTTTAAAGAGGTGGTCTGCTTCAATATCCTTAAATTTGTTCAATACAGGATTTTTTATGGTCTCATTTTATGATCAGCTCTGTCATATCTGGTTTTTGTCCTGTGACCCTCAACTATTCCTGGTATGAAAGTTGACTTGGTTCTAGGATGAATTTTGCTGCTCTGTGATGAAATGTCTCCAAAGCAGATGTGTTCTTTTGAGGACATAAAAATATCTTCTTTTGAGATGTCTCCATGTTTTGATAAAGTAGTCCAGATAGGGGTGTACCAGACATTTTTACTGTTGAATGACCACTTTCTTTTCCGTGAAGTCAGAGGTTCATTTAACTATTCCTCAAGATTGATTTTTTATTTTTTTAATAAACTTTAACAGAAAATATAAAGATGTAATTTAGAAAAATTAATAGAATATGCCATGAAATATTCATAGTTTAATGGGGGTAAACACTTAAAAACTAATCACGGTCATATAGGACTTGGAGTAAGCACATTTACAAATGCAGATACTGTACAATAATTAGATGAGAATGATGAAAGGACATAAATTTATTTACCACAATTTTTTTTTTTTTTTTTTATATATATACAAGTTGTTACATTCTTGTACAGTCACTAGTACGCGTAGCGTTTCGGGCAGGTCCCTGGAATACGATCCCCACCGCAAAGAATCGTTTTTACAACCAAGTACTCATTTTACTGTTGAGTTAAACAGAGGCTACAGTTAAGGATTTGCACCCAGTAAATCCTCCCCGTCCAGGATACGAACCCATGACAAAGCGCTCGCGGAATGCCAGGCAAGTGTCTTACCACTACACCATGGAGACTGGTAAAGAAAATTTAAGATAAAGGTCACACAATCATATTACAAGGGGTAATGAAAGTGAAATTAATTGCACAACTAATATTTCTTACTCTCTTAAACTGGTTTGCATAGTTGGGTTGGGATACATTTAACTTTTAATTCCATTTGGAAGGTCATACCATAATTTGGAACGATTTTGATTTGCACGGCATTTGTGATTTGGTTGTCTCGCTCTAGGAATATCAGATTTCTCATGTGGTGCCCAAGAGTTCTATTACAGCCCTATATGAAGTGCTTAAGGTCAGGAATGGCACTGTTGTTGTTTTATAGATAGTACAGCATGTGTACATACTTGACAGTATGTGCAGCAACTTGATGTTTAACATGTTTCAAAATTTCAGTAAGAGCAGAGTGGTATCTGGGACTAGTTTATTATTGTTCTCATTGCTGATTTTTGTAATTAGGAGTCGGAAGTAATTAAACCTTGCAGGGTGCAAATCATATATTTATGTAATTTTGGTCTACCTGCCTGGAGGACGCATATAAGTAAATATGATTTAGAGATTTCAAATATTTAAGCCCTGCACATACATAGGGATTGCATTTGCTTCCTCAGGCCTCCAGTAACCATCCCTTGTTGAAAAAAAAATCCTGAGCCCCTCTTTCCTTCTAAGGGCTTCCTTCTAAGTGGATAATAACTGGCTCACCTCACAAATGAAACTTTTTTTGTGGTAAGCGCCATCGGCTCCCTAAAGCTAACTACCCACAGAGAAGGAAAAACACGAACTCGCCAGGGTGGTGGCAGTACCGTAGGTCTCGAGCTGAGAAAGAAATGGTTGACTGTGACACAGCCCAAAGCAATACAAAGATGCAGAGGGCCCTTGGATGTCCACTAAAGACTTGGTGGCCAGAACCCTGTTGGACATCCAAAACCTCTGCGCCCGAATATCAACCCAAGATGCATTCCCAACCACGGCTGATAGAGCTGCAAACTTCGTATCATCATGAGTACGAGAGTAGATTGCAGGCTGGCTAGATTTAATAACACTGCGGAGAACCCGAGACACGAGCCCTGCAACAGGGAACCAGGGAAAACCAGGTCAACCCGGAGCATGTCCGACATACAACCAGTAACCTGCCGGTAGCGGTGCAAAGCAGCTACCGGACACAGCACATGATGCACCCCCTTGCTGAACCAACCAAGCATTAATAATCAATGGACCCCTCCAGAAGCCCACCATCTCATACTCTGCCAGAAAAAGAGGAGCCGACTGCAAACGAACAAAACGATCGAGAACCAAAAAAACAGAACCCATGGTGCCAGAAGAGCATGAAGCTCCTTAACCTGACCCACAAAGGCTAAAGCCAACAAAAACAAAGGTTTCCAGAAACAATCCCGAACTGAAGGGGCCACCACAAACCGAGGTGAAGAAAGGAAAGAACTTAGTCCAAAGTCCAAGGAGGCTCGGTTGATGTATATGCAGGCCGGAGGTGAAAAAATGCACGAGAAAACTTGCAGATCAGGGTGGAAGCGATGTCTACCCTAAAAATAAGCTGCAGCGGCTGCGCCAACGCCGCGCAATAAGAAGCAACAGTATTCAGAATGAGATGCCAATCCAGAAAAAGCAGAGAGGACAAAACAACCCCATTGGATGCATACGAAACCTGACAGATAAAAAAATGCCGGAATGCCTGCCAAGAAACCTCAAACTATCGCTTAGAAGACTGTAGGTGGGACACCACCAAACTAGCTACCTGTTCACCACACAGATGCACATGTGTCAAGAAGTCCAGATGCACAAAGCAGAAGAGAAGGCCAAACCAGCGAGGTGCCTCGCCTGCCCGACCTGCTGATAAAGGCAGAGCCACGGGAAAATTCACAGGTTTGGACACCAAGCAAGCAGCACCTGAAACCAAGGTTGGGCCAGCCACCATGGGGCCCGGAGAATCTCACTGCCATGGTAGGATTCCAGCCAAGTGAGAATCCACAACAACATCTGGGCCAGGGAAAAAGATACAGGTACCCCCATCATGACCAGTCTTGCTGGAAAACATCCACCACGTGGCTTCACAGTTTGGGGAATAGCGCCATGTACAAAGGAAGGCGCCAAGACCAAAGAACTAGTGGGCTCCATCTCCCTGCAGGGATAGGGGTGGCACTATCAAGTGGGAGGGGGGTTAGTTGGATGAAGTTTTGCATGTTTGTTTTCGTTGTGGAGAAGTTTTTGTCCTTTTTGAGGATGTAGGTTGCAATTTTTCAACCTAGCAGTAGTCAGCTTTGATTTGCCTGCTTTTATAGGTGCCTTCCCTGGTTGATGGCAAGATGACATACTTAAAATGTAAGTATTCATGAGCCACTGCTCCCTGTGCCTTTGTGGGGTCCAGGTTCTGGCTTGGTCCCCAGTATGCACACAGTGAACTCTGAAACTGATGACACTAGAGTAGTGTATGGCACTTGACAAGCAAGATAGCTTCAGGGAGTCGACAGTGGCTCACCTCAGAAAAAATCTTTTGGAAAATGGGGTGGGGGGGACCTTTGACAAGTTGCTGGCTTCCTGTTCCCATTGAGGTCATTAGATGGTGGCCCTCGAGTAAATTCGGGTAAATTAAAGTTTCCTTCAAACTCGACTAACCTCCCTACCCGGGAAAATGTCCTCTCCTCTTTTACTTATTACCTTTATTATTTTCTCAATATTTTCTCAATATTATTGCAAGGTTTCACATAATTGATTTTGGCTTTTCTATCTCCAAAGCTTCTAAATCCCTTTCATCAACACTGCCTGCAATCCCAGAATCTTCTATGATTGTTGGATTACTCTCCAGCTTCTCCTGGTTTATGACAGGTATCATGCTGCAAACTTTATACTGTTATCTACAAGTCCTTAAAATACTTGTAGATACTGTAATACAATAGACACTGTCAACCCCTAAAACCTTCTTAAATTACATCATTATGGAGTCAGAGGTCACTCCCTGCAATACCTTTAATCTTATCTTACTGACAGACTCCAGTATGGTTCTGTGAATAATTCCATTTTTCCCACCCTACCCATAAACATTGGTGTTCCACAGGGCAGCATACTTGGCCCCCTCCTCTTCCTCGTCTACATTAATTACCTTCCAAATGCCTCTCAACACCTCAAACCAATCTTATTTGCTGATGACACAACCTTCATTTTATCCAGTCCTGACCCTCTTGCTCTAAATGTCAGTGAATACTGAACTAAATAAAGTCCATCTTTGGCTAACTACTAACAAACTCACCCTTAACATTGACAAAACTTTTTATATTTTGTTTGGTAATAAATCCTCAAATGAAATTAATCTAAGAATAAACAGTATCCAAATTAGTAACAAAGTTGATGGTAAATTCCTTGGTATCCTCATCGATAACAAGCTGAATTTCCAGGGACACTCTAAATATAGCAAAAAAGTTTCTAAAACTGTTGGCATTCTTTCTAAGATCAGATATTTTGTACCTTGCCCTGCCCTGGTGACACTATTACTCTCTCATCTATCCTTATCTCAACTATGGTATTTGTGCTTGGGGTTCTACTACCCAAAATCATTTACGTCCTCCAATTACTCGAGACAAAGCTGCTATTAGAACAATATCTAACTCCGACCCCAGACATCATTCGGTACCCTTACTCAAATCTCTAAATATGTTAGATATAAAGTCACTGCACATTCTCTCATGGTACTCTATATATTTGAAACTCTGAACTGTAATGTCAATCATGACCTTAAAAGCTTCTTAGAAGATTGCAACAGAACCCATGGGCACCACACCAGAAACAAATACCTATTTGATATTCCAAAAGTACGACTTAATCAAATTAGAAATGCTCTACAAATAGAGACCCAGAATGTGGAATGACCTTCCCAATCATGTCAAAGGCTGTACCCCTCTCAACCAGTTTGATAAAATTAAAAACTACCTAATAAATTCCATGTAACCTACCTTACCTCATGTCAACCCATGTCTTACTATTTTAAACAATGCTGTTTGTTGACCAACTTGTATAATTGCTATTTTCTGCCATGTCCCCCCCCCCCACCTTTTTTATTATTATTATTATTATTATTAATTATTATTATGATTATTAAAATATTTTCGAGAATCATGCACTTATTTTCATGTCTGAAGTGTTGGGTTTAAAGTTAAACATATCCACGATTTCCTTACTATGGCCTGCTTACGGTGGGACTAGGTTTTCTTTGCTATTTATGACTCTTTGGTTTTGTTAAAATTACTATAGTACAAAGATTTAACAAAAATATCTTTGACTTAAATTTCAGAATGAGTACAGCTGACATGTGGATTTCAGGTCAAAGTCGGTCATGGTTAATGGGTACCAAGATAATAACCATTAAAACATCTGGATGTGAACAAATTGCAGTTCAGAATGGACTCTGCATTAAATGTCTTCAAATATGCTGTGCACAAAATTGTTAGTAATATGTCACACTTTAAATGGTTAAATGAAATTGTGTAAAATTGCCTTAGTGTAGTTAAAAGATGAGGTACACTCATGGTGTCCCATCTTTCTAGTACCATCATATGATGCCATGAAACTAATGACAGATTTGACATACATCACTGCCTCACTTGTTCCAATCTTCTACCATTCTGCAAAAGGGAACTCTCAAATATTTTCTGGGAGAAGTCCCGAAGGCTCCCTGCCTCCGGGGCTCAACCCAGAAAATGGCATTTCATTACATTCAATGCTGGTTTTCTTGGCAGCTTTTTTCCCTAGTTTGTCTCTGCCCTCTGTTCTTGAAGTTGCAATTTTCAAAATTCTTTTAATTTTTTGTTTATTATTATTTATCGTAGTGATCATATCGGCTTTATTTTATTTATTTTTGTCTTCCCAACTTGTGTATGTAACGCCTCTAGACTTCTCATAGCTTGTTTCTCGGCTCTGGAGGCAATTTAGTTGCGTGTCTTTGCACTTTTTCCAGTTTACTGATGTGCTGCTCGATGTGAGAGGATGGTCTCTCAGGATTCTCCCACAGCTGACTTGAATGGCTCATTGCAGTGCACAGTACACCGATTTCGTGCACAAGCCCTATCTCTGTTAACCCTGGATGGTAATCTGTCAAGTTGGGTGTCCCCAGGACTCCCACTTAACCAGGAATATGTTTATAATACGGAGGCCGCCGTATGTCCAGGCAGGAAGTAGATACAGCGAAGTTAAGCATACTTGCCACAAGGGTCAGAGAGTACACATAGGAGGTGCCAGCATGAGAATGAGGGGGGACGCCAGCTAGGCGACAGGTCTGACCTCTGGGGTCAGCTTCAACTGGCGTGGAGAAAAACTGACGTGGTCGTGACGTGTTCGTGACGTCACCTCTGCTACCGATCGGGGAACGATCGATATGACTGGTTTCCGCTCTTTTGCTGCAATGATATTGGTCAAATTGTAATCCCTTGTGTGTGTCCCACGAGATACCCTACAGCCACTGGCAAGAGCATTCACGTGAGGGAGTTCATAGCTAGTGGACGTGTCTTGTTCTGTCTATCGGCCAATAGACTAAACACCGTCCCTTCCTCAGTCAAGTTAAACTCGGCGTCTTTTCGATATACCAACACTCGCCCGGAATCGCAATCGTGACTATATTGTTCAGAAGCCTGTGACAAATCACCAGAGGGAAACACTGGTATCAGGTAACCCCTGGTGACAAATAGAGATCACCTGTGAGTGACTTAGAGTGAACTAGAAGTGCTGCTGCCTAAGTAATGTGTGTGACTATTACCACAGTGTACTGCATGGTATCATACAATCAGCCACCAGCTGCCACTCGGTCCAGAGTGTGTAGCTTGAGGCTTTTTAGTGTCCCTGTGGCCCGGTCCTCGACCTGGCCTCCACCCCCAGGAAGCAGCCCATGACAGCTGACTAACATCTAGGTACCTATTTACTGCTAGGTAACAGGGGCATAGGGTGAAAGAAACTCTGCCCATTGTTTCTCGCCGGCACCCGGGACCACAGGATCACAAGTCCAGCGTGCTGTCCGCTCGGCCGACCGGCTCCCTAAGGCAGAAGCTTCGTGAAGCTTCTGCCACATGTACATTGGCGACGTACGCATTGCAGTCGGGAAAGCAAAATAAAAAACCTCCACTCTTGAGATATGGGCAGTATACAACCACTGCATATTCCAATTTTGGTCCCACAAAAATAGTGAACAGTTTCTTTTGTATTTGTGTGTCTGTGTGAGTGTGTTACAGGATAAGAGCTGCTCTTGTCAAATCTTTCCTAAAATTTTTGTCACTTTGAAACGACTGATGGTTTTAGCATCTTGAAGTCTCTCTTAAATGGCTCCCACCATCAACTGTTAGCAAAAAGAACATTTAAATATTTTTCAGCACGTTTTGTTTCCCCTAGCGTGATTCTGTTGCATCTTTCTCTTGAAATTAAAATATTTAAATTCCTCCATGTCTGTTGCTTCTTAGCACTGTTTTGTTTATAGTTTAAAGCTATATAGTTGAACATCATTCCACCATTTCTAATTTAATATTGTAACATCCCCATATCTCAGGAAGCACAACTGCTGCATATTCCAATTTTGGTTTTGCACATGTCAAACGGTTTCATTACTATATCTTTATCCAGTATTTGTACAGTATTTGATTGCAATTCTGAGGACTTATCCTAGTGCCCTTGGTGTGATCCTTTTGATGGTTTACTTTCCAGATCCTTTAATTAATATCTTTGTGTAACTTTTAAGTATAATCTTAACCCTGTTTTGCTCAACATTAGTTCATCTTCTATATCTTCCTTGGCTGGCGCATAATACCCGATTTTCGATTTATAATAGGTTACATTTGTGTGTAATGTCCTAGTGTGAAAAGGGCTTATCAATTCTCACTACTGTATTTGTTTGCTCCTGTATGGGTCTTGTTTGCTCCCACTCTAGATGTGACTGTTTAGACTGTCCACTCACCTGGCTTGGGTACATAGTTTGCCCATCAGGAATTTCTCAGCTGGATTTTGAATGGGTTAAGCTGGAGAATAATTGCTTGGATGACCAAAGGAAGGTCCAGTGTAATTTGGACAGCTTCTGTTAAAATGTATAAAATCTGGTATTACAGGCAGACCTGTTTGAATTGTGCCATAGTATAGTAATTCACATGGAATAGTTTAACAGTCCTTTAAAACTGTGTAAACATTGGAAGTATTAATAATATAACAAGGGTGTGTTCATTGTTAGTTTTGTTAAATATTGGGTAGAAGTAGAAAAGTGGGTGGTATGTCCAGGACAAAGAAGAAATTGCAGTTTGTAAATTTATTTTATTACATAAACTGATAAAACCATCTAATTTCAAAAGTCAATGCTGTGGTTGATTATATCAGGAGTTTGAAATTACAGAATAAATTGCTGAAATTTTTATTTTAAATAGTGCTAGCTTATGCAAATTGGCAAGGGACTTATTAAATCACTCAATCATGGAATAATTACCTGTTCTCTTAAAATTGTCCGTTTGTGTCACCCATCAGCTGTGTACTCGGGCTCAAAATCATTGGCTCGAGCAGTATTGTCATTACCCAAACAGTCATTTTGAGCCAACATTACACCATAGTGTGTTTCAATGCTATTCAGTTCCAGAGTCATCTAGAAGCTGCAAAGCAACATCAGATAAATTGGCATCAGAGTCAAGTTGCCTGGAGTCTGTATCATCACCAGGATCCTCATCTTGTCAGTCA
>WNGS01109635.1:13075590-13093174 GCA_020271785.1 Procambarus virginalis | reverse complement strand
ATTAGCACGATGCATGGGAAATATGTGAATTATGTATATATACAATCTATTTACACACTACACACTATCACTCATTATATACATTCGCCATCAACACTCAGAACTCTGCGAGTGTCAGCTGCCACATCCAGCCAGTCTCCCTCACTCCTCCAACATCTTACTCGGCAACATTGCTCCTCCCATCATACTGTTATTGTTTTTATTACACTATTTACACATGTATACCAATCTACATGTTTTATTCACCAGAACTATGCAAGTAAGCCGGTATTGTGTCCAAACTTTACAGTGGCCACCATACACTGCATGAGAAATCGCACGGCAGCCAGCAGACGACACTACGATTACGTCACCTCCCTCACCGAAATAGCTCATCCCAGCATACTCCTCCTGTTATTACATTATATACACACATTGTATATAACCATGTACAAATGTGTTAAGTCTCCCCCCCCCAATTATTACCTGCACCTGACCAATTATTACGAGGAAACACGGGGGCAAACAAGCACGCATTGAGGTGCTTAAACTCCTTCCCCCCCCCCCCCCAGGTAAACCTGAATGACTGTAGTCAACTCCCGTCATTAAATTCTGCGGGTCCGACAAAACGCATGCCACACCCTGAGCGAAAAGAAAGGGCAGTCTGCCAGCCAGGGAGACTCCGGTACCTTGTAACACAAAGGAAAAGATGTCAAACTCGAAAGAATCCATAGACGTAATCCGGGTCTTGCAGGAGGTAAGCCGCAAGGGCCTCCAGCACCTTCCTCGGTGGGATGTGGGAAGCCAAAAACCTCCAGGAGGAGGAAACCGAGGAACCCAAGGGAACCTGGAACCAAACCCGGGAGGAGTCGAACTCGTATCAAACTCGTACAGGGAGTGGGGGGGGATAGGAAAACCCCTCCTGCCTGTAACAAAAGCCCCACGCCAAGAGTACCAACATCAAAGTGGGGTCAAACGGGGCCCAAGCATCCCCAAGTCAACTCCTTCCCAGCCCCGGGATCCTCTGCATAAGGACCCGGGGCCGAGCCGTCCTCAAACCAATAAATCATGAGAAATGGCAAAACTTTTGAACTGTAATCCTTGGTATGACTTAAAAAAAAACGTGTTCCCAATTAGTCCGTTCGAGTAAGGTGCCACTGTATAAACATTGTGATTGATTCAAATGTTAGATTATAAATGATAGCTTGTAAGTATTGCTAATTCATATAAAACTCGACTGCAGAATGTTACAATATATTAAACATAAGTAGGTAATTTTTTAGTGAATTAAAAATAGAAAATTATGTAGAAAGCTCATTATGACAGTTGGCTTTGTATTTGTTTTTTTTGCAATAGACTTTTAACAAAACATTGTTTATATTTCTAGTTATTTATTTTTCTGGGGGGAGCCCCTACGGCTCCCCGGAGCTATCCAGGCTGATATGGATATCCACAACTTTGGCATCAGTTGATGTGGGTGGAGTTCTAGGCATGCCAGGGACCACGAGCCAGAACCTGACCCCCCTCAGAGAGGCACGGGGAGCAATGGCCCATAGAATGCACATATGATTTTGGAGCATTCTATATCTGCCATCGACCGGGACAGGCACCCAGAAAGGTAAGCGCCGCAAAACAAACCCCTATTTTGGTTAAAACAACAAAAATAGACAAACGAGTGGACAGAACTCCCCAATTGAAAATGAACAAACAAGCATGACGTCTCGCAAGCCACTCCACATGTCTGCGCAGCTCCCCTCCCCCTGGAAGGGGGAAGCCCCAGACCCCTGTGCTGGCAATCCACACCTTCAGTTCGTCGGCTGATGGGATACGGATCGGTCGTTGTGGCTCCAGATTCTTATTTGTCGAGCCTAGGTTCAGTGCTTCTCTTAGGTGGTGTGAGAGCTGGGAGTAATATTCACAGGTACTTGGGCTGCATGTGCTTAGGGTTGCCTTCCCTGAGTGCCCTGTAAGTACTGCCCTAGGGGCTTGGGGTTACCTTCCACAAGTCACCTTGGATCTACTTCTGTTGGTCTTTTGCTGCTCGGCGATTGACTGAACCGAGTGTTTTGTGGGTGGGTGGAGGGGGTGTTTCCTCCGTGGTTTGAATTGGGATAAGTTGTAGCTATTGCATGGTAGGGGCGCGGGGTTCTGCATAGCTAGTTTTCACCTATAACAGCGGCTGCCTCTGTTCCCTTTGGGTACCCTGTCCTCTTGAGTTTTTTTAATTTTGCCTGGAGGGTGGGGGGGGTCTACCGTGGTGTTCCTTTCCCCCTTATACTAGGGTTGTTTGTGTTTGGTGGTCCTCCTGCTTCTCCCTCGTGAGTGGACACGTCCCGGGGGTTCACATTAGCAGTGTTGATTTGGTAGCTTGGGCGCTGGTTAGCAATACCCTGCTTGGGTAAACTCTTAGCAGACCCAGTCTAGGGGCCCTGGGTAACCCCATGGGGCGCTCGGGGCCATTGGATGTGACCCCTCTCTCTCATCTCGCTTTTTGAGAGTTTGAGGGTTGCTCTGTCCCCTTGTCTCAGGGCGATGCTCATTGTTTTGCCTCTGTTATGCTGCCTGTTGGGTTGGTGACACATTTGACCCGGAGTCCTGCGAGCTTTGTTGCTTGTTTGTAACTCTGTTCATCCAATCTGCTATTATTCGGGTGCAGGCAGCTCGCACGTTGCAGGAAAGGTTGTTGCAGCGCGCTTGTTTGGTTGCTTCCCCGGATGCCCCGAGGCTGCCCCATTTGATTTCTAGGGCCCTGGACTTGGAGGTGTTGGTCGCTTTGGCCTTAGTTCCGTCCGCACGCCCTTGTTATTTCCCTTCTGGTTTTCCGCGTCCTCTGTCACGGGTTCTATGCCGCTCTCACTCGTCGTCTTTCCAGTCAGTCCCTTGGATACTGGGACGTTCTGGATTTTCTCCATGGGGAGAACACTTCTTTCTTTCTCTGCTTAAACGGGGGTGGGGTGGCTCAGAGTGGCTCCGCCTCCACCTTTACTCTCCACCTCATCTCCGGTTCACGCGTCTCTGGACATGATCCTCTAGTGTTGTTCCCGGAATGTTACATGGCTCAGCTGTGTTGACAAGGTAGTGTCTACGCTTTACAGGTGAGAGTATACGGTCTGGTGACAGCCAGGCACTGGTTCTCGAATTTTGGATGAGTGTTGGGTGTTGTTTCTAGCATGTTGCTTGGCCACTTTGCATATATCTTAACGTGGCCTTCCTCTGTGCTTATATCAATGCTCCTTAGCCCAAGGTTCAGGCCTGATTGTGGGGAAAGATTCCTTGGAACATCTAATGGACACTCCTTCCTTGCCTCAGCCCTTGCTTCTGGTCACTCCTTCCTTGGCCGTCGTTCAGTGCCTGTCTGCACTCTGTGTACATTGGAGTCTCTCTACTTGATCGTGTACATTCCATTTTCATTGCATTCCCTACCTCTATACTACACTTTCTTAGTATGTGCTTATTGGCTATACTAGTGTTGGTGCTCAGTTGGACTGTGTACATATTCAGTTCCCTGCACTTGGATTGCCCCACTGTTCGATTGTAGTACTTGGGTTCTGTCCTCTTCTTGTAGGTCCCCCACCAGCTTCTGTTGCATTGTCTGCTGGTGGCTGTAGGTTCCGATCACCCACTCCTGCCCCTCCTGCTCTTTTTTGTTGGGACAGGGTGAGCTAGGCTTATGGCCCTGGCTATGGTTTTTCCTTGTTCCTTTGCCGGACAGTGCATTTTGCCTTAGTGTACTCGCCTAGTTGTTTGCTGGGGTTGAGGTCTGGCTCTTTGGTCCCACCTTTCAACTGTCCATCAACTGGTGTACAGATTCCTGAGCCTATTGGGCGCTCTCATATCTACATTTGTTCCTGTGTATGGAGTCTGCCTCCACCTCATCACTGCCTCATGCATTCCATCTGTTAACTACTGACACTGAAATAGTTCTTCTTATGTCCCTGTGGCTCATTTGGGTACTCGGTTTCCTCCTGTGTCCTCTTGTTTGCGTGCCACCCATGTTCAACAGTTTATTTTCATCTTCCCTGTTGGATTCCTGCAAATTTTGTAGGTAGTGATCATGTCTCCCCTTACTCTTGTCTTCCAGTGTCGTGAGGTGCATTTCATGCAGCCTGTCCTCGTAACTCATGCCTCTTTGTTCTGGGACTAGCCTCGTGGCATACCTCTGAACTTTTTAAAGCTTCGCCTTGCACCTGACAAGGTACGGGCTCCATGCTGGGGCCGCATACTCCAGGATTGGTCTTCCTTTTGTCATATACGAGGTTTTGAATAATTCCTTACACAGGTTCCAGAGGGCAGTTCTGATAGTGTGAATCTACCCAAGGATGTGTAGTGTGGTACACGTCCTGGGTTGTTCTCCTTCTGTTACTGCTTCGCGTGCATCGTTCTGCCCTACTGGTGCTGTTTGCACTGCTGCTGCAGGTTAAGGTGTAGCCATTTTTCACTTAACATTTGCATGTCGGCTCGTGGTGCTCGCTTCCTTGTTGGCCTGGGCCTTGGCTCTTTGGTTTTTGTTGATCCGGTTTGTTTTCCCTATTTCGTGGGTCTGGGTCGCTTAGTTCGTCTGCAGGGTTATTGTCTCGCCTGCCTGCGGTTTCTCCCCGTGTCCTTGACGTTCGTAAGTTTGCTGCTCCTGCTGCCATCTTTGGTTCCATGTCCGGGGCTGACATTCAGGCGCAGGGTTTTTTGGCGGTCGAACAGGGTCCTGGCTGTGCGCTACCTCCTTGTCGATCCTGGGCCTAGTCAGGCCTGTGTCACTTGGGGCGGTGGCTGCAGCCTGTCTCGACTTACAGTTGAGGTATGGGGCACCGACTGCTTCCCGGGTATGTCCCCTTCTTTATTTTCTCTTTGAGGTAACTCTGGGGGACCGTAGGGGCTCCCCCCAGAAAACCAGCATTGAATGTAATGAAACGCCATTTTCTGGGAGAGTCCCGGAGGCTCCCCGGCAACCCTCCCTCCCTCCCCAGTCGGCGGTTTTTCGCGTATTTTGATATCCAGCCTTGGAACTGAAGGTGTGGATCGCTGGCATGGGGGTCTGGGGCTCCCCCTTGTTTGCTCGTTTTCAATTGGAGTTCTGTCCACTCGTTTGTCTATTTTTATTGTTTTAAACAGAATTGGGGTTTGTTTTGTGGCGCTTACCTTTCTAGGTGCCTGTCCCGGTCGATGGCAGATATAGAATGCTCCAAAATCATATGTGCATTCTATGTGCCATTACTCCCCATGCTTCTGAGGGGGCCAGGTTCTGGCTTGTGGTCCCCAGTAGGTCTAGAACTCCACCCCACATAGATTGATAAAGTTAGGGATATCAGTAACTGTCAGCCTGGATAGCTCCGGGGAACCTCCGGGGCTTGCCCAGAAAATGGAGTTTCATTACATTAACACTTTTTTGTTTTTGTTTTTCCAGCTCTTCTCCATTTTCCCAATGTATATTCAAACTTTGTGGCAAATCAATACAAGTTAATCTTTGCAATTGCCATACATTACACAAATCCTGCCAAGTTCAACCACTACATTGTATCCTTGGCTTACCATGTCATCGCCATGTGGTTTCTCAAATGTAGATTGCCATATCGGATAAGTTCTGTAACATTTATAACTCAGGTAATGTGATCAAAAGGTTTTTGTTTTATATTTATATATTTAATCTTTACTGGGCTGGCCCCTCAGTCAACCCTTCCTCCTAAGGTTCCCAACATCAAGAAAATGGTCAGTTTATAGTGTCCTCTCAACTTATCAGAGGACCCAAAACAGAAAACGAGGCAATACATCACTTTCAACAGCCGGTTCCAGTTTCAGTTAAGACAGTTTTTGCCCTTGTGTAATGCATACGATCGAAATGTGATCTTCTTCGTAAGAGGACAGGTTGCCTCAGTAGCTTCCCAGTGCATAGGGCTTTGGTTGTGCAATTCCAGAGGCTTGATATCAATTATTAGGCTTCTGGAATTGCACATCTCTATGAAACGCACCAGAATTTGGAGTCTGATTTTCATTGATTCTTTAGTTGACGATCATAGTTTCAAGGTGAAGACTTCTCTTTCCACTAATGCCAGCTCCAACTTGATTGATAACTTCGTCTTGGACCACGAATCCTGGCTCGATTCTCAATGTGTGACCATTAATTTTGACCAGTATTTATGGGTCAAAAAAATTAAATCTTATAGAATGATCAATTTGGATGAAAAATTCTGTGTACAGAAGTGAAAATAAACCTAATATCTCCATTGTACCAGGGTTTGTGAACTGGAAAAAGTTCCACCTATGGTGGCTCATCCCTATATCACCAAAGATCGGTCACCAACACACCTGCCCTGACCTTGAATGTTTAAAAGATTTTTATACAATGTATATACAATGTTTATATATTTGTGTATGCAAATTACGATTGAGAGGTGGGATCAAAGAGCCAGAGCTCAAACCCCGCAAGCACAACTAGGCAAATACAAATGAATGTGTATAAAATGGTGTAACATTTCATTAGTTACATATGTATGCTCTGTTCATATGGTTTTCACAAATATATGGTTGTATTAAAGTATACCAGGCCCAAATGAGGCAGCTCACATATATACAGGTATATAGTGGAACCTCGGTTGACAGAGTATCAATTTTTTGGTCAAAAAAATATCAAATTCATCTGTTCGTATGTGTATAGGTTGAACGAGCACATAGTGGTGGGGGCACATGGCCAGTCACTGTTTACAAGTCTATCCCATGTAGTGACGGCCGAGGCCGCGCTTGAATTCTTTGTGAAGAATTTCATTGTCTGCTTTTTTGCTTTAACATAAAAGCTCGTATTTTATATCATACCATGGGTCCCAAGATGGATGGTGAGAAGACGGGATGGTGGGGGAACTGGATGGATGGATTTAAGTTAAAAAAAAACAGTATGAAGACATGTTTAGCACTCCAATACACAGCATGAAAGTGGAAGATCCAGACAACTTCTTTACGCGTGATATCCAAGCACCTGTAAATATTACTGATATCAACATGAGCGTAGCAGATTTTGAAAGAGAAATTGACTATGCCCATGCCTCAGCCCCGGGTCCCGACTCATGGANCATCATCTCATGCTATTTATATTTTTAGATATTGCTTTCATGTTTGGAGCATCACTACCAGAACAAAATTCTTCAAAACACCATGATAAGGTTCACAGTAAGTAGTTTCAGTTGATAAAAAAAATAAACCTGTATATATATATAGTATGTCCTTCCAAATGGCACCCATCATTCTAAGACCTCATTTTTATTTATCAGTGGATTACTTAACCACCACTCTTAACTAATGAAATCTTCATTTTTCTGATACTACCCAGCCAGCACCCTTTGATAAAGTCAATTGAATATAAAACTGTACTAATCTGTTTTTGTGCCATTGCTCAACAACTCATTACTCAGCATTTCCTGTAGATGTACAACTTGATATAATTTTATTTTTTTTATTTTAAAGATCCTTGAAATGATACTGGAAATGAGAATAAATGAAAATTATCAGATTGGCTTTATAAGAAATGAACTACGTGATGTTGGTAGGAGCCCCTCCTCAATTTCAAAATATTCTCCATTCATTATTTTGGATCACATACACAGTAAGTATTTTCAGAGATTTCGAATTTGCAAAAAGAAAAAAAGGTATGTGGAACATTCGCCTTTAATAAAGTAAAAATTATACACACTTCTCTCTAATAATGGGAAGGCACTATTCTGGTACTGCTGTAATCAGTAAGGCAGCTGGATTTGAATGTGTGTGTATGTAATTAACTGTGTAGTTACAGGATGAGAGCTATGCTCGTGGTCACGTTTTCCCAGTACTGTATTGTCATTCAACACTTGGAAATGGTTTTTGGCCTCCTACATTCTTAACTTGTTCCAACCATCTACCACTGTTTGCAAAAGATAACCTAATATTTTTTGGTACCTTTATTCTGGAGGTGGCTCCCTGAAGCTATCTCGCTGAGATAACCCTTTTCTCCTGTCTACTTGTTCACATTATTGGTAGAATTTCTATTTTGCCTACTAGAACCTGGGCCCCGTCAGAGGCAGAGCAAGCAACATTCCATCCCACCAGAAAAGTATCCAGAATGTCAGAGAAGCATTATGGACAACTGCAAAGTTGATCCAATTTCTTTGGTTCCCTATTCCAAAGCTCTCATTTCTTAGGTCATTTGCAGTATTAGAACTAGTCAGCCTGTGGTCTACCTTCATGCCTATGATTACAAATAAGCTGTTCTGGTACCAGTGTTTTAAAAAAATGTCCTGGCCTGAAGTTTAGATGCTGGGTTTTAGGAGTCTAAAAAAAAGTCATGGCTAGTATATAGTCAATGTCTCTGGGTCCAGTCATTCCTGTTTTCCTGGCCTTTTGTCTATTTGCCTTGGTACCTTTTGTCTTTGACTTCCTGGTAAGTCACTTGCTTTTACTATTTGCAGCTAGGTAGCTTCATGGAGGCACCAGTGGGCTCCAGAAGACTGCATTGAATGTAATGAAACTCCTTTTTTGGATTGAGCCCTAGGGGCTATTGAACATCCATCCATTTATTGGATGGATGTTCTACATCCACAAAGTTGGTGGATGTAGATTTTCTCCAGAACCAAATTGGAGGCTGTAACCCTGGACCACCTGGTGGTTGTTGTTTGGTACCAACAGGTTTGAGATAGTTTAAGATGATTAGCACAAAGTAATGTTTGATTATTTTGTGCTTCTGTGAGGGAGGGCCAGGTTCTGGCTTTGGTTCCTGGTAAGCCAAACAGGCTGTTGTGGCTTGATACACAGGAAAGAAAGTACTTTTCTGAGTACTTCTTGGTACTCAAAGAGCTTCAGGGAACTAGTGGGGCTCAATCCAGAGACAGGTCACTACATTCAACACTGTATTTTTTCTAAGATACATTAATTTGGCAAGTATATACAGTATAGTCATAATTAAGTAGTAAACCTTCAAATTATATTTGGTTTTTGTCTAGCAACATACTATTAATAAGCATATGCAAATTTTTTTTTTTTTTAGTATACTACAGTGCTTGACTTCATTAAACATTTCAGTATTCAGTTTTCTACATGCTTTCACAATAACTATAGTCTACATGCACATTATATTATGCTCCCTATACCTAAGAATTTAAATATTTATTAATACTATAGAATTTTTTTGTACTGCCAAATTTATATACAGTGCTGATCTGCTTGCTTATAACAATCATATAACAGGTACAGATTTGGAAGAGGAAACCTTGCAGGCAGCGGCAGCTATGTCCCTTGAAGAGAGCGAGACAACCCCTTTGTCACTCACCCAGGCAACATCACTTCTTGTTACTGCTCTCAAGAAAGAAAAAGGTAATTTTTTATCCAAATTTATCTTTACCCAAGTACATTGGAACCGCAATATTCGAACGGCTCCTAAATCAACCTTTTTGGCATTTAGTCCGAGCTTTCAAATAGTGTAAAGGGTTCAGTGCACAACCCTGTACGCTTTTCTCTTGGATACTTTCATATTTTTTATATTCTTAGGCAACATGGTGATTTACACATTAGTTAATGATAGCCAAGCAAAAATTAAAAAGGGTTAAAACCATGATAGAGATGAAGACCTCATAGCTAAATATGAATGGGGTGCCTGTTTGTCTGCTCTTGTTACCGAGTTTGGTATGCATTAAATAAAGTTCTCCAATAAATGAAACGTGTGCAAAATGTGGGGGAGGGTGGAGTGGAGTGGAAAGTTTTTTTGACAAAAGTATCATCCTGACAAAGCTGTGAAGCTGTTAGCATTGTCATTCAACAGGTTTGTCTTGCTTTAGAAACACTTTAAAGCACAGGTAAAATCAATCAATCAATCCTTGGACAAGTTACTTGCAAGAAAAGCATCCAGTTGAGTCTAAGGGAAACACAGAAAAGAGAGAGAACCCCAGAAGCACAACTACCAGAAGTTATAATGATAGGGAACTTCCCCACCAAATAACATCTCTTCCTTTGCCTCCCACCTTCCACAATACCATCAACTCTTCTAAGTGCAGATAGTGCAAACCATTAGTATTTATTTTATTTAACTGTTGCATTAATATATAAAATTTTGTGGTCCGTAACAGTTTAATCCAACTTACATTATTCCTCATGGGAAAAAATTGTTCAGTATTCAAACATTTTGGCATTCGTCCAGTCTTCAGGAACCAATTAAGTTCAAATACCAAGGTTCCAATGTACATGGATGCAAATGAATTTGGCTGTAAGTTTCCATTTGGTATATTTAACACTTTCGCGCTTAGCGGACGATCGTTAGCGTCCAATCTTTTTTTCCTGATTCTGCCCTCTGGACGCTGGCTGGCGTCCAATGGTTAAATAATTGTATAAATTTTATGTATTATGCGATTTTCTTTTAGTTAGTCTCAAAATGTTCACCATGAAATTTACATTTTTTCTAATAACCAAAGAGCTTATTAAAGAAAACGGCATGGCAGTGATTCATCTTGGTATAACAATTGTATGGTGCCGATATGCCGCCGCGGGTAACACTTCAGCCACTTCCAACCGTCTTGTGGGTTGGTTGCGACATTAATTCTATATTTATATGCATATGTCCGTATAGAGAATTTTATTGCGGTTCCAATGATACCATAATCAATGATGTAGGATAAATGTGGTCATCGCAATCATTAAGAGAGTGGAAACATTTGTTGCTGTTTGGCGCTCTCGCCAAACAGTTTGGCGAGAGCTTCTGTTTCTGTTTGAACTGTTTCAAACAGTTTCTGTTTGGCAGTATTTTATATGTATGTTCTTATAGAGAATTCTATTGCGAACACAGTGATACCAAATTTAAATACGTAGGTCTACAATTAGTGTCAGGACAGTAAGAAGAGTATACACTTTTCGCTCCTACCGCTTAAGCGCGCGACGCCGAAAGCACAGGTTCACTCTCGTTTTTTACGCTGCGCCCAAAGCACTAAAGTGTTAATCCTTAGTGCAGCAATCATAAAAATTGTCACCTTTGCCTGTGAAAATAATTATTTTACTTACAAAATAAGTTTGTAAATAAATAAAAAAATTTAAGTAGGGTGGCGTTTGTATTAAAAAGTATGAAAAACTGTATCATTATTTGTAGCTGGAAAGTAATACATTCATCAGCATTGTTGTGGAGGCAGCAAAGACCAAACAAAAATACCCTTACTTAACTGCTGTCCTCTCAGGACTGAATCCACAACAGTTGCCTAACTCCTGGGTACCTATTTGCTACTAGGTGAACAGAAGCATTTGGTGAAAGGAAACTTGCCCAAACACTTGCCCTCCTGAGTAATTATATCTAGGACATTTTTGTTGATCAAACTGCTCTTAGCACTGTTACCTTGGTTTAATACAATAGAAAATGTTAAATTTAGTTATTAAAAACATTTTCTGTGGAGAGCCCCTTCGGCTCCCCAGAACTATACTGTGCTCATGTGCATATATTAGACCGTGGCAACAGTTGGTCAATGGAGTTCTAGGCCTATCTGGGACCAGATCCAGAACCTGGCCCCCTCAAGAGAAGCATGAGGAGCAATGGCTTATAGACACCCCTGTGTAATTGGAAGCAGTCTTTGTCTGCCATCTACTAGGTCAGGCACCCAGAAAGGTTGGAATTCCAAAACAAAACTACAACTGATAAATTGCAAACCGAAAGCTGAACTAGCAAATGGAACAAACAGAACTAGGATGAGAACTATGCTTGTTGGTCCTGTCTTTCCAGTATTATGATGATTTTGAATCTATTGAAGGTTTTGGTATCAACCACCACTTCACTAGATTCAACAGACTACCACAGTTTGAAAGAGAACTTCAGTTTAATTTTATGGCATTTTTGTTTCCTTTGCTTGAATCTATGACCTCTTGCTCTTGTAGTTGCAAGTTTCAAAAATTCTTTTGTATTCCTTTCATTATTAAGTAGTGATCATATTGCCTCTTCTAGTTTGGTATATTGAGCACCTCTAGTGTTTCCTCATGAGCTTTTTCAGTTCTGGAAGCCATTTAATAGGATGTCTATTGCACCTGTTCCAGTTTGTTGATGTGCTTCTTGATAAAGTATTTGGGCACCAAACAGCTGCTCCATAATTCATTAAATATTTCACTGTCAGTGTGTTAAAAAGTGATTTTGAAGTTGGAAAGCACAGCATTGGTTCCTTACAATGTTCTTAGTGTATTACTGGATATTAACATTTGCCAAAAATGGTTCCCATCTTTATAAAAGACACTGCCTTCAAAATGCTTTTTCTTTCTTCAGCATTTTTTTGGGCGATTTTTTTTTTTTTTTCTAACCATGTTCCTTTTGCCTTTGAGCACGAGTCCAGAGGCCTGGTAGTTTTGTGGAGATCTGTGGAACTTGGAGCACAATAAAAAGCTAATGAAGGGGCCTAAAAGGGTTTCATTATACAGTATTTAAAATTGCAAGGGTATGAAATCATACTTAATGGATTTTATTATACACCAATATTTATTTTCCAGATTGGGTGATACTCTCTCTAATACTTAAGAAATTGAGTAAAGCTTTGCAGAACAAAGTTCTTGTGATTGGTCGAGACAGAAATGAAATAGTTCGTCTTATATCTGCACTCATTTCCATGGTTAGTAATCCTGTTCTGGTTTCTTAATATTGTACTATTATAAATGTGACATTGTACATAATCACTGTTAAATGTTAAAAATAATCGGAATGATTTACTCCTTTGAACTGAATGTGTAGAGCACAAGGTTGTGGTGGTAAATCGGCAGATTTACTGGGGATTTGGTTGATCCAAGTTGACTGCATGGGCTTCAATTAGCTCCTGGGGTGTTGTGCTTCATTTTTCATCAGCTGTATTGCTCTTCACTACAACCTTTTCTGCTCATACTGTAGCTCTTTTGTTGTAACAAATCCTACTCATTAGTTATGAGAAAGCACCTTCGTTTTATAATTGAAATAATTGAATCGAAAACTGTAGTTATGGCTGTTAGTCATTAGTTATCCAGATACTTTACCTGCTTTATAATTTGATATACTGTACAAATATTTGAAGATTACATGTCACATTTTTTGCAAAAGTCATGTTTTATTCATTTGTTTCTGGGAGGATTTTTTTTAATGTAACCACTATCTAAACATATTCAATGAAAATCTGCATTACTGTCTATATATGGTGAGGCTTCATGGATTTTTTTTACTGTTGTGTGCTGATGTTTTGACATTTTCTAATTCATTATGTTCATATTATGTAAAAGGTCTTCAGTTAAAATGATCTGATTTGTTAATTTATTAAGATTCTTTACAATTGTGTCAACAGCTATTGTTTTGATCGTAACTGAAGCCTAATTTTATCAGCACAAAATTGTAACATTATTGATAATTTTTTCCAGATTGATGATAGGTGCCTTGATCTTCCAGCTTCCTTGTACAACACACCAGCCAAATTTAATCAATCACTTTTCCAGAGAAATATTTTTCAAGTGTTGGCAAAGCTAGTACCACATCACATGCATTTTGATTACAGTATCCAACGAAAGGTATTTTAATTTAATTGTTTAATAATAAATTTGTTAGAAATTTGACTAGAAACAATGATGTACTTGTCACTATTGTTAATATTTGAACAATTTATCACTTATGCTGTCAAATATAATATCCACTTCAGTTCCAAAAACATCATTAAGATTCAAGGTATGCAAATTAATGTTTACAACCTGTTTTAATAAGTAGTGAAATAATACAAATAGTGTAGGCTTGTTTAGTTTAGTAAATTATAATAATAGTTTTTCTAATAAGTTGTTCATGTGATGCCAAAATGGATTGCCTAAGATTGGTTGACACATTGATGATCTTGTATTGAAAAAATATTAGAGCAAGTCCTTAAAATTTTTATTAAAGAAAGGAATGGAAATGTTTGAAATAATGAATAACTTTGAATTTTAATAGAATTTTTTTTTCAGGTAATCAGATGTTTATCAGTAGGAGTAATAAATCAATATTCAGGACCATTATGCATTAGTACTATAACTATGTGTGTATTGGAAATGCAGGATTCTATGCTTAAAGTTGTGGCTAGTGTCATAAATAGCTTTTCAAGAATGTCTGCTACTGTCCCAAGGGCTAGGGCAATGATGGAATTCCTTTCAAGTAAGTAGCTAGTCATTTTGATGTATTGATGACCTTGCTCGAACGGATTTACGTGCAGTGGAATCCTTGGTTACATGAAAAGAACCGGCTAATGAATTAACTTGTAATTATGTGGAATATGGTGTCTGCTCCACCAAGCTATCTTGGTGTAGGGTAAACAGACCCAACTCAAAACAATACCCATGTTTCAGTATTTTAAAATTTACTCTTTTGCCTTCAGTATTAAATGCCAATACAAAAAACTAACATTGAGTGAATTGCCTCTTTCTGAGTGATCCACAGTGGCTCCCCTGAAGCCATCTTACTAAAATGATTCTAAACTACCAAGTCAAATCAACCTTAGTTCTACCACGGACCAGAACCATAACCATAACCTGGCTTCCCTTAGAGGCACAGAGTAGGTGATACTGCCACCCCACAGGAAAAGTGTCCAGAAAGTCAGTGAACCAATAAAAACCACTGCCGAGTTCAGAGACCAAATCCTCAAACACTGCAAAACAAACTATCCCAAGAATGTGAACAATAGATCGAATCTCTGGAACCTAGGACAAACTCCTTGCCACTAACATGAATATTTCAGATTTTTCTGCACAAGAAATAATGAATAGTTTTGTGGCAGGATAGTTGATTAACCCTTAAACTGTGCATCACGTCACATGACGTGTTGGAGTACTACGCAAGATTTAAAAGGCCCGTGGATACAGAGTTCACCTCACCTTCATCAGGACTCTTGTAAACAGACACCATTTAAGAAAAAAAATGTGGGCAACATTCCTGGGTGTTAGCACCTCGGTACTGAGTGAGCCACCAAGGCTGGCGCATGCAGCATGATCTCGCAGCATTGCTGTTCAGCTTGTGACCGCAGCATCGCCTAAAAATGTCAAAATATATAAGTACAAGCTACTATTTAGCGATAGTATTACAGAAGATCCCTGACTGATAAAAATGTCCAGGATTCTGATAATAGCAGGATTAGGATAATTAGCATTGTAGTGGGAGAAGCAATCTTGGTTGGGAGGGAGGTAGCATTATCTGCTGACTGTGTGTGACCACCTTTACTGTCTGGACTCACTATACCAGCTTAGTCATTTGCTATGGTGAACAAAACGTGCAGATACTTGTATATAACCTCTGTATATAGTGAATAAAAGCAGAAAACAGTATGGTGGGAAGAGAAGGTTGGCGAGTCAGGTGAGGGAGGGAGTCATAACCAGTGGCAGGCTAGCTGGTGTGTGGTCACCCCTTGCAGCTGTTTGACTCGGCATACCAACTTAGTGATTCTTTATGGTGAACACCAATGTAGATACTTATATATAACATGTATATGTAGTGTAATGACAGCAAAAGGAGTGTTGAGAGAAGCCATTTTAGTGAGGGAGGTGGCAACATCTGCATGACTTGTCATGTTGGGTAAGGGTGGCCGCTATGCTCTTGGGTGCACTATACTGGCTTAGTTGAACAGTTATGGTGAACAAACATGTAAATACTTATGTATAATGTGTGTGTATAGAGGGTAAAACACCTCAAACCGTATCCTTGAAGGAGGAATGTTGGTGCGTCTGGCCTTGAACCAGTGACGATGGGGGAGAGGGAGCACGAGTTGTGTGTGGCCACCTGTTATTGTCTGCCGTCACCATACAAGATTAGTGGTTTGCTATAGGGAACACAAATGTAGATACTATGTATAACCTGTGTATATAGTGTAATAACTGACAAAGTATTTGTTCACTGTTTTATGAACATAATAATTCAATCGATAAAATGCACACCATAATTTTGAGTACAGTGATGATTCCACATTTTATTATATAAATATGACACCACACACTTTTGAATAATATTACATAAAAAAATCTAAGAAAAAAATCACAATGAAATAATTAGGTAATTATATCTTTGTGGCACTCCCCTACCTGACAGCTTCGGTGAAGTAGAACTTCCCTGACGCTTGCCGAGTCAGCACCTCTTTTATGGCCAGACTTCCCCGACCTATTGCGGCCGAAATATGCCACTTAGGATTTTTATATTTTTTTCGTGATCAGGGAACAAATTAACAGGGTAAGAAATATTTTTTTTATACGCCTATGAGTGACAAAGGCCAAATGGCCCTTAGCAACACAGGTTTAAGGATTTGCTGAAGAAAAGAAAATGTGTGAAATTAAAACAAGAAAATGCAGGTCTCGAGAATGAATTTCATAATTTAACCCCTCAACTGCACAGCTTCCAATATGGCACCCCTCCAGTGAGCAGAAATAAATTCTCTGGAAAAAAATGTTTTTTGAAAGTGTCTAAAATCCTTCCCTGAGTATGTATAGATAAAAAGTAAAAATTGTACTTACTTTGGCTGCTATGGGGGTCCGTAAGTTCGCGCGTGGCGTCATCATCCTGGTCGCCCATGGCGTATGCCCCTGGGGTCACTATCGCGCCCGGCTCAAGATGCACCAGTTGCCACGAATATATTTTTGTTCATTTTTTGCGCACCGTTTTAAATACATTTGTTTTTTCGTGCCAGCCCCATGTATAATGAACACACACTATATTATGGCAGTAGAACATCCGTACTGTCCGCAAGACAGTTACGTGCATGACACGTGTACACATGTTTCACATATCCCATGCATCGTGCTAATTTATGTATATATACAATCTATTTACACACTACACACTATCACTCATTATATACATTCGCCATCAACACTCAGAACTCTGCGAGTGTCAGCTGCCACATCCAGCCAGTCTCCCTCACTCCTCCAACATCTTACTCGGCAACATTGCTCCTCCATCATACTGTTATTGTTTTTTATTACACTATTTACACATGTATACCAATCTACATGTTTTATTCACCAGAACTATGCAAGTAAGCCGGTATTGTGTCCAAACTTTACAGTGGCCACCATACACTGCATGAGAAATCGCACGGCAGCCAGCACAAATTATTTTGCTGTGAATAAATGAAGACAATTATGAGGTATAAATGATGGCAGCTTTAATCAAAGTGGAAAAGCTCACATTGCAGGTCTAAAAAAATTTATAACCTGTAGTGGATGGAAACACCTTCGACAATATATCCAATGTCCCTTCATCCTATATTCCGAGTCTTCTGGTCCTGGTTGGTAATGAACACTAAATAGTGTCCCCAATTTGTCAGCCAGTTTGGATCAACATGGAAGAATGGTTTCTTTGCCTGATAATTCAGCACTTTGAGGACTGAGTCTACCTGCAAGCAAAATACAGTATTTAAAAACAGGACCACAATAAATTACCATGAAATTAATACATCGCATTAGCCACTGCCCGATTGTTATTTCCCAACTTACAGGTCGATATTGAGCATACGTAGTAACCAATACATAAACTCTTCAATTAAACCATAATATCTCTCAGTATCCACAAGTTCTTCAATGTAGTCCATAATTGTTGAGAGAATATTCATAATGGTACTCTCTCTTCCCCATCTTCCAGACAAACTGTAAAATAAAGTGCAATTTTTTTTATAAAGCG
>WNGS01109635.1:13060535-13075276 GCA_020271785.1 Procambarus virginalis | reverse complement strand
ATATAGGGGTTTGCATAAATGTTGATATATCCTTCATGTGATAATCTGCACCTCTGGTTAACTAGGTTTAAATGAAACTTAAGAAAATTACTACACCATTTCTTTGTAGTAGGTAAGTGCAGTACTGTACATCTTTATGGAGAGGGTTTCAGGGGTTCTTCTCCATAAGCCCAGCTTGGGGCCAGGTCTTGTGAAAGATGTGCTTCTGACATTTTGTTTGCACTACCTACTTGAACATTACAGCCTTTATCCATGTAATGTAATGAAATCCACTTTTATTCTTTCTTTTCATTAGAGATATTATGATTATTAAATGCAGCCAGATTTCATTTAAATCATTTTTATTTAGGCATGTAGTTTAAAGTATAAAAATGTTTCAATGATTACATAAATACATTTTGTATTGAATTTAAGCAGGTGTCGAAGATGTGATGTGGTAGCTGAGGTGTCTTTAGGCCATTGCTCCTCGTGCCTCTCTTGAGGGGACCATGTTCTGGCTCTGGTCCCCGGTAGGCTTAAAACTCCTTCGATTGACTGTTGCCAGTCTAATACATACACACACCAGCCCAGTATAGCTCCAGGGAGCCTCTGGGTCTCGCCCAGAAAATGGCGTTTAATTATATCAAATGCTGTTTTTTTAAAAGGTGCTTTATAGTGAAAGTGTGTGAGAAACTCGCCAAGGCAGAAGCTAGCCTGCATCATGCACAGTAGGCATATTCACTACAGGCGAAGTGTCCTCTTTAAATAAATATAAGTAACTGTGTGGGTGTGGTGGCGATACTGAGGGGGAAGTAAAATAGTTGACTTGCATCCTTGTCGATTGGAAACACTTTTGCAATGTTTGAAGATCATGATCGCTGTAATCTTTACATATTGGTGCAGTATTGTATGTGATACTTTTTTCCAGAATAGTGTAGGATTGGTAGTTTTTTTATGAATGTGTCTACTAACCCTAGCAATGTTTTGATCCTAGCCTCCAATGTGCTGAATGCTATAACCTCTGTGGATTTTATATACATGTTCTATAGTGATTCTAAATTGTTACATAATCTTCATATTAGATCCATTCTGCTATTATTGTCACCCTTAGTAATGTCGGTTAAGAGTGTTACCTGCTCCTTTTTAGTTCTTTTGGAACTTTGGTTGGCTAGTTTGGGAAGTATTGTTATACTGATTGTTCTTGTTGACCAAGTCTTGATTTCTGCCAGACAATTTTAGTTCCTAATTTAGAAGTCATTCAATTGTGAATGCTGTGCCTCTGTGAGGTGGGGCTAAGTTTAGTAGGCCAAACAGGACTCCTACATTAATGTGTACATTTGCATGGAGTACAGTACTCTTGGCAAGGTGTTGGGAAGCCACTGAAAGTCTTCCCCAAAAAATGCTGGGTGTTAATTTACCCAAGGATCGCCATCTATTTAGTGGCCACGATGGGACTGGAAACTGGCGGCTTGTCGAAGGTCTCGCACCTTCTACCCCATTTTTCCCGAATAATTTTTCCCAGCTTGATTTTGAACTGAAGTAATGTCATATTATTCATGGTTTTGGTGGTTAGGCGGCTCCATGGTTTTTTTAATCCTATGGGTTTATAACTATGGGTGAAAAGCATCTTGTGTTTTCTGTCCTACATTGACTAGTTAAGTTTGAAGCCATTGTTCCTTCTACAAGTTACATCTGACCTTTTAACCCCTGCACTGCACACCTGTTTTTGGTAAAAATTTCATGGTGCAGGTATCAAGGTCTTTTTTTTTTTTTTTAACAAAATATTTCCAAACTGGACCATTTTTGTTTCAAATCAGTGATGAAAACATTAAAGAACATTAAAATATGGCCTAATTTAAAAAAAAACACAACCCTCGGAGCACCTTAAAGTGCTCTGCACAGTTGAGTAGTTTGTTCATTTACAGTTGAGTAGTTTGGCGGTTTGCATCAATATCCTCTAAATTGTCCTTTACTTTCATTTACATGAAGCAAGTTGCAAGCCTTAGCAAGGAAGAAGAGGCAATAAGTGTTGCTAGCCAAGGAGATATCAAATTGTAGGTCAGGTGCTATAAAATGAAATGGAATTGTCGTGCCAGCATTCCTACAGTACTTGCCTTCATCTCCATTGGATTGAGGTACCAGAGACCAGGAATCTGGCGAGTGTTCATGGTGCATCTTGCAGAGGGTGTGTAACCCTCCACAAACATTGCTATAGTCAATCGGCAGGTGTCTGAGGGCTCTGAACTAGAGATAGAACCTGTGGGTGAAAGAAAATGGTGGGTAATGCTGCCAGAGGTGGAGTTAGGACTTGTTGCTGTGGGTAAAAGTGTGTGGGAGCAGCAGCTAGGATAGGCAGGGCTATAGATGTGTAGAAATATGCAACCTTAACTATTAATATGGACAACCACTTTTAACATTCTGATGGTAGTTTGTGATTGGTTGCTTAGTCCTCTGATAACTGTTGGCTGGGAGGTGCTCTTCAAAAGGTAGTGGCTGCCCTATATGCAGTAGTTGTTGAGGCTACTCATCACTCAATTTCTCCATGGCTCATCACATGCCATCACTTTGCAGGGTGAGCTGCTGACACTGCAAACCTCCACTTAGTAATATGGAAACAGCTGCTACTACTAGCTTCATCTGTGCTACTAGCATCTGAACCAATGTGACTAAATCAAGAGTGTTTTCCACATATTCATGGCATAATAGAACAGCAGGTGGCACAGCTGGTGATATGGAACTCTGGGAGTGGTGTTGACCTGGGACCACAAATTGTCCTACAAATCGTGGGACCAGGCTTGAGCAAACAGAGCGAGCCTCCCCGTGATTGCACTATTAATGGGACGAACAGCGAAAGGGCCGATGCACCTTAAGAGCACCTAAACAGCACACAGGGTGATCCCCACGCCGAACAGAACAGACGGTATTGAACGCTGCGTCTGCGCCGAATCAGATGGGAAGAACCCAGAGCCCTGGCACAACCATTCCGGGAAGGGCCCCCCATGAACCCCCTGGAGCCCGACATAAGACGGCAACTAGACGAAGCTGCCTGCAGATACTGCACAACTGCAGATGCTGCGAACAGCAATGGGCAAAAAGGTGAAGAAAGCCTAAGAGCCAGGGCCAAGCGGATTTCAAGGAAGAAGTGAGCACCACCTGCTGCCACACGAGTCGGGAAGCAAAATAATGCAAAACCGCATCCACATCCATATATTGCGAGGAATTACCTAAGGAGCGGCGCAAACAGCTTCAACAATGCAGACGACGCACGCACTGCCAAGGGCAATGCACTAGATCCAGAGGCAGCCCCTAAGCTCCTCCACATCCACCTCAAGTCAGAGGACAGCTAGAGGAGAAAGAAACGCAGGGCCAAAGCCAACAGGCCACGCGTGTGCAGGTCCTTCGCGACCAATGCAGCTGAAAGGGAAGGAATCTGCATATGAAGCTGCATCACACCAACATACCACGGAATGGCAGGGGCAAAGAAGCACGCATTTAGATGCTCAAATTCGACCTCCAGGAAAACCTGCAATGCTGTCTGAGCCTCCCGCCACTCAAGTGTGTGGGATCAACAGAACATATGCCAAGCCTCCAACGAGAAGAGGGCAGCGTGCTAACCAGGATGGCTCCGGAGCTTCATAACGAACCCAGTAAGGACACTAAGATCCATGCACAAATGAGCACAGATCCATTACGAGAGCATAATCCGGGTCAGGCAGGAGGTAAACTGCAAGGGCTTCCAGTACCACGTGGAATGGGACACGAGAAGCCAAAAACCTCCGGAAGGACTGGATCACGCAACTGAACCTGGGATGGGGTAGATGCCAAATCCAATTCATATGAGGGAGCGAAAGAGATCTCCTCTTTGTAACGCCAAGCCCCGCTCCGAGGGTACAAAATCCCAGGCGGGGTCCAACAGCCCCAAGGCCTCAGTCGACTCATCCCCCGCCCCGCAAACCCAACGACCCGGGGCCAAGCCGTCCTCCAAACCTCTAAAGAAAAGGCAAGAGCAGCTGAAAAACAGGAATGAAGGGGGGCCCAATGGTCAGACCCAGAAGCTCCGGCTGGAGGACCAGGCTCGAATGCCTCCACCGCTACCCTAGAAGGGAGACTCCCCCAAGATCGCCGGTGTCCCAACACCAACTAGACCCTGCCCTGTCTCAGAAACCCTCAGATGTTTCGGAGCCGGAAGCAAGGGGGAAGGAACCTGGATGAACAATGAGGGGCAGATGGAACCAAAGTCAAAGTGACTCCCACCCCCAAATCCGTGTCCCTACGACCAAAACGGGACAGTCTCGGGGGCATCCGGGGAAGCAACCAATCTATCGCTTTGCAGCAACCTAAACCTAGCATGAATGCCCAGCCTCCTGCACCTGCATATCATGATCAGTAGCTTGGGTGAACTGAAGTACGTGCAAACAACAAATGTTGCACGACTCCGGGTCAAAAGAATCGCCGACCCTACAGGCAGCATGGTGGAGGCAAAACTGGTGATTGTCACCCTGAGACAAAGGGGACAGAGCAACCTTCAACCTTGCACGAAGCGAAATGGGGACTCGGTGGACATGTCTATTGGACCAAGGAGCCCCAGTGGGGTTTCCCAGGGCCTTTAACCTTTTCAAAACATTAAGGAAGCACAGGCAGGGTCCCCTGGGACGTGATCACTTATGGGAACCTAGCAAAGGACCCCCAAGAACAATAGGGTATGACCAACCAAGAGGCAGAACCTTCACCAGGCAGAGAAAACAAAAAGAAAACTCACGCAAGAGGACAACGTGCCCAGGCGGAACAAAGCCGGCTGCTATCAAGCTGCGCTGTACCCTGCTCCCCAACTAGTGACAAAAACTACCCCCTACCCAGAGACAAACTTGTAAACAAAAACCCCCAGCTGACTCAAAGAGCAGTCATTCACCGAGCAGTAAAAGACACAGCAGAGGTAGATCCCAAGGTGACTTGTGGAAGGTGGCCCTAAGCCACAAAGGGCAGTACTTGCAGGAGCACCTAGGGAAGAAAACCCTAGGTGTGCATGTAGCCAGAGTACTTGAAGAATATTACTCCCAACTTGCACACCGACCGTAGAGACAGTACCAGGCCATAAGGCACAAAAACTAACAAAATCTGTAGCCAGAGGTACAAGACCTGCCAGTAAACACATCAGCCAAGAACTGAATGGTGGATTGCTGGCCCAAGGGTCTGGGGCTCCCCCTTCCCCTCTCGGGAAAGGGTGGAGGGTTGTGCAGATAGCGGCACGGCAATGTGATGACATGCTAATTTGTTAATTTTCATTCGGGGAGTTCTGTCCACTTGGTCGGATTTCGGTAACAATATTTTCCCTAGAATAGGGGTTTGTTTTGAGGCGCCTACCTATCTGGGTGCCAGACCCGGTTGATGGCAGACATGGAATGCTCCCAACCACACAGGGTTTTCTATAAGCCATAAGCCATTGCTCCTTGGGGCTCTGAGGGAACCCAGGTTCTGGCTCGTGGTCCCCGGTAGGCAAGAACTCTATGCACATTAACTGATAAATGTAAATATGCATGTAGGAAAATATGTAGCTGTAAGTAACTGGTTCAAACCTTTCCCCAGGGATCAGCATGGCATAGAGCTGGTGAGAGATGTTGTTCTGGTTCATTTAGATGGAGTTGAAAAAGAGGCACAGGTGAAAATAAGAAAAGCTGCTGTCAAACTGCTTTGCAAGATTGTTATGAAGCTTCATTCAGATATTACCTTGAGTGTACTTTACATGTTGGAAAAAGTAAGTATGTATTTTTATTGCTCTTAAATGTGTATTCTTTAACTAAAGTTGTGTGCACAGAATTCATACTGTTAGTGGGCACTTTCCATATGTGTAACCCTTAAACCCACTCAATACGTCTATAGCTGGAGTGAGTAACTATTGTAAGATGGTGCACCACAGCTACGTATGGTTGGGAGTACCACATAAGATTTGTTCTGTGTTTTACACAGGGTTCACATCAGCTTCTTCGGGGCTCTTGTAAACAGACGCCATTTAAAAAAAAATCATGGGCAACATTGCCGGGTGTGAGAGCCTCGGTACTGAGTTAGCAATCAAGGCTGGTGCACGCAGCATAAGCTAACAGCACTGCAGTTCAGCTTGTGACCACATCATTGCCTGAAAATGTAAAAATATATATAACTGACATTTAGCCATAGTATTACAGAAGAGCCTGACTGTGATAGACTGTACAATGTTCAGATATCAGTGAGCACAATGCTGTTAACCCCTGTTCCTCTGGATTAATTAGCATTTGTCACCCACAGGCACATGCCAAAAAAAAAATATTTTTTTTTTCTTTTAAACCTGTTAATTTGTGTTCTCTGATCATGGGAGAAATAATAAAAAAATCGTAATTAGCATATATTGCCTGCTATAGGGCGAGGAAGCCTGGCAAAAAATAGGCGCTGACTCAGCGTGCGTCCCAAACGGTCTGTTGCTCCCAGCTGTCAGGCAGGCATGGCCACAAAGATAATTACCTAATTATTTCAATGTCTGATATTTCGTAGTGTTTTTGTTGTAATATTATTCAATAGTGTGTAGTGTGATATATTTATATATAATGAAATGAGTGAATCATCGCTGTATTAAAAAGTTTGGTGTGCATATTGTCGATTCAATTATGTTCATCAGTGAACAGATACTTTGTCGGTTATTACACTATATACACAGGTTATATATAAGTATCTGCAGGTTTGTTCACCATAACGAACCACTAAGTTGGTATTATGAGTCAGAAAGCAATGAGTGACCTCCACACACCAGCCAGCCACTCGCTGCCACTCACTCCCTCAACATCTCACTCGCCCACATTCTCCTCCCACCATACTGTTTTTGCTTTTATTCGCTATATACAGACATTATATAGAAGTGTCTACATTCGTGTTTACCATAGCGAGTCACTAAGTTGGCATGCCGAGTGGCAGTGGCAGCCTGCCATTGGCTGCTACTTCCTCCCTCCCTCAACTCACCTGACTCACCCACATTCTCCTCCCACAATACTGTTTTTGCTTTTATTCACTATATACAGACGTTATATATAAGTATCTACATGTTTTGTTCACCACAACTGTACAAAATTGATATACAGTGGTACCTCAGAATACGAGTGTCCCTGAATACGAGTTTTTCGGAATACGAGCAGGATTTGCTCGGAAAATGTGCCTCGGAAGGCGAGGGTTACCTCGGAACACGAGTTTGTTGATACGCGTACAGGCCGAACTAGCGCGTGGTGGTATGGCAATCGTCGCCTCTCGCCCCTCGGTTTACCAGTGCCTTGCGCCTAGTGACTATCCCACATCAATTCTTCACCCTGATTTTGTGTTTTGTTGGATTTTTGGTCATTTGACCATAAAAGTTATATATATCACCATGGGTTCCATGAAAGCCAGTGGTAAGGATCAAGGCAAGAAAGCCCATGTGAGGATGACAATAGAGGAGAAACAAGAGATCATTCGGAAGCATGAAAATGGTACACGGGTTATTGACCTGTGGGAAGAGATGCAAACTTTTATTGAAAAGACTCGCCCAGAGAAAGCTGTAGTAGGCCGTTGTCTTAATCTTTTCAATGACAATGTGATGCCTTACTACAGACAGAGCTTGTGAAGAAGGGAAAAACAAGCTTCCATGGACAGATTTGTCGAGAAAACCGAGCAGTGAGTCACAACCAGGACCTAGTGGTAGGCAGGCAAAACGTGCCAGGGAGTGCACACCAGAAAGGTCCTCACTGCCTGATGTTATAATGGAAGGGGACTCCCCTTCCAAACAGTAACACCTCTCCTCCTCCCCCCTCCTCACCATCTTCCATATGCCTACAGCATTCATCAACAAAAGTAATAACTTGAACGTTGTTTTGTAGGTTTATTTACATGAATTGGGTATAAAATTTAATTTGAAGTGAGGTTTTTGGGGTAGTCAGGAATGGATTAATTCATTTCCCATTATTTCTTATTGGGAATTAGTTTCGGAATACGAGTTTTCGGAATACGAGCTGTCTCCAGGAATGGATTAAACTCTTAAACCGAGGTACCACTGTAGTTAATTCAGACACTAAGAGACGTCGCTGCAGTCAGGTGGCGGCTGCTTCCCTCACACATTTAAGGTCACAATTAGAGGACACAATTAGAGGACAGCAGCTTCTGCTGCTGTCCTCTAATTGTGCTGAACGTCTTTTCCTTTTCCTTCTGTTTCGTTTTTCTCCCCCCTCTTCTCCTATCTGCTTGTCGTTTCTTGCCGACCTTTTGCTTGTTTTGGTTATTCCTTTGGACTTCTCTATTTTGACGCCCGGGTGCTTGAGGAGGCATACTCTTGCACCCATAGAACTGTAGTACCCAACGTCTCGAGCGAGGGGGAACCTTTTATTGTCAATCCCCCTTTCGTCACTGAACCCGATCTTCACGGACTGACGGTTCTTAAGGTGGCGTTTGTGGGGCGTATACTCAAGACGCACTCCTAGGGGCCCCCGGCATGATCGGCGATAGCTTCTTGTTGGGTGTCCTGCCTCTAATTGTGGCTCCATGGTGGGTATGGGGCACATTCGTGGATGAATGTCACTTTGTATTTATGTCGTTGAATGTTTCTCTTGTACCCTCTCAGGCTCGTGGGATGGGCGACCAAGACCCCGAGTCGGCCTGTATTGGAAGACCGGGCTCTGTAGCCCCCGCTGCGTTGGGCACCGACTTTGCTCCTCCTTTAACCCTCCTAACTTCTTCCCTCAGCTCCCCTCCCTCCCTCTGTGGTTGGGTCGAGCCTCGAGCCCCCAGTGGTCACCACTGGGGGCTTGAGGCTCTCGTTGTGACTACTGCATCTATTAACCCATCTTTCTGGGGGGTTCTCAATGCCGTCTGCGCCACGGCAACACTCGCTCAATTCCTTCCTGTCCTGATGCGTATTAGGCCTTGTTTGGTCCCACTTCATGGGCCAAATACTTTGATCTCCTCCCTCTTGATTCTACGCCTCCTGACGATTTCTCCCTCCATTGGCATCTTGTTGATTCCGTGGATGCCTCTGTTACCTTCAACCCCGCTCGTCTCGGTACACGTGTTGTTGCTGCTCCTTCTCAGGATGCAGCTTCCCGCTTGGCTGCCTTATCCTGCCTTGGTGAGACCCCTGTTCGGGTCTCAAAGAACGCTCGGTTCAATGCCAGTGTTGGCACTATTCTCCTCCCGCCCCATGTTGCGACCGGTGTTCGGAATCTGCAGGACTGTCATGATATTTTGCATATCCTTGATGCCCAAGGCCATTCTGTCCTCCAGGTAGACACGTTTACTCGTCCCCCTCGTGGTCGTCGCCGTCAACCCCTTCGGGTTGTAAAGATTACCTTTGATGGTAGGACCCTTCCACCCTCTGTCATTCTTGCTGGTGCCAGGTGCTCTGTCTAGAAGTAAATTCCTTCTCCTAGGCTCTGTAACAAGTGCTGGAGGTTTGGGCATGGTGCCCTCTGCTGCTCTGGGACTGTGTGTGTGTGTGTCCTTTGTGTGGGGGCGAAGGTCACTCTGTCAGTGCATTCTCCCTAGGCTCGCTGCCTCAACTGCGGTGAGGCCCATCCTACCTTCTCCCGTGCGTGTATCCATTAAAAGCTTGAGGCAGCCGTCCTCAACTTGAAGCACCGGGAGCATTTATCTTTTCCTGACGCGAGGCGCCAGGTTCGCCGGCTCCCACCTTATGCTAACGTCTCTTATGCTCGCGTGTTGCGCTCTTCCTCTCCTCGTCCTTCCCACCTTCCTCAGACTCTCAACCGTTTTCGGGCCTTGGACCCTGATACACCCACTGCCCCCTCCTCTGTTCCTTTGAGTTCTGTCCCGAAGGGTCCCCTCCTGGTCCTCTGTCTGGGGGTTCCCCTTCTTTCTACCCGGTCTGTCATGTCTCCTTCCTCGTCTCCCTCCGATCCTCCTTCCCATCCTTCTCCTCCGTCTATTGACTCTCCCCGCCGCCTGTCAGTGCGGGCTGATGTCCATCGCTTTCCTAACACGGCCGTTGTGTGTGCTCTCGTTCAGCTTCTCCTGTTGAGACGCTGGAATCCGTTGCCCAGTACATTGTTGCTGGGACACCTGTCTCTAAGTCAAAAGTGCGTAAGCCTGGGTCCTCTCCTTCCTCCTCCCCGGCGGGTAAGAAGGCTTCGCTTTCTTCCTTGGTCCCTACTTCTGACTCTATCACTCCTTCCCCTCCCATTTCGGTGATTGTGCCCCCTGTTCCTGCTATGGAGGTTTCTTTGGCCCCCGCTTCCCTCTCGGTTGCTGCCCTTGTTGAGGTGCGCTCCCCTCTTTCTACTTCCCCTTTTCCTGCTGCTGTCCTTGACTGCTCCTCTCGGTTGTCTCCTCCTCTTTCTCCTCCTCCTCCGGACCCTGCCCGTCCGCCTCTGGTCTGTTCTCCCACTTCCTTCCCTCCGTATTTGCTCAGTTTACCCATGCTCCCTAATCCTGACTTTGCTGACCCTGATCCTGACCCTGATGTTCTTTAAAGTGCTATGTTGCTCTTTCGCCTTTTTCTTCTTTGTTCTCTGTTGTTGTCCTTTCTCTTCTCGTCGATGTCTATTCTTCAATGGAACGTTCGAGGTTATTACACCAATTTCCTTGAACTCCAACTTCTGATTTTGTGGTTTTTGCCCCCTTTGTGTGTGTCTCCAGGAGCCGATGCTTAGTGCTCGTCCTGGTCGCTTTCGTGGTTATTCCATTCTTCCTCCCCCCCCCACCCCCAGCAAGAGCAGGGGCTCCTAAACTCTTCTGCTCTCTTGATTCGCTCTGATGTTCCCTTTGTCCCCTTACTTTTTCCTTCGCCTATCCATTGTTCTGCTGCCTGTGTTTTTGTGGGTAAATGGTATAGTCTGTTCCATTTATCTCCCCCCAAGTGTCCTGCTTTCCCTTCCTGATCTTGAGCACCTCCTGGACTCCTTGCCAGAGCCGGTGCTCCTTTTGGGCGATTTCAACTGTTGGCATTCCCTCTGGAGTGATATTCTGACAAACACCCGAGGCCGTCTTCTCGAACCGTTCGTCCTCGCTTCTTTATCTCTCCTGAATTCTGGTGAGCCCACTTATGTGAACTCTCGAACTCACACCCTTTCCTGTTTTGATCTTTTTCTCTGCTCGTCGTCCCTTTACTTAGATTTCACATGGCAGGTTCTTGATGACCTCCATAAGTGATCATTTCCCTATCCTTGTTTTTTTCTTTCCACCCTCCCCTCTCCTTCCCTAGGTGGCAGTTTGCCAAGGCTGACTGGAGCCTATTTACCCTCCGTGCTACTCTTTGACCTCTCCTCTCTGCCTCTTCCTCGCGCCCTCCTTTTTTATGACAGTCTTCAACGCTGCCCTCCGCTCTATTCCTCGCTCTTCTTCCCGGGGCACATGGAACTGTGTTCCCTGGTGGAATGCAGACTGTCCGCTGTAAGCATGCAGCCTGGAAGAAACACTGCCGCCGGCAGACGTCTGATTTTTTTATTTTGTTTCGGAAGGCAAGTGTGGTGGCCATTAGGACCATCCGTACAGCTAAACATGAGAGTTGGAAATCTTATGTTTCCACTATTACGTCCGATACTCCTCTGCCACAGATCTGGAAGATCTGCAAGATTGTGGGCAAGTTCGTTCCAGATGTCTCGCCGATTCTCCACCTCTGTGATACTCTTGTGGTGGATCAAGTGAAGGTTGCGACCGCACTGGGTTCCCACTCTTTTTGTTAGCTCTGGTTCTCATCTTCCTCAATCCTTCCTTCTTCGTAAGCCTGTTCTTGAATCTTATCCTTTAGATTTCCACACTCATCTTTGCCTTCCCTATAACGATCCTTTCTCTCATTCTGAACTTCAGTCTGCCCTGGCCCTCTACGAATCTACAGCGGCGGGCTCGGATGACGTTCATTACAAGATGCTTCGCCATCTCCCTCCGTGCACGTCTCGGTATTTACCGAGTCTGTATAACCATGTCTGGGAGTCATCCATCCCTGAGGACTGGCTCGATGCCGTTGTACTCCCTATTCGGAAACCAGGGGGGTCTCGGTACGTCCCCTAAGGACTTCCACCCTATTGCTCTCACGAGTTGCTTGCAAGCTGTTTGAGCGTATGGTAAATGTCCGTCTGATGTGGTTCTTGGAACACCATCACCACCTCTCTCCTTCTCAATTTGGTTTTCAAAAGTGCCACAGCACGACTGATGTCCTGGTGAACTTGGAGGTCTATATTCGTACTGCTATTGCTGCGAAGACCTCCGTTGTTGCTGTCCTGCTGTCCATTTTGACCTAGAAAAGGCTTATGACACGACTTCGAGATACCATATTCTGTCCCAACTTCGTTCTTTTGGCCTTCGTGGTATTCTCCTTCTCTACCTTCAAAGCTTTCTCTCTCGTCGTACCTTTTGAGTCAGGCTTGGTACCTCTCTCTGCCACTTTGCGGCAGTATGAAGGTGTGCCCCAAGGTAGTGTTCTCAGTAGTACTATTTTTCTGGTTGCCCTCAATGGTCTTCTTTCCTCCCTTCTTTCTGGCATCTTCTCCGCTCTTTATGTTGACGGTCTTACTCTTTGCTGTCGGGGTGATGATTCGCCTCTCATTCAACGGCAGCTTCAACTTGCGATTGATGCTGTGTCATCTTGGGCCACCAATCATGGCTTCAAGTTCAATACTACTAAGACTTGTGCCATGCCTTTTACTCGGAAGCGGGTCATTCTTCGTCCCTCTGTCACTTTATGGTCATCCTCTTGAGTACAAAGATTCCACGAAGCTTTTGGGGTTATTCTTTGACACTCATTTGTCTTGGTCGCCCCATGTCTCTTACCTCCATGTGGAATGCTCTAAGGCCTTTAACCTACTTAAGGTTTTGTCCCATACTTCTTGGAGAGCGGACAGACGCACGCTCCTCTATTTGCATTCCTCTCTCGTCCTGTCTAAACTTGATTATGGTTGCCCTGCATACTCTTCTACTCTTCGCCGTCTCGATCCTTGCACCATACTGGGTTGTGCCTCAGCTCTGGTGCTTTTCGTTCAACTCCTACCCTCAGCTTGTACGCTGACACTGGCTCTCTCTCTCCAGGACCGCCGTGATCGCTACAGTCTTCGCTATCTTGCGCGATCCTTACAGCATCCTCACTCTCGCCTCAGTTGTGCTTTGACTTTTACCCTTCCTGTAGTTCCTGTTCCTCTTCACCTTCCTCTTTCTGTCCATTTGTCTCGCTTAAAAGATTCTCTTTCGGTTCGTATTACTAATGTTGTCCTCGTATTGTTCCATCCTTGCCCCTGTGGAGGGTCTCCCTTCCCAAATTTTGTACTTCTCTGACCCGCATCACTAAAGCTTTTACCCCTCCGACAGTTCTGAAACGCCTCTTCCTTGAGCACTTCTTCTCACTCCCACTCCGTTCCCATCTTCACCGACGGGTCAAAGTCTGCCGACGGTATGGGCTACTCTGTTGTTTTTCCTGACCACACTTGTGTCGCCTTCCTCCAGAGGCTAGCATCTCCACAGCAGAACTTTATGCTATTCTCTATGCTCTGTCTCCTGCTTTCCCGGTGTCAATCCTCCTTCGTGGTGGTAGTTGACTCTTGTAGTGCCCTCATGGCTTTAGGGTCCTTTAATCCGGTCCACCCGGTGGTCATAGAGATTCAACATTGGCTGTTTCTGATCTCCAGTAAATTTAAGTTGGTTGCGTTTTGCTGGGTTCCCAGCCATGTTGGTGTCTCATTAAATGAGCGTGTGGATGCTGTCGCTTAGGACGCTATCCGCACTTGTCCCATCTCCCGTAAAAGTATTCCTTATTCCGACTTTTACCCAGTTATTCATGTCTCCTTCCTTGCCCGCTGGCAGAGTTGTTGGTCTTCTGTTATTGGTAAGAAACTGCTTACTCTTGAGTCGTGTGTTCCAGTGGCGTTCCTCCTGCCACCGTAACCGGCAGTGGGAAACGGCTCTGGCTAGGTTACATATTGGCCATACCCGTTTAACTCACGGTCACTTAATGGAGCGCCGCCCTGCTCCATATTGTCCAAATTGCATTGTCCCTCTTACGGTCATGCATATCCTTGTTGAATGTCCTGAATTCTAGGACGAGTGTTGTCTTGTTTTCCGATTGTCCCCTGCAGTCGCTTGTCCTTCAATAGAATTCTTGGCGACTCGGATACTTTTGATATCGTTCGCCTTATGCGTTTTTGTTCTCGTATTGGCATCCTTGGTGATATTTAGCGCCCTCTGATTATCCCACACATTTGATGGTCCTACATAGCTTTCCCGGTTTAGTGCTTTCTATTGAGAATTACTTGCTTACTTGCCTGAAATATATAATGGAAATCACTTACGTGCTGCTGTTAAAATTTCGGTGACTCGTAGTATGGCTGTTCTGCACATTCCTAAGTCCATGGCCTTAGGAACATTTTGTAGGCTTTAGTAATGTAGGCCTTGGAAGAAAACTGAAGGACTCTGGAATTTTTTAAAGTTGGGATTGGGATGGTTACTGGAGGCCTGAGGAAGCAAATGTATGCCCCATTGTATACATGGGAGTTACAAATCTTATGTATTAACATTATCACATGTTGGCTGGAACACCAGCACACCCCTTAATATGTTGGCTGACGGTCAACCCTCACCAGGAATGCAATCAGAAAGGCGAGAGAATACAGACGACTGCAAATTTCATGAAATGAAACTCAAACAGCCAACAGACACAGCAAAAATTCCTCAAAACAAAGTTGTTTACCCAAAACTAGGTGTGAAATATCCTAGTGTGCATAGAGCCACAATAGGTGGCATCTGAACTCCCAACTTTAACCCTGCACTGCACCAGC
>WNGS01109635.1:13038922-13056249 GCA_020271785.1 Procambarus virginalis | reverse complement strand
GCTGCAAGGCTTAGCATGAGTAAAATAGCCGGAAGGCTATACAGTACATGAAATATGCCATAAAGCAAAGAAACTAAGCCACAAGGCAAAGAGTAGGCCGGAAAGTTAGTCAAAAAAGGGTTCACTACCAAACTAACTACTGCAAGAGGTCTTCTTTTTTACCTTGTATTTTGTGCTTTCTGGATGCAAATTAACAGTATGAAGAGAAAAAATAATATTTTTTTCCCAGAATATTTTTGTGCACCACTGGGTTTTTGAGCTACTGTATTAACAGTGTGCAGCCAGGGGTTAAAGAAATTAGGAAGAATAAAATATTTAGGTGATACTCTATGATATATTTAGTATTAAAAATTTGCAATCGCAGCAAAATGTGCATTTTTTCCCAGGCACAGATACTGTAGGCAAATTTGTAGTAGCTACCATGGCATTTGATATTGTATATGGCAATTTAAATTTTGTCTGAACACATTGATTTTCCATCTATACTGTTCTAAATTTGTTACTTTAAATTGATTGTGTGATTGTTTCCAATCATTATACTGTAGAATACCATTTTCAATTTTATGTAAGCTTGTTTGGAGTCGGCCCCACAAATGGAATTTTGGGGGGGGGTTCTGTATTCTCATTCTGAATAAATGGGTTAGCATTTAAGAAAAATGAAGGTTATTTAATTTTCATGTTGTATTTTGGTAATTTTTTTTATATAGCTAAAAAGTTTATCAGGCATGCTTTCTTTCCTCTTTATCAATGATACATCTCTAATAATTAATCAAGATACTGTACTTTATTCATAACCTGATGCTTGTTTGGTTCATAAAATTTTTAATATATATTGAAGTAATTTATAAATAATTTCACCAATATTTACAATATCACTGTAATAAAAAAATACTTGCCAAATTTTTCAGTTCAATGAAGTCAGTATGAGTCGAGGCAACAAGAAGAGTTTTCCTGACCGATTAAAGAGGTGGTTAAAATTAGACTCTGGAAATGTGTTACCTGATCAAAGAATTTCTTTGACAGAAGAACTTAGTTGTGAACTTGGTGTAGAATCCCCCACACCTACTAGAATGAAAGCCATCAAAGAACTTGATGAATTACTGTCAGTGAAGATTTTGGAAGAGGTGAGTATATTGGTCTTAATTTGAAGTAGCAAAGTTTGTTTTAATTACAGGTATAGAATTATGTTAGAGAAGATGGAAATGGGTAATTTGTCCAGCAGGCATCTGGATAGTGTTACTAAAAAAAAAGAATAAATAGCTAGGTTACATCAGTTCCTATATTATGTAAATGTTGCAGCAACTTGTACCTTGGCAAAATACAGTGTACTAGTATTTATAAAAGTTTGACATTCAACAGTTTTGAAAATTAGCTTGGTTGCTAGTTTTTATCATTTTAAAAGGTAAATGAGAAATTTTCATGTACACAAATGCCATGGAATTTTCAACAGGTCCTTTGGAATCTGTTGCCTTACTTTAAAATTATATTGATATAAATGTTTGAATATGAACAATTGTAGGTGTTTTGAAAGACTGTTCATTACATATGTATTTGCTGGCAGTGGAGGATTTTTTACATTCATTACTTAACAGTAAGTCATACTGCTTTTGTCTATTTCCCAATATGAAATGAACAATAACTGGTAAAACCTGTACAGTGGACCCTCCAAAGAGTTTCGTAGTTGAGCTGGCTTTGCAAGCCTGTACTTGCCTAATTGTGCTTGTGGGGGTTGAGCTTTGGCTCTTTGGTCCTGCCTCTCGACTGTCAATCAACCAGTGTATTGACTCTGAGCCTAATGGGCTCTATTATATCTACATGTGTGTTTCCATATATGTGCCTGTCTTTTATTGGCTATTTATCACCAAATTTTCTAGATTTTATTGCACCTCACTAGTTTCATAAGCTAGGTGCATAGTGCTGTTCTTGAATCATCATACATCAAAATTAGTTATGGCTGTGGAGAGAAGGAACCCAACTAAAAAATGATGGAAGTGGCCAGCCAGTTTACATATCTGGGATGTATGATGTGTAAAAAAATTTTCATGGTCGGTTATGAATTGGGTCAGAGTAACTGTTGGAATTAAAGCTCTTGTTAGCCCGTCTGCATAAAGACATGGTGATGCCAATTATGCATGGTTGTGAGGCAGGTATGAATATGGAAAGCAAATTAATGAAAATGAGAAATCTGGAGTGAAAAAGTTGAAAATATTGAAATGAGCATACAAAAATGGTTTGGACCTTGTTGAATAGATGGATGATGGTAGACATGAAAAGAGCAAGTGAATTTAAGGGTAGGAAAAGGCAAGCTAACATGGAGTGTAAAAAGAAAGCATTAGATACGGTAAAGAATATGGTTGAGTGGAAGCAGTTTATAAGGAGTGAATATATAGTACTACTGTACTGTACTGTATTTCTATCATATCTGAATTAACATTTTAATTGCTCTGTATACTGTATGTAGCTTTTTAATGTGGTTGTGATGTGGATAATTTGAATAGATTGTCTAATTTCCCTTCTAACAGAGTATTGAGCACATTATGATAAACAGTAGTACTAGTAGTAGGTGTCCATAAGTCTTGGGAGACTATGGAGTTGCACTCTGGTTGTCGGTCTGGAGTGGCCTCTTAAGGGTGCAAAGCCAGGGTAGGTTAATACAGAGGAGCTGTTGTATCAAATATACACTATTTGATATAACAATGGTTACAGTAGTTTGATGTATGGCACAGTCATAAGGGAAGGCTGTAAAGTACAGGTGGTGACTCAGACCATGGCTGGTGGCAGGGTCTGTAAGGTGCAGCTATAGACCATCAGTCTGAGACTGCTAGGTTAAGGCAGGTCAGTGATACTACTACTGGCTGTTTTGTGGTAATGATCTGATGCTATGGTCAGGTGGTATGATGTAATTGTCCTCCGGCTCAGCTCGGACCAATCCTGCTTGTTAGCAGTTAAGGGGATTAGTTAAGGGCAAACTGCTTGGTTCTTGGAATTGTGTAGACATTTGTGTAGCTCTGTAACCACAGAGGGCATTGGGTGCTTTGTTAGTGTTGTACTCAAACCAAAAGAATTCCAGCATTCCTGCTTGCTGAGGATCTTTCTCAGTGGGAGCATACCAAGTCTGTTTTGCTGTACTGATCTGGTCACCTTAGGATATTGCTGTGCTACACTATAAAGTTAACTTCAATGAACCTTGAAGGTGTAATATTGGGCATCAGTCTTTATCATCAGGTTATAAGGGCAAGATGGCAACACTGCTAAATTTGAGATTTGTCATCCATAACTGACAGTCGATATGCTCTGAAGTAGTTAAGCCAGGCTGTTAAAACCAAACCACTGACAGATAGCCCTGCTAGTCTAAAATCTCTATAATCTGCATCAACCAACTTGGTCCTATTTGGGCTGCTAAAGCCACTAGCTTGAATACTTTTAAAACTAAAGCTACCATCATCTGCAACTGATTTCTAAAATTGTTCACCTTGATCACTGTGCACTTGATGCAGTCACTTGCCAACCACAAGATTTTCATCCTAAGTGTGGCAAGTTTAAAGTTTGTGAGAATAGCGACTGGTACTGATGTTGGCATAAGCCTGGTAGTTTACTTGGTTCTTGAACATTTAGTTGCCAGCTGCTATCTTATCCGATATAAAGGTATATTTGCTATCCAGTCTGTAAATAGCTATGCAGAGACTACATAAAATACTGTACTTGAACACTGTTACCTAGATTACTCTTATTTCAGTATTTACTTCGTGTGGGTATTTATAAGCCACACTAGTGTGCACTTTGGATTCTATTAATCTCGAACTGCATGTGCTTAAGGCAGCCCTTCCCTAGGTACTTGTAGATGTTGCTCATACTTTCTTGGTGGGTTTGAGTTTGCAATAAAGGCTGGCCTACTTCTCAGAGTGCCTTGCCCATATTGGTGCAAGGGTTATCTCTCCTTCAAAGCTCCAAGGTTGGTGTCATTCAGGGGGTTTAATGATTGAGGTGCATTAGGGCTTGTATGCTTGTACACGAAACATGCTGCTGATGCCTTTTGCAGTATTTGAGCTATCTTCAATGTCTGCTCATCTGGCAAACATCCCTAGTGCCTGGTGTCCTGCTTTGGTCCTTCACTACAGTCCCTGGCAAGCTCGGTGGGTCTTTGGTGTGGATCACTGTTGATTGGCCACCGAGCCTGCTCTCATTGAATTTGAGGAATGTCCATGTGTTTTGATAAAAATGTTTATTTGTACAGTCTTTATCTGCTGCCTGTTGGATGCTTATTACCCTCAAGCATGTGGTCTGCAATGGTTGGAATTGCCAATCTCGAGTTTTAACTTGAAGCCTCTAACTTCTTGGTTTACAATTTTTTGTTTAATTTTAATTAAATTTGTAGCAGGAGGGAGATTTCTCGGTTCTTTGCCATTCTCCTTCTGCTGCGTATCTGATTCAGTGAACCTGGTTCTTCCCCTTGCTCTGCTCTGCTCTGTGTAATTACCTAAGTGTAGTTACAGGATGAGAGCTACGCTCGTGGTGTCCCGTCTTCCCAGCACTCTGTCATATAACGCTTTGAAACTACTGACGGTCTTGGCCTCCACCACCTTCTCCCCCAACTTGTTCCAACCGTCTACCACTCTGTTTGCGAAAGTGAATTTTCTTATATTTCTTCGGCATCTGTGTTTAGCCAGTTTATATCTATGACCTCTTGTTCTTGAAGCTCCAGGTCTCAGGAAATCTTTCCTGTCGATTTTATCAATTCCTGTTACTATTTTGTATGTAGTGATCATATCACCTCTTTTTCTTCTGTCTTCTAGTTTTGGCATATTTAATGCTTCTAACCTTTCCTCGTAGCTCTTACCCTTCAGTTCTGGGAGCCACTTAGCTATTAGGGCTGGTTAGGGCTAATAATAATAGGGCTATTAGGGCAGGGCTGCTATTAGCTGTAGATGTAGCTTAGTCTTCTCCAGTGATTGCCCCCTTCCATGTCTTCACCAGAGATAGAGCCATTGCTCCTGTGGGACCTGTTGCTGTCCCTTTTTGGGTAGGGGATGCATTTATCTCTGATCCTTTGTGTGAAAACACCCTCGTGTCTGTCCAGGCATCGGGCATGGAACTCTACTTTGCTCTGGGGTTGGGGAGGTGGGTTCCTGGTTGTCTTAACTTGTCCTGGTCTCTGGTTCCCTCAGCAGGTGGTGGTGTTTTTCAGGACAGGTGGAGTTTTACTTGACCTCCATCATTGTGTGGTTCCTTGACTGCTGCTATCTGGAGCGTACAAAGCAAAGCCCACACAAGAAGCCAGATAGGAAACATGCATGTGAAGCAAAAATTAAAATATAGAAAAGTATACAAAGCAAATGGCCACAACAGGAACAAGTCTAAGGACAGCTGGCCCTTGGCAAACCCCTTTGCAGGCTGTATAAAAGATCCAGAATACTGTCCAGTTGGACATCAGCAACAGAACTTGGTAAGGAAGATGGCTGCACACAGCTGAGCTGCCTGATGGTGACATTTGTGCTATGAGTTTTGCTATAATTTTGAATGTTTCTTTGATTGTGTGTGTCATTTGCAGACTTGTTTGGCAGTTTTAAGGCTAAAGTCTGTTAACCCTCCAGTTGTCTGGAAAGTTTCAATGACTTTCTGGATGCTTACCCAGTGTGGTGCTGCAGCATTGTCACTCACTCATTCATTGGCCTCTGGCTCTGTGAGGCAAAGGTTGGGGTGGATGCCCACATCTTGTGTGGCCAATTAGCATGGAGCAATCTTGGCAAGATAGCTTCAGGGAGTCACTGGAGGGGGGGCTTCCCAGATTTTTTATGGTTATAAAGTATGCTAGTAAGGTAACCAAAATATAAAGATTTTGACCTTGACCCAGTACGGGTTCATGACCAGCGCACTGAAGAACCCTGGCTCTAAAGGGATCTGCTATAAGGCAGTCCAAATTTTAGAGGTTTTATCAATTTAATGCATATATGAATCTGGATATTCAAAATTCTTATTAGACTGCTCCTCCAGAAATTAAGTAGTGGTATATTATACAGATTTTGGAGGTTACAATAGAGCATTAATTTTTTTTGGAGGCTGCACAACAATTTAAGACCGTTTACTGTATTTGCATGGCATTTCTGGTTTACTGAAAGTACAGTGATACTGTAACTTCATTTACGAATTTAATCGGTTCCCAAAGATGGGTCGTAACTCAAATTTGTGACTCGAAACTAATATTCCTATAAGAAATAATGTAAATTGAATTAATCTGTTCCATATTCCCAAAAATATTAACTTAAAAATACATTTCATACATAATATGGTACAAAAGTTTTGTGTATTATGTAAGTTATAGCTTGCCTTTATTGATGACTTGTTGGCGTATGGAGGAGGATGAGTTGGAGTTGGATGAGGAGTGGATGAGGAGTTGGATGAGGAGTTGGATGAGGAGTTGGATGAGGAGTTGGATGAGGAGTTGGATGAGGAGTTGGATGAGGAGTTGGATGAGGAGTTGGATGAGGAGTTGGATGAGGAGTTGGATGAGGAGTTGGATGAGGAGTTGGATGAGGAGTTGGATGAGGAGTTGGATGAGGAGTTGGATGAGGAGTTGGATGAGGAGTTGGATGAGGAGTTGGATGAGGAGTTGGATGAGGAGTTGGATGAGGAGTTTTTGTTAGGGACTCCCCTTACAACATCAGGCAGTGATGACTTCTCTGGGGTACTCTTCTACGTTTTGCAGGCATACCACTAGGACCTGGTTGTGGCTCACTGCTTGCTTGTCTAAGAATGTCTAAAGACACTAGTTTTCCCCTACATTTTAACACTTGTCTGTAGTGAGACATCACATTGGCATTTGAAAGGTCAAGGCAACAACCTGCTACAACTTTATCTGGGAGAGTTTTTTCATCAAAACTTTGCAGTTCTTCCCATACTTCACACATTTTCTTAATGAGGAAGGGACATCCTCTACTCATAACTATTTTCTTAGGTTGAACCTTACCACTGACTTTCTTGGGACCCATTGTGTGATATTTAGTAATCTGTTGAAAAAAACAAAAGCGCAATGAAATTCTTTACAAAGAATTAAAGTGCAATAGTCATTAAGTGGGCGGCTCTGATAAACTGAAGTGCCACCCCGTGCCACCAGAAACCACTTGCTCAGTCGACACATATGTGTATCAACAAAGTCGCAAGTTGAGGTAAAAGTCGTAAGTACAGTAGTCTAATTTTCCGATGAAATTGGGGCAACTCGAAAAATTCATAAGTAGGGGCATTCGCAAAAGTCGAGGTTCCACTGTACAGTACTTCAAATTAGAACTCTAGAGCTATCAGAAAAGTATCTTAAAAGATTTGGTTGCATCTCTAAAGTACATTTGTATTTGGCATTAGTACAACATTGTAGAATTTTGAAGTTTAACCTGTAAGGAATTGTTAGTGTTGTATGGTGTTTGTGCCTTGCTTCTTATGCTTGAGTGTTAACTTGGTTTGTGTACTTTCACTAATGCTTGGGTAACATTCTGATGTGTGCAAGAACTATGAAACTGTTAGTAATACTGTAAATGTCAACAAAGGGAAGAAGTTGCATACTTACTGTGTTGCATCACTAGATCAGTGGTGGTATTACTAGATTGTTTAAAGTGTAGGTTAGACAAGTATGAGTTTGGGTGGATATAAATGAGCTAACTGATGGGGGGAGGATAATTGGCATTATGCAGTTTCCTATATTCTTGTGTTTTTGTGTTTTCAGTTTGGAGTAGAGAAGGTTTGGTGCCTGGTAAAGGATCTGCTTTCAGAGATGTGTCCAGCTGAGCAACGTCACACCACACTGCAGATGCTCACCACTCTAGTGTCAACTCATGAAAACTTGGGGTTGATGCGTCAGGTGTTCTTCGAATACATATCGAAGAATTATCAACATGAGGAAATTGAACACATGTATGGTATACCTTTTTAGTGTTGGACACAACTTCTTGACATGAATTAGTCAGGGTATTGCAAACTAGTAACAGAAATTGGAGGTGTACTCACTGTATCAGAATGTGGAAATGTGATTACATTTTAAATGTTCTAGGACCTTCTCATTCTGCTCGGAGATTCAATTGTACAGAATAGTACTATATAAAGTTAATTGATAATTTTAATTGTGGAGCCATCACACACATAGAGATCACACTAACGTGATGCATCAAATGAACAAATCCACAAGGGCCGTGACGAGGATTCGAACCTGTGTCCGGGAGCATCCCAGACACTGCCTTAATCGACTGAGCTACGACAGGGTTAAAACCGAAGTTCTACTGAACTTAGTGGATCCCATAGCTTCTCCGAGGCACAAACCAGGCTTTTACACAAACCCCTCCTGCACCCGAGCTATGTCAATAGGCCGTTCTCCCTCTTCGCCCTTACATCATCACAGAGATCACACTAACATGATGCAACCCCAAGGTAGTTTTCCGAGTACTACTCTTTTTCTCTGGTTGCCCTCAATGGTCTTTTCCTCCCTTCTGGCGCCTTCTCCGCTCTGTCGACGATCTTACCCTTTGCTGTCAAGGTGATGATTTGCCTCCTTCAACGGCGGCTTCAACTTGCAATTGATGCCGTATCGTCTTGGCCCACTAATCATGGCTTAGTTCTCTGCGATTAAAACTTTTACTGGGAAGCAAGTCGTTCTTCGTTCCTCTGTCACTTTATGATCATCCCCTTGTGTACAAAGATTTCGCTAAGCTTTTGGGGTTACTCTTTGACACTAGTTTGTCTTGGTCACCCCATATCTCTTACCTCCGAGTTGAATGCTCGAAGGCCCTTAACCTACTTAAGGTTTTGTCCCATACTTCTTGGGGTGTGGATAGGCATACGCTCCTTTATATTCCTTTCTCGTACTGTCTAAACTCGATTATGGTTGCCCTGCTTACTCGTCTGCTTCTCCTACTCTTCGCCGTCTCGATGCTTTGCACCATACTGGGTTGCGCCTCAGCTCTGATGCCTTTCATTTAACTCCTACCCTTAGCTTGTATGTTGACACTGGCTTCGTCTTTCCAGGATCGCCGTGATTGCTACTGTCTTTGCTACCTTGCGTGGTCCTTAAAACACCCCTCACTCTCGCCTATGTCGTGCTTTGACTTTTACCCCTCCTGTAGTCCTGTTCCCCTTCACCACCTCCCTGTTTGTCTGATTGTCTTGCCTGCAAAATTCTCTTTCGGTTAGTATTACCAATATTTCTCCTCGTGGTGTTCTGTCCTTGCCCCTGTGGAGGGTTCCCCTTCCTAAATTTTGTAAATCCCTGACCCACATCACTAAAGATTTTACCCCTCCTACTGGTCTGAAACGCCTTTTCCTTGAGCTCTTTTCACTCCTGCTCAGTTTCCATCTTCTCTGATGGATTGAAGTCTGCAAATGGTGTAGGACACTGGTTTTTCCTGACCACACCTGTGTGTGTCGCCTGCCTCAGGAGACTAGCATGTTCACGGCAGAACTTTATGCTATTCTCTCTGCTCTGTCTTCTACTTTCTTGCTGTCAATCCTCCTTTGTGGTTGTAATCGACTCTCGGTGCCTTCATGGCTCTGGAGTCCTTTAATCCAGTCCATCCGGTGGTAGTAGATTCAACATTAGCTGTTTATCTCCAGTAGATTTAAGATGGTAGTTTTGTTGGGTTCCCAGCCATATTGGTCTCTTTAAATGAGCGTGCGGATGCTGCTGCTAAGGAAGTTATCCGCACTTGTCCCATCTCCCGTAAAGGTATTCCTCATTCCGACTTTTACCCAGTTATTTCCTCCATCCTTGCCCGTTGGCAGGGTTGTTGGTCTTGTTACTGGTAACAAACTGCGTACTCTTAAGAGTAGTGTCCCTGTGCCCTTTCTCCTACCAATGTAACCGGCGGTGGGAAACGGCTATAGCAAGGTTGAGTATTGGCCATGCCCCCTTAACTCTTGAACACTTAATGGAGTGCCACCCTGCTCCTTATTGTCCAAACTGCATTGTCCCTCTTAGTCGTGCATAGCCTTGTTCAATGTCTCAACTTCCAGGATGAGCGTGTCTTGCTTTCCGACCGTCCCTCGCAGTCACTTGTCCCTTGATAGAATTCTTGGTGAATCGGATCTTTTGATGTCGTTTGCCTTGTGTGTTTCTCATATTGGTATCCTTAGTGATATTTAGCGCCCTATGATTATTCTGCACATTGATGGTGCTACATGGCCTTCCCAGCTTGGTGCTTTCTTTTGATAATTACTTAAATAGCTGAATCTCTTCCAGAATGGCAGAATCTCTTCCAGAATACCTTACAAAGCGATCTTTTCAAGATATTAGAATTTTGTTTTTCCTATAATCTTTTCAAGACCTACCTTACACTTCACAAACTTGTCTACATACCACCTACAGGTACTAAAACCAAGGGTGTATGCGAATGCATTATTTGCCAGCACACAGAACAAAGAAACAGGAAGGAAAAAATGTTTATACCTGGTGCATAGAGCGAAGTTGCACTGTACCATGAACTGCTTCATTGATTACCACTCACTTCTGAAGTACTGTTTGTGTAATAGTGTATGACTGAATAGTGTGTGAAACTGTAAATGTTCAAAATTCACTAAAATTTCAATAAATAATATTGGGACAACATTTATTGCGCACACATAACTCACATGTATTGCAGTTCCATGGAAAAAAAAAATGCATTGGAAATGCATAGAACGAATAACTGAAAAATATTTGTGGTAGCTTACGGTGCTTGAATGGTCCGTGCGACCCTCTGGAAGCTTTTTCACAAGAGTGCACAGCCAGTGATGAAGTCACACTGTCCCCACAGCCTTCATGTCCCCACAGCCAAAGTATAGTAACTGGGTTTTTTTTATACATGTGTTCAGGGAAGGAAATTTGTCATTTTACAAAGATCAAAAAATGTTTTGTGAACACTTGATTTTCAGTGCACAGAGAATGTCCCAATAAACGAAACACGTCAGTGGACAAGGTACTGGATTTAATCTCTGCTCATGAACGAGATTTAAGAATTGTTTCGGGTACTAAAGTCTTGTGGTGATGTGGAACTGGTTGATGTCACTAATATTGCATCATCCCAATAATAGAATTTCATATTATAATAATGAAAAACAAATTCTTACAGCTGTTATTAGATAAATTTTATATTTATGCATATAGGTAGGAAATATTTCCCACAATATTTAGTGGTGTGTTTGAGGAATATATATAGTTAAATGTGACACATTTTGTTCAAATATGCTGCTCATATATAGTGACGTACAGTATATTAGTGTCTTTGACAAAAAAAATGATTTTGCTATTATTACACTATATGCATGAATTATACATAACTATTGACATTTCTGTGCACAATAAGAAACCACTTCACTGGTGTGGCGAATTTATAAAATCTCGTAATCCCATTCCTAGGTCAGCCTATCACCTTGCAGCTCAGTGTGGCGAGGTCTGCCACAAATATATTTTTGCATAATTATTTCAATGTCTTTGAAGTGTTACTATTTACCTAGTTTTTTTTTTACAGTAATATTAAATAGTGTGTAATTTGAGGAATTTATATGGTTGTGTGTAGAACATTGCTATGCTAAAAAGTGCTCATATTTAGTGGTGTATATTATATTTTTAGATTAAAAAGTGATTTTGCTGTTATTACACTAATACAGTACACATTTTATACATATTTATATAAACCATAACAAACCAACCACTAGGTAATCCTGGTGTGGGAGGTAATGAAATCTTAGCACAGTATAGACGTAGAAACTTCGACCCGCTGCTTCAAGCAGCCAACGTCGCCTGATGCTGCAAAATGCCCAGAAATAAACAATGCACATCACTATTATTACTTCAAACACTATTAGATTCCTGTCACTAAATCATAAATATGAATAATTTTCCAAAAGATTTTCTAATGGAACACGAGGACAGTTTGCACTGTGTAGATTCCCAAACGTCGGCCCTGTGCTGTAAATTTGTACCTCTTGCTGTGAACATCATAACTAGCATTGTGTTCACTGACATCTGAACCTTGTTAAAATTGTTATTAGTCAGGATCATCTGACATTATCATCGCAAAATAGTTAGTTACTTACTGTATGATTATAAAGTGGGGCTGTAGCCCTGACTTGTGCAACTGTGCTGTGTGCCATTTGTACCAGCTTTAGTTGCTTTGGCAGTACTGAGGCTCTGACAGCCAGGAGGGATGCAGATAATATTTTTTTAAAGATGGCATCTGTTTACTGGAGTCCTAAGGAACAGGATGAATCCTGTGTACCCATGGGGATTAAATAATTTGTGCTTCTCACTGTTCATTTATAGCTGTAAAAGGATTTTATATTATACTAATATTCATTTTTTAATTTTTTTTGTTTTTTAGGTTTAGATTCTTTTGTGCTGTCATAGGCAAAGGAAAGAAAATTGAACACATAGAAGAATCCGTTGGCATGTTTCTCCTAGAATGGCTTCCAGCTGTTTTAGAAATGCCCCAGGCTGTGGATGGTCTAAATCTTGTGAATACTCTAGTCAAGTTCAATTCTGCCTTCCTGGATGAACCAGTGGTTTTGGGTTTTGTCATGTAAGTTCTGCAATTGTTGATTTCATTTGGCTTTTGTAGTTGGACAATTGTTTAAAGATTTTCTTATGCAAAATTTAAAACATAACTACATAAAAAAAAATGTATAGCCAGTGGGCACACTATCCAAGAGAAATGCTGAATCAACATTGAACCAAGGCCAAGCTTGGATATTGTACCCGCTGGGCAGTGGCTCCTTGCTCAAATAAACCTCTTCACAGAATTCTTGGATGATTCGAACAGTGTGATTTTTTGTAAGTTGTTCAATGGGACCAATAGTGAGGATTATTTCCAAAGCTGCTGCCATGCCAAGCCATGGTATTGCAGCAGTGTTAGCAGCCAACCTGATCTTGTAAACTATTGTACAGTGCATGAAATCTTTTATGCAGACTTAAATGACATAATTTAGAAATTCAGATATTACAAATTCCTGAACCACATGGCTTGTCCATGCACAAATGAGCTTGCTCAGTGTTGCTAAAATAATACATTGTGTTGGGACAGGCAGCCAATGTAAGTGTTAGGCTTATCTCGGTAATCCAATGGTGGAATTACTGACCATCCCTAGGATGCAACCTCACAAGAAGCCAACTCCTGGGTACCTTTTACGTCTAGGTGAACAGGTGCATTACATGATAGGAAATGCACCCCAACTATTTCTGTCCAACCCAGGATTTCAGCACAGGATTCTCGATCGTGAGTCGAGAACTAACCTGATTGTACTATCGGCAATGGTAAAGTAAATCGAGCAAATAACCCCCCCCCCTTTCCCACTTCAAGTAGTAAGGTAATTTCACCACCCCAGTGCTCGGTGGCAGCACCAAGGGCTGAAGGGTCGGGTGGTAAACCACTTCATTCTTGAGGAAAATAAGGCAAATTGAAAGGAAGGAAGGGTCGAGGGAGAGCTACCTTGGACCAACCATGAAGAGGCATTATGGTACATAACACTTTGACAATCTAGTTTACTGTGCATTACGATCATAAACTTTCAGAGCATCCCTGGTTGTTCACAGGCCACTCAGTGATGCTTGAAATGTTTACAATCATTTTATATTTTTGCAGTTATTTAAGAACTTTATGGTTATACCCTGTCAATGTTCACAAATGAATTCTCTACAGAAACTTCAGTAACAAAAAAATGTATTTATAATAGCTTATGCACGAGTGATGACCAACTGTTTATGAATAGTAATATACATTTTAGCATCATTGGACAGTGAAAGTATTAAACACAGTATTTGGAGAGGGTACAAGATGGCTCTGTTGCTATTGCACCACTGAACAAAAGCATCATGTGCCAGGAGAGGAGGAAAGTAGCAGTGTATAATCACCTAGAAAGGGAGAGTAGGTTTAAGCGACCTAAAGCCACACAGACCACTTAGTCCTGAACTTCGCATGCAATTTAATCTAGTCTGAGTTCTGACCTGGGAGGATTGCCTAGTCCCTAGTCCTTAACTGTTCCTCCGTTCACATAGCAGCAATTGGGGTACCGGATTGTGAAGATTGAATGGTTGGGTTCCAAGGAAAACTAGTAGGTAAGGAATACTATGGCTATGGTAAGGGGATGCTCTCAGCCTGCTAACATGAGTTGGAAGTAGTCTGTTCCTTTACCCACATATGTACAAATACGTTTACATATGTACACATACAATTTTTTGTTTAAATTAATTGTATCTGTAAACTGCACTCTTAAGATAATTGTATTTGTTTGGTACACTGCAGTGTTATTTATGGTAATGTTCGTTATTCATTCCATACGCCCTAAATACAGTAGTATTATTGGACTTGTTTATACATAATGTTGGTAATTTTGGTAGGCGTGTTGTGAGTCGGCTGCTTCAAGCCAGGGATGAAGAGGAGGCAGTGTTATGTCTGCATGTTCTGGAGTCTATTATTGCCTACAGCAGCCTTCCCTCTTCTGCTGTTTCTCATATCATTTATGCTCTCACTAGGCTTGTCAATGTGCCTCAAATCACTAAATTAACATATAAGGTGAGTATACTTATTTTAGTGCTAATAAATATCCCTACAGTTTTCACAAGTATATCTTGAAAAGGTTTAATTCTGAGAATGCAGTTAATAATATTGAATGTTGCAAAGTCTACTGAATCTTTCAGATCTTGATCCAACTGTTTGGGACACACCATGGCAGAAATGGTTTGTATGTTTTGTGCCAGATGATCCATAAAATGAGTGATCCTCATATTGTGCGAGGTGCAATTTTCTTCTTGGCATCAGTTTTATGGGGAAGTAATAGAATTCCTTTACTGGACTGCAGTCCAGCTGTAGTGCTTCCAACGTTTTACCAGGTTAGTTGAACTGTTTTTGTATTTAAATTTTTTCAGCGAGTATTCAGTCCTGAACAGCTGAACTAGATGTGTGATCTTGGGTCACTAACTCTTATGGTTTTTATCAGAAAAGCATTGTTATTTTTGCTTTGCACTAGGCTGTGGGGTGATAGTGTTTTAAATATCCATAATACAATTTATATGTTGGTGATATGGCAGACATCTCTCCTAAAGTGAGAATAAAGGCAAGTTTAATATGGTTCATTGAAAAATATAGTGTAAATACTACACACTGTGTGTAAAAGCTATGAAGATATGGCATACATTTCAAATATTAACACTTTTGCAGTCATACCTTTTCTGCGCAATACCCACCATAAATGTCAAGGGCTCCTCAAGCCACTTGCTTAATAGCTCAGCAATGTAGAAAGTGGTTTTTAATCACCAAGTTTTCAGTTATTCAATTTTTGTTTAATGGTTATTTTGTTTAATTAATGGTTAATCCAGCCATTGGCTTAATCCATAGATTTTTTCCTGGACATTTGATGAGCTTAGTAGTGCAAAAAAAAAAAAGCCTTTCAATTATGGAAGGATTCAGTCTATAATCAGTCAAGACTACCTTGACTTAGGAAATAAGTACTGTATGTAGAGAAGTTTAATGACACCAATGAATACATACAAAAATGAGTAATATAATATTAAAAATGTTAATTTTTCCAGATGTACTTGCAGAAAAGTGATAAATGCTTGTTTTGTTTAATCACTGTTGGCAGTGATGAGCAGAACCTGAAAGAGGAAGTTATCAGTGAATATATAGCTTTGGTTGGGTGTAATGGCTGAAGAGTCAGGCATGACTTTTTTTTTTTTTTTTTTTTTTTTACTCCTTGCGCCATAAGTTCTTGCATGAAAGCCCAGCCTAAATTATTACCGGTAATAAATATAAACATTAAGGAATGCCATATCAAGCAGGGTATACTCTAGTTTAATAACTATATATTGAAGAATGTATTGATGTAACTACATTTTCAATAACTACACCTTGAAAAATGTAAAACTATACATTGCTTATAGTAATATTAGTCACACAAGTTTTATTTAGTGCCAGTCTAATGCTTATATTGTTTGTAATAATATTTTACAAAATTGTGATCTGTTTTGGCAGGTTAGTCAAAACAGCAATGTATTAGTGGTTTTTGAGGTCGTATTGAGTATCCAGAAGTTATTGGCTGTGAAGGCAGACGACATGCATTTGTCTTCCTGGAGCCAACTGTTGGGAACCCTGGCCAATGTATTTAAGCATACAGGTAAGACAGCTCCAGAATATCCATAATTTATATTGTATGATCATGCTGGTAGTTTTAGACAATTCAGAGTTATTCTCTGAAAGGAATAGTTTCATTTGTTCCTTTCCTAGGTGTAATTATTTATGAAAATTTGTCATTGAAGTTTAAATGAATCTATCCAAGTAAAGGGAATACAAGTATCAAGTCATATTGAACAACTTGGAGCACAATGTAAAAGTGTAATTTTACACCGTATTGTACTGAACTTAATTGAAAACATTACATTTTTCACCCTCTTGAATATTACATTTAGCATAATGGGTATTCAGCAAGTTTTGTATTTTTTTTTTATAATTGGTTTTGGCACTTGCCGTTGGTTAATAGCATTACCTAATAGCCAAATTTTAATTTGTATAGCTTTATAAAAAAAAATTGCACTTTATTTTACAGTTTGTCTGGAAGATGGGGAAGAGAGAGGTACCATTATGAATATTCTCTCAAACATTATGGACTACATTGAAGAACTTGTGGATACTGAGAGATATTATGGTTTAATTGAAGAGTTTTATGTATTGGTTACTACGTATGCTCAATATCGACCTGTAAGTTGGGAAATAACAATCGGGCAGTGGCTAATGCGATGTATTAATTTCATGGTAATTTATTGTGGTCCTGTTTTTAAATACTGTATTTTGCTTGCAGGTAGACTCAGTCCTCAAAGTGCTGAATTATCAGGCAAAGAACATTCTTCCTGTTGATCCAAACTGGCTGACAAAATTGGGGACACTATTTAGTGTTCATTACCACCAGGACCAGAGACTCGGAATAAGGATGAAGGCATTGGATATATTGTCGAAGGTTTTCATCCACTACAGGTTATAAATTTTTTTAGACTGCGTGAGCTTTTCACTTTGATTAAAGCTGCCATCATTTATACCTCATAATTGTCTTCATTTATTCACAGCAAAATAATTTGATATAGGGGTTTGCATAATTGTTGATATATTCTTCGTGTTAATCTGCACCTCTGGTTAACTAGGTTTAAATGAAACTTAAGAAAATTACTACAACCATTTCTTTGTAGTAGGTAAGTGCAGTACTGTGTGTAATCTTTATGAAAGGGTTTCAGGGGGTTCTTCTCCATAAGCCCAGCTTGGGGCCAAGTCTTGTGAAAGTTAGATGTGCTTCTGACATTTTGTTTGCACTACCTACTTGAACATTACAGCCTT
>WNGS01109635.1:13017271-13027558 GCA_020271785.1 Procambarus virginalis | reverse complement strand
CAATCCGATTTTCTATGGACAAGCTACACGCCGCTCTCAAGTGGGCAGCCCCCAGCCAAAAAGGTGCTGTCCCGCCACGGCCGCCATGTCTCCACTGGGTGCGTGGGGCTTACGCCACAATCCAATAAGCGGAATCGTCAAATCATGCACCAGGCAAAAGAAAACAAATACAGAGCCTCCCAGCTCTCAACTGGGCACCTGGAATGTAAGGACCATGACAGCGGGTACTCTCGGAAGATCTACTGGAAGTGACCGGACGCCGCCAAGACAGCTGTGATCAACAATGAACTGCGCAGATCCAGATGGAATAGTCGCCCTGACAGGAGGGACCGTCTGCGGCAACTGGCAGCATACGAGAGAAGGACTTTACCCCTTCTACTGCAATGGGCAAACCACAAGAAGAGTGTAGAGGGAGCATGGACGTTGGCTGTTTGCCATCAGGAACCAGGTTGTTAGCGGGAGTACCAGTAGTGGGAGGCCCAGATCTATGGAGGGTCTTCAAGGAGTATCAAACTTCAGCCTCATACAGACAGTAGGAATGGTCAGCCTCATCAATCCTATGCACCAACATTGACCTCCTCTACCGAAGCGACGGACAAGTTCTATGATGACCTCGACCTAGCTCTCAGAGGACATACCTCACCAAGAGCCGTCTTCCTCCTGGGAGACTTTAATGCAAGAGTGGTGTCTGACCACAGCTCTTGCCTTCCTGCCTGGCCAGTTTGGATTTGGGAAGATGAATGAGAATGGGAAGCGCCTCCTGGAAGTTCTGCTGTCTTCATGATCTCTGCATCACTAATTCCTTCTTCGACACCAATCCCAGCATAAGGTTTCCTGGGAGACATCCCAGGTCTAAGCATTGGCACCACTCGACCTGGTGCTTACGGGGCGTAACAATCTGGAAATGTCAAACCTGACCCGCATCTTCCAGAGCAGCAGATTGCGACACCCACCACGCGACCACTCTCTCGTCGTTTGCAGAGTAAAGTTCCAGCCCCGGAAATCCACAGAGCAAGAAGGAGGGAAGACCACGCATTAACGTAAACAAGACCCGTGACCTTCACAAGGTGGAGGAATTCACTGCAGCGCTGGTAAATGCCCTTCCTGTACCACCCTGCGATAGCGCAAGTGAGAGGTGGTTACATCTCAGGGGCACTATTTTCAACACTGCCACAGACTGCGTAGTCTGCTGCCACAGGCAGCAGACTACGACTTCATCCAGCTACAACGCTCTCCCACATAGAGCTCCGCGACTCCGGCCACACTCAGCTCTCTGGTCTGCTCCAGGCTTCGTCTCAACGTCTACGACACTGCTGTATCCAGGACTACTAAATAAATATGAAACTCACTAAACACCGTGTATCTAATCAACCCAACAACGTAACATAAACGTCCGTTACAAACTGTTACCCCTCATAGAGGAAAAGAGACGAGCTCTCTCATCCTACAAGAACCTGCCCTCAAGAAGGAACCTACAGGCCCTCCGTATTGCCCGCAGTAGAGTTCAACAAACTGCGAGGCGTTGTGCTAACGATTACTGGCTTCGACTCTGTTCCAGCATCCAGACTGCAGCCACTGTCAGCAACATACCTTACCTTACCTTACCTTGAGGTGCTTCCGGGGCTTAGCGTCCCCGCGGCCCGGTCATCGACCAGGCCTCCTGGTTGCTGGACTGATCAACCAGGCTGTTGGACGCGGCTGCTCGCAGCCTGACGTATGTCCAGGTGCCCGAGCCCATCCGCCCCGGATCTAAATGCTCCACCAGCGACCCAAGGACGCAACATAAGAGGCATGTACGAAGGAATCAAACAGGCAACAGGCCCTACACAAAACCGGACAGCTCCTCTAAAGTCTGCCACTGGAGAGATCATTAAAGACCGTGATCAACAGATGAATCGCTGGGTGGAACATTACTCCGAACTCTACTCCAGAGAGAACTTGGTCAGCGTAGAGGCTTTAGATGCAATTGAATGCCTGCCCATCATGGAAGAACTTGATCTTGAACCAACTGTGGAAGAAGTTGAGAAAACGCTGGATTCACTTTCCTCAGGGAAGGCCCCAAGAGACGACGGGATTCCGCCTGAAGTTCTCAAGTGCGCTCGTGGAACACTTAAATTTGAGCTTCATGAACTTCTGTGCCAATGCTGTAGGGAGGGCTCGGTGCCACAAGACATGAGGTTCTTACCAACTTCTTACCAACAGGGGAGGAGGAAGGAGAGGAGTCAGGTTTCCGCTTCTGACTCAAAGATACGGGCGTCCCAGCAGCAATGTACTGGGCAACAGACTCCAGCGTCTCGATAGAAGAAGAAGAGCGAGAGCGAACAATACAACCAATCAGGAGAGCGATGGACGTCGGCCCGCACAGTCAGGCGGCATGGAGAGCTGAGAGACGGAGGGGAATGACGGGAAGGAGGACTAGAGGGAGAGGAAAAAGAAGACACAGGAGACGTGACAGACTGGGTAGAAAGAAGGGGAGCCCTAGACAGAGAACCAGGAGGGGGACCTTTCGGAACAGAACGGAGGGAAACGGGAGGTGGTGGTGGGCGTGTCCGGGTCTAAGGCTCAGAAACGGTTGTGAGACTGAGGAAGGTGGGAAGGACGAGGAGAGGAAGAGCGCACCACGCGAGCATAGGAGACACCAGCGAAAGAGGGGAGACGATGAACTTGGCGCCGAGCCTCAGGAAAGACAAACGGTCTCGGTGCTTCAAGCTTAGGACAGCCGCCTCAAGTTTGTAACGAATACACGCACGGGAGAAGGTAGGGTGGGCCTCACCGTAATTGAGGCAGCGGGCCTGGGGAGAAGAGCACTTCAACTTAGAGTGACCCCTCGCTTCCACACAGGGGACAGAGAGAGACAGGACTAAAGCATTTGAGGGTACCATGCCCAAACCCCCAGCACTTACCGCAGAGCCTCGGAGAGGGAATATATTCCTGAACGGAGCATCTGACACCAGCAAGAATGACAGAGGGCGGAAGGGACCTACCATCAAAGGTAACCTTCACAACCCTAAGGGGCAGACGGCGATGACCACGAGGGGGACGAGTAAATGTATCCACCTGGAGTACAGAATGACCCTGGGCCTCGAGGATATGCTTGATATCCTCGTGGCAGTCCTTGAGATTCCTAATACCGGTCGCAACATGGTGCGGGAGGAGAACAGTGCCATTAACACTGGCATTCAATCGAGCGTTCTCGAGACCCGAACAGGGATCTCGCCAAGGCAGGATAAGGCGGTCAAGCGGGTGGCCGCATCCTGAGAAGGAGCAGCAACGACACGGGTACCAAGACGAGTGGGGTTGAAGGTGACAGAGGCATCCACGGAATCGACAAGATGCCTATGAAGGGAAAAATCATCAGGAGTTAAATCCAAAGGTAGGAGGTCAAAGTACTTAGTCCACGTAGCAGGACTAAACAAAGCATGGAACGAAGTAGGATGGGAAGGGAGCATATGAGAGCGGCCGATGCGGGGACGGCGATGAGAACCCTTAGAGAGAGACGGTTCCAAAGGTGCAGTAGTCACAAAAAGGGATGGAGCCGTGCAAGGGGACGAGACGGTCACCACAGCAGGCTTGGGGCTCGACCCAACCACAGAGGAGGGAGGAAGAGTCCGGTCTGGGCCTAAATCGGGTCCTGTAGCGGGGGCTACAGATCCCGGTCTTCCAGAACGATTCGACTCAGGGGCCTGGTCGCCCACCCCATGAACCTGGGTAAGAGAAGTCAAGTCGTTATACATACAGCAAACCAAACATAAGAGATATGGGACCTGGAACCAAGGGATACCACCTACCAGGGCAGCCAGGAGGCCGAGCGCGAGCCAGTGCAGGAAGGGTGTGTCGTCCCCAGCGGTGCTCCCCCTTTTCAACAGGGGAGTCCTACTACTTCGTTCATTCTCCCACACTGGTGCTAAGACCCCAGTCCCCCTATCGTCCCAGACTGGACACCCAACCATCCACTCAGGGCGGCCTCTCACAGGCGACCCCTCCAGCGGGTGGTACGATGGCTCACAAGGCCCCTACGTGGTGCCCTTCAGCACGTACACCACCCAAAGAGGGGGCAGGAGAGGGGGCACAGGCAACCCACACCGGTCCCAGGGAGGTGTACGTGAGCCACTCACCACGGCAAGGAGGCACCACGAAGGGGAGGTAAATTCAAGTATTTTCTCTCTCTCGATGATTCTCCCTCCCTCCATTAACTCCCGCACCATCTGTTTCTCACTCTTAGTCTCACTCCTTCTTGACACAATATATTCTTCCACGACCAAAGATCACATTCACTCTAAACATCTACCACTTACGGACTACTCATGCCCGTTCCACCTCTTGGGTGGTTTTAAACTTAATCAGTCAATCAAATAATTCTTGACTATATTCGAAATTGTGACTCGAGACGTGCTCCGTTCATTCACTTGCAGCTCGGAACTGGATAAACACTCCATTCTAAATCAGTTTCCACAGAATCTAACTTAATACGCTAATATGCGTAGGCCCGGGCCGCAATCATATAAACCCACAATATGTAATAATAGTGACTGACATTAGAGAAATCTCTTGTCATGAACTACGAAAGCAACGAATTTTAATTCGAAACTTGATATGGTTTACGATCCAGGGTGAACCATCCGGGCCGGGTGAGTGGCCAAGGTAACCGGTCAGTGCACCACACACACTTGCCGTCGTTGGACGTGTGCTGCTCGGCTGGTGGTCATAGGTGACTTGTTTGTTAGAGTTCTTGATAAGTTGACCTGTATATTTGTAATGGAGATACATGCTTAAATCAGGTGTCTACGCTACACGGGCGTGCATATAATTGTGTTTTAACTTCAGTAATGGGGAATAACATAATTAACAATGAAGACATGAATGTGCTAAAATAATAATAATTCAAAAGATTGTATGGAAGAATGAGTTAAGGACAGGTGTTACATATTAATAGACCATCATTACGTATTGAGATAATTCCAGAATTAGAGCTCATGGCCCTCCCCTCCCCACCTCGTTGCAAACTAAAATGACCGATTTTAATTAAATTTGGCATGTAAAAATTTGCCAATCCTTAACTGTAGCCTCTGTTCACCCAACAGTAAAATGGGGTACCTGGTTGTTAAACCATTTGGCGGGTCGTATTCCGGGACCCACCAAATCGTTTAACAACCAGGTACCCATTCACTGCTGGGTGAACAAAGGCTACAGTTAAGGATTGACCCCCCAGTAAATCCTCCCCAGCCAGGATACGAACCCAGGACAAAGTGCTGGAAACGCCAGCCTCGACGTGTCTTGACACATCATAACTGGGTGAGAATAGCTTGAGCTACATCATCCCTTTGTGTGTATTTTACCTCAATAAACTTATTTCAATTGACACATCATGGGGACTGTTTACTTTGTTGAAACCTTGCCCTGGACTATATCCAATCCTATATTAGTGACACACCAATGTGTAGCCATCAATGATACTTCTTCCACTCTACCAATAACCGCTGGAGTGCCACAGGGCAGCATCTTTGGACCCCTTCTATTTCTTATATATATTAATGATCTGCCTAATGTCTTTAATATTCTTAAACCTATATTGTTTGCTGATACTACCTTCATCTATTCAGACCCCAACCCACATACGCTAAATGTTGTGAATAGTGAATTAAAAATGTCCATTTATTGATGTCTACTAACACTAAACATAGAAAAGACCTACATCTTATTTGGAAGCAAATCATCGAATGCAATTCAGCTACAGATAGACATTAACATCAGTAATAAGTGACGGAAAGTTTCTTGGCCTATTCCTAGACAAGACTCGACTTCAGCACCCACATTCAAATATAAATAAATATAAATATAAATGTTTGTTCAGGTAAGGTACATACATACAAGGGATGTTACATTAATGGATCGATTTATAGATAGAGCTAGTACATACAATGCCTAAAGCCACTATTATGCAATGCGTTTCGGGCAGGAAAAACATCAATATCTATAACTTAATACTAATTGAGCATAAAGAATAAAATGAGTTGAGAACAAATACAAATAAAGATAAAAAAAGGGCGAACATGACTGAAAAAGCAGCATAAATACAATAGGTCGACAAACAGCGTTGTTTAAGAAAATAAGACATGGGTTGACAATAGAGGGGTAAGGTAGGTTACAGGGAATTTATTAGGTAGTGTTTAGTTTTAATCTTAAACTGGCTGAGAGAGGTACAGTCTTTAACATGTCTTCAACACATAACTAAGTCTCTAAAACAGTCGGTATACTCCAAAATCAGATTGTTCCTAACTCTGCTCTCCTTTCACTATATTATGCACTAATCTATCCCTATCTTAATTATGGTATCTGTGCATGGGGTCAACCACTGCAAACCACCTCAAGCCCATCACCCAGCAAAAATCTGCTATTAGAATAATAAAAAAAACTCTGCTTTCAGACAACACTCGGCCCCTTGTTTAAATCCCTTAACATGCTAAATATTAACTCCCTCCACACATTCTCTTGTCAACTACATTTACAAAACCCTGTTCTAAAATGCAAACCATGCTCTGAAACACTCCCTGGACAGATGTAATAGGACCCATTATCACCACATCAGAAATAAGTATCTCTGATATCCCCAGAGTCAAACTTAATGTGTAAACACACTATGCAAATTAAGGGACCTAGTCTATGGAACTCGCTCCCTACCGAATTGAAAAACTGTCAAACTTTTGCCTCATTGAAAAACAAGACCAAAAAGTACCTAATTTCATCTTCGTAGTTTCCTACCCTGAGCTTTAAATTTGCTCTGTATCTAGTGTTACCCAATCTCCTAATCTTATGTACTTAATCCAAACAACTTTATCATTGTGTTCATTGCTGTCTGTTATGTGCTAGCTATATGCTGTATTGTGCCTATTCATTTTTGTTAAACTACCATTCAAACTGTCAATGCAATCAATCTGAGCTACCTATGTGCTTTAATATACCTACAAATTTCTCTAATCTTCCATTTTTTTTTCTTGCTACGTACCTGTTATAATTTTTATAAATTTTGCTAGTATTTACCTTCTTAAAATTTTCTTAGATTAAGGACTTGCCCGAAATGCTGCGCATACTATTGGCTTTACAAGAATGTAATTACTATGCTATGTATCCTCACAATCCCAATGTATCTTGTATATAAATAAATAAAAATAAATAAATAAATAAAGAAGAACCTTTGACAAGCCATTGGCTTCCTGTCCTTGTTGAAGCCATTAGTGTTAGTGGCCCTCGGGTAAAATTCAGATAAATTGTCCAGATAAACATCCTCCAACTTGTTCAGAATTTTAAGTTTTATTGAGTTCTTCAGTGTCATGCCTGGTTTGTAGTGTTAGCCTGGTAGCCCTCGACTGTTCTCCATACACAAGTTGACTTGGCTCTGGAAAGATTTTTGTTGCCCAATGTTGCACTGTCTGGAAAGCAGCTACACTGTCCTCCTGAAGACGTCTCCATGCTTGGATACAATAATCAGTGATTTATACAGTTGAATCACTACCTTCTTTTTCTTAGTCAAAGGTACTCTTAATTATTCCTGGGGTTTGGTTAACTTTATTGCTGTTCCTGCCTGTTGTACAACATTCAGTGAGTGTTGGATTTTGACTTCAAGGTACTTTTCTTGATCAATCTGATGCAAGGTAATGTTATTAATTTGGAATAGTAGCTGTGATGTAGGTTATACCCCACATGCAAAGTCTTGCATTTTTAAATATTAAAAAGCATCTACCAAGCCTCTGACCATATGTGGAATTCATGTTCATCTCTGTAAGGCTTCAATATCATATTCTCAGTATATATTTGAGGGTCCCAGTAGTGGTCGGGTTCGTTCTCAACGCACAATCAAGAATTCCAGGGTTGAATCCTGGGCGAGACAGAAATAGTTGGGCACATTTCCTTTCACCTAATGCCTCTGTTTATCTAGCAGTGAGTAGGTGCTCCAGAGTTAGTCAGCTTGTGGGATTGCATCCTGGGACAGGGTCCATAATTTGACTTTTGGGGGGGGGGCCTCGATAATGGTCAAAACGTTTATGAATACTGTACTGTACTCTGGCTTCCTGTCCCCTGACAATGAATTATTGAATTAAAATATATCATTTTGTATCATAATATTTGTTCAACATTACTAATCACTCATTTCTCATATACCATAAATTTTGGTGTGTAAACTTAATGTGGTTTTTAATATTCTAATGTTATTGATGTACAGTATGACAAAGACTGGACCAGAGGTAACCCCACTCGCCACATTTCCCCAGTCACATTCGTTCCCATTTAGTACTACCCTTCGCTTTCTTTCAGCCATTATTTTTATCCATTCTAGTATTCTACCATTCATTCCATAAGCCTGTAATTAAATTGCACCTCTTGATACATAATACATCCTGCTAGCATGAAAAAAAATAAACAAAGTTGACACATAAATTGATTGCTCTCATGCAGCACTCTTATTTTAACACTCATTTCTCAGGGCCCTATAGCTAAATGGTTCATTTAATTACCCAAAGCTTCCTAGCAGTGTGAAAGTAATGAACTGAGGTATATTTACTCACTAAGCTGCTATTAGGACAATATCCAACTCTGGCCCCAGACATCATTCGGTACCCCTACTCAAATCTCTGATATGTTAGACATTAAGTCACTTCACATTCTCTCATGTGTATTATACATATATAAATAGCTGAACTGTAATGCCAATCCTGACCTCAAAAGCTTCATAGAAGGTTGTAACAGAACCCATCACCACACCAGACATAAATACAGTTTTGATATTCCTAGAGTACGACTTAATCTAACTAGAAATGCTTTACAAATCAAGGGACCCAGATGTGGAATGACCTTCCCAACCATGTTAAAGACTGTGCCTCTCTCAACCAGTTTAAGAGAAAAACGAAGAAATACCTAATAAATTCCCTGTAACCTGCCTTACCCCTCTATTGTCAACCAATGTCTGTTTTTGTTTTAATGACGCTGTTTTGTCGACCGAATTGCATTTGGTGCTGCTTTTTCAGCCATGTTCCCCCCTTCTTAACGTTTTGTTTTTCTCAACTCATTTTATTCCTTATGCTCAATAATCTTAAGCCTTAGTCATTTAAGTTTTTCATGCCCGAAACGCTTTGCGTAATAGTGGCTTTAGGCATTGTATGTACTAGCCCTATCTATTTACTCCAGCACTCTGTACAATCACTTTTATGTATGTACCTTACCTAAATAAACATTTGATTTTGATTTGATTAATGTTGTGCTAAATAGAACATGAAAAAAATTTTTTACTGACAATATAATTTTCTTATGAAATTAATGAAACCGACGGGTAATGCACAGGAAGTAGCTGCTCAAAGCAACAATGTTGTGGCTTTGGGTAATTAGATGGATCCAATTTTGTTATAAAATTATTTCAGAGTAAGTTTTTTTACGTTCTACATTTAGCATCAACATTATAGCGCATAAATATATCGTAGTTCTTTTTTACATGGGTAATGTTAGTAAATTTTGGGTAGCTTTGGGTAACTACAGACCTCAGCTAAACCACAATCCCAGGCAAGGCAAGACATACAGAGTGGGAAAGTCTTCTTACACCATTGCCTCTGTTCACCTAGCAGTGATTAGGAACCTGGGCGTTAGTACAGTACTGTACTGTTGTGGGTCACACTTGGGAAATGGTCAAATGCTGCATATATCGGAGGTATCTGTACTGTATATTCTAATTTCCCACAAATGCTGCAAGGCTTAGCATGAGTAAAATAGCCGGAAGGCTATACAGTACATGAAATATGCCATAAAGCAAAGAAACTAAGCCACAAGGCAAGAGTAGGCCGGAAAGTTAGTCCAAAAAGGGTTCACTCTACCAAACTAACTACTACTGCAAGAGGTCTTCTTTTTTTACCTTGTATTTTTGTGCTTTCTGGATGCAAATTAACAGTATGAAGAGAAAAAAAATAATTATTTTTTCCCAGAATATTTTTGTGCACCACTGGGTTTTGAGCTACTGTATTAACAGGTGTGCAGCCCAGGGGTTAAAGAAATTAGGAAGATATAAAATATTTAGGTGATACTCATGATATATTTAGTATTAAAAATTTGCAATCGCAGCAAAAATGTGCATTTTTATTCCCAGGCACAGATACTGTAGGCAAAATTTGTAGTAGCTACCATGGCACTTTTTATATTGTATATGGCAATTTAAATTTTGTCTGAACACATTGATTTTCCATCTATACTGTTCTAAATTTGTTACTTTAAATTGATTGGTGGACTTGTTTCCAATCATTATACTGT
>WNGS01109635.1:13005336-13016271 GCA_020271785.1 Procambarus virginalis | reverse complement strand
ACATGGGGCTGGCACGAAAAAAACAATGTATTTAAAACGGTGCGCAAAAATGAACAAAATATATTCGTGGCAACTGGTGCATCTTGAGCCGGGCGCGATAGTGACCCACAGGGCATACGCCATGGGCGACCAGGATTGATGACGCCACGCGCGAACTTACGGACCCCCATAGCAGCCAAAGTAAGTACAATTTTTACTTTTTATCATATACATACTCAGGGAAGGATTTTAGACACTTTCAAAAAACATTTTTTTTCCAGAGAATTTATTCCTGCTCACTGGAGGGGTGCCATATTGGAAGCTGTGCAGTTGGGGGTTAAATTATGAAATTCATTCTCGAGACCTGCATTTCTTGTTTTTTCACACATTTTCTTTTTCTTCAGCAAATCCTTAACCTGTGTTGCTAAGGGCCATTTGGCCTTGTCACTCATAGGCGTATAAAAAAAATATTTCTTACCCTGTTAATTTGTTCCCTGATCACGAAAAAATATAAAAATCCTAAGTGGCATATTTCGGCCGCAATAGGTCGGGGAAGTCTGGCATAAAAGAGGTGCTGACTCGGCAAGCGTCAGGGAAGTTCTACTTCACCGAAGCTGTCAGGTAGGGGAGGTGCCACAAAGATATAATTACCTAATTATTTCATTGTGATTTTTTCTTAGATGTTTTTATGTAATATTATTCAAAAGTGTGTGGTGTCATATTTATATAATAAAATGTGGAATCATCACTGTACTCAAAATTATGGTGTGCATTTTATCGATTGAATTATTATGTTCATAAAACAGTGAACAAATACTTTGTCAGTTATTACACTATATACACAGGTTATACATAAGTATCTACATTTGTGTTCCTATAGCAAACCACTAATCTTGTATGGTGACGGCAGACAATAACAGGTGGCCACACACAACTCGTGCTCCCTCTCCCCCATCGTCACTGGTTCAAGGCCAGACGCACCAAACATCCTCCTTCAAGGATACGGTTTGAGGTGTTATTACCCTCTATACACCACATTATACATAAGTATTTACATGTTTTTGTTCACCATAACTGTTCAACTAAGCAGTATAGTGCACCCAAGACATAGCGCCACCCTTACCCAACATGACAAGTCATGCAGATGTTGCCACCTCCCTCACTAAAATGGCTTCTCTCAACACTCCTTTTGCTGTCTTACACTACATATACATGTTATATATAAGTATCTACATTGGTGTTCACCATAAAGAAGCACTAAGTTGGTATGCGAGTCAAACAGCTGCAAGGGGGGACCACACACCAGCTAGCCTGCCACTGGTTATGACTCCCTCCCTCACCTGACTCCCAACCTTCTCTTCCCACCATACTGTTTTCTGCTTTATTCACTAATACAGAGGTTATATACAAGTATCTGCACGTTTTGTTCACCATAGCAAATGACTAAGCTGGTATAGTGAGTCCAGACAGTAAAGGTGGTCACACACAGTCAGCAGATAATGCTACCTCCCTCCCAACCAAGATTGCTTCTCCCACTACAATGCTAATTATCCTAATCCTGCTATTATCAGAATCCTGGACATTTTTATCAGTCAGGGATCTTCTGTAATACTATCGCTAAATAGTAGCTTGTACTTATATATTTTGACATTTTTAGGCGATGCTGCGGTCACAAGCTGAACAGCAATGCTGCGAGATCATGCTGCATGCGCCAGCCTTGGTGGCTCACTCAGTACCGAGGTGCTAACACCCAGGAATGTTGCCCACATTTTTTTTCTTAAATGGTGTCGTTTACAAGAGTCCTGATGAAGGTGAGGTGAACTCTGTATCCACGGGCCTTTAAAATCTTGCGTAGTACTCCAACACGTCATGTGACGTGATGCACAGTTTAAGGGTTAATCAACTATCCTGCCACAAAACTATTCATTATTTCTTGTGCAGAAAAATCTGAAATATTCATGTTAGTGGCAAGGAGTTTGTCCTAGGTTCCAGAGATTCGATCTATTGTTCACATTCTTGGATAGTTTGTTTTGCAGTGTTTGAGGATTTGGTCTCTGACTCGGCAGTGGTTTTTATTGGTTCACTGACTTTCTGGACACTTTTCCTGTGGGGTGGCAGTATCACCTACTCTGTGCCTCTAAGGGAAGCCAGGTTATGGTTATGGTTCTGGTCCGTGGTAGAACTAAGGTTGATTTGACTTGGTAGTTTAGAATCATTTTAGTAAGATGGCTTCAGGGGAGCCACTGTGGATCACTCAGAAAGAGGCAATTCACTCAATGTTAGTTTTTTGTATTGGCATTTAATACTGAAGGCAAAAGAGTAAATTTTAAAATACTGAAACATGGGTATTGTTTTGAGTTGGGTCTGTTTACCCTACACCAAGATAGCTTGGTGGAGCAGACACACCTATTCCACATAATTACAAGTTAATTCATTAGCCGGTTCTTTTCATGTAACCAAGGATTCCACTGCACGTAAATCCGTTCGAGCAAGGTCATCAATACATCAAAATGACTAGCTACTTACTTGAAAGGAATTCCATCATTGCCCTAGCCCTTGGGACAGTAGCAGACATTCTTGAAAAGCTATTTATGACACTAGCCACAACTTTAAGCATAGAATCCTGCATTTCCAATACACACATAGTTATAGTACTAATGCATAATGGTCCTGAATATTGATTTATTACTCCTACTGATAAACATCTGATTACCTGAAAAAAAAATTCTATTAAAATTCAAAGTTATTCATTATTTCAAACATTTCCATTCCTTTCTTTAATAAAAATTTTAAGGACTTGCTCTATATTTTTTTCAATACAAGATCATCAATGTGTCAACCAATCTTAGGCAATCCATTTTGGCATCACATGAACAACTTATTAGAAAAACTATTATTATAATTTACTAAAAACTAAACAGCCTACACTATTTGTATTATTTCACTACTTATTAAAACAGGTTGTAAACATTAATTTGCATACCTTGAATCTTAATGATGTTTTTGGAACTGAAGTGGATATTATATTTGACAGCATAAGTGATAAATTGTTCAAATATTAACAATAGTGACAAGTACATCATTGTTTCTAGTCAAATTTCTAACAAATTTATATTAAACAACATTAAATTAAATACCTTTCGTTGGATACTGTAATCAAAATGCATGTGATGTGGTACTAGCTTTGCCAACACTTGAAAAATTTTCTCTCTGGAAAAGTGATTGATTAAATTTGGCTGGTGTGTTGTACAAGGAAGCTGGAAGATCAAGGCACCTATCATCAATCTGGAAAAAATTATCAATAATGTTACAATTTTGTGCTGATAAAATTAGGCTTCAGTTACGATCAAAACAATAGCTGTTGACACAATTGTAAAGAATCTTAATAAATTAACAAATCAGATCATTTTAACTGAAGACCTTTTACATAATATGAACATAATGAATTAGAAAATGTCAAAACATCAGCACACAACAGTAAAAAAAATCCATGAAGCCTCACCATATATAGACAGTAATGCAGATTTTCATTGAATATGTTTAGATAGTGGTTACATTAAAAAAAATCCTCCCAGAAACAAATGAATAAAACATGACTTTTGCAAAAAATGTGACATGTAATCTTCAAATATTTGTACAGTATATCAAATTATAAAGCAGGTAAAGTATCGGATACTAATGACTAACAGCCCATAACTACAGTTTTCGATTCAATTATTTCAATTATAAAACGAAGGTGCTTTCTCATAACTAATGAGTAGGATTTGTTACAACAAAAAGAGCTACAGTATGAGCAGAAAAGGTTGTAGTGAAGAGCAATACAGCTGATGAAAAATGAAGCACAACACCCCAGGAGCTAATTGAAGCCCATGCAGTCAACTTGGATCAACCAAATCCCCAGTAAATCTGCCGATTTACCACCACAACCTTGTGCTCTACACATTCAGTTCAAAGGAGTAAATCATTCCGATTATTTTTAACATTTAACAGTGATTATGTACAATGTCACATTATAATAGTACAATATTAAGAAACCAGAACAGGATTACTAACCATGGAAATGAGTGCAGATATAAGACGAACTATTTCATTTCTGTCTCGACCAATCACAAGAACTTTGTTCTGCAAAGCTTTACTCAATTTCTTAAGTATTAGAGAGAGTATCACCCAATCTGGAAAAATATTGGTGTATAATAAAATCCATTAAGTATGATTTCATACCCTTGCAATTTTAAATACTGTATAATGAAACCCTTTTAGGCCCCTTCATTAGCTTTTTATTGTGCTCCAAGTTCCACAGATCTCCACAAAACTACCAGGCCTCTGGACTCGTGCTCAAGGCAAAAGGAACATGGTTAGAAAAAAAAAAAAAAAATCGCCCAAAAAAATGCTGAAGAAAGAAAAAGCATTTTGAAGGCAGTGTCTTTTATAAAGATGGGAACCATTTTTGGCAAATGTTAATATCCAGTAATACACTAAGAACATTGTAAGGAACCAATGCTGTGCTTTCCAACTTCAAAATCACTTTTTAACACACTGACAGTGAAATATTTAATGAATTATGGAGCAGCTGTTTGGTGCCCAAATACTTTATCAAGAAGCACATCAACAAACTGGAACAGGTGCAATAGACATCCTATTAAATGGCTTCCAGAACTGAAAAAGCTCATGAGGAAACACTAGAGGTGCTCAATATACCAACTAGAAGAGGCAATATGATCACTACTTAATAATGAAGGAATACAAAAGAATTTTTGAAACTTGCAACTACAAGAGCAAGAGGTCATAGATTCAAGCAAAGGAAACAAAAATGCCATAAAATTAAACTGAAGTTCTCTTTCAAACTGTGGTAGTCTGTTGAATCTAGTGAAGTGGTGTTGATATACCAAAACCTTCAATAGATTCAAAATCATCATAATACTGGAAAGACAGGACCAACAAGCATAGTTCTCATCCTAGTTCTGTTTGTTCCATTTGCTAGTTCAGCTTTCGGTTTGCAATTTATCAGTTGTAGTTTTGTTTTGGAATTCCAACCTTTTGGGTGCCTGACCTAGTAGATGGCAGACAAAGACTGCTTCCAATTACACAGGGTGTCTATAAGCCATTGCTCCTCATGCTTCTCTTGAGGGGGCCAGGTTCTGGATCTGGTCCCAGATAGGCCTAGAACTCCATTGACCAACTGTTGCCACGGTCTAATATATGCACATGAGCACAGTATAGTTCTGGGAGCCGAAGGGGCTCTCCACAGAAAATGTTTTTAATAACTAATTTAACATTTTCTATTGTATTAAACCAAGGTAACAGTGCTAAGAGCAGTTTGATCAACAAAAATGTCCTAGATATAATTACTCAGGAGGGCAAGTGTTTGGGCAAGTTTCCTTTCACCAAATGCTTCTGTTCACCTAGTAGCAAATAGGTACCCAGGAGTTAGGCAACTGTTGTGGATTCAGTCCTGAGAGGACAGCAGTTAAGTAAGGGTATTTTTGTTTGGTCTTTGCTACCTCCACAACAATGCTGATGAATGTATTACTTTCCAGCTACAAATAATGATACAGTTTTTCATACTTTTTAATACAAACGCCACCCTACTTAAATTTTTTTATTTATTTACAAACTTATTTTGTAAGTAAAATAATTATTTTCACAGGCAAAGGTGACAATTTTTATGATTGCTGCACTAAGGATTAACACTTTAGTGCTTTGGGCGCAGCGTAAAAAACGAGAGTGAACCTGTGCTTTCGGCGTCGCGCGCTTAAGCGGTAGGAGCGAAAAGTGTATACTCTTCTTACTGTCCTGACACTAATTGTAGACCTACGTATTAAATTTGGTATCACTGTGTTCGCAATAGAATTCTCTATAAGAACATACATATAAAATACTGCCAAACAGAACTGTTTGAAACAGTTCAAACAGAAACAGAAGCTCTCGCCAAACTGTTTGGCGAGAGCGCCAAACAGCAACAAATGTTTCCACTCTCTTAATGATTGCGATGACCACATTTATCCTACATCATTGATTATGGTATCATTGGAACCGCAATAAAATTCTCTATACGGACATATGCATATAAATATAGAATTAATGTCGCAACCAACCCACAAGACGGTTGGAAGTGGCTGAAGTGTTACCCGGCGGCATATCGGCACCATACAATTGTTATACCAAGATGAATCACTGCCATGCCGTTTTCTTTAATAAGCTCTTTGGTTATTAGAAAAAATGTAATTTCATGGTGAACATTTTGAGACTAACTAAAGAAAATCGCATAATACATAAAATTTATACAATTATTTAACCATTGGACGCCAGCCAGCGTCCAGAGGGCAGAATCAGGAAAAAAAGATTGGACGCTAACGATCGTCCGCTAAGCGCGAAAGTGTTAAATATACCAAATGGAAACTTACAGCCAAATTCATTGCATCCATGTACATTGGAACCTTGGTATTTGAACTTAATTGGTTCCTGAAGACTGGACGAATGCCAAAATGTTTGAATACTGAACAATTTTTTCCCATGAGGAATAATGTAAGTTGGATTAAACTGTTACGGACCACAAAATTTTATATATTAATGCAACAGTTAAATAAAATAAATACTAATGGTTTGCACTATCTGCACTTAGAAGAGTTGATGGTATTGTGGAAGGTGGGAGGCAAAGGAAGAGATGTTATTTGGTGGGGAAGTTCCCTATCATTATAACTTCTGGTAGTTGTGCTTCTGGGTTTCTCTCTCTTTTCTGTGTTTCCCTTAGACTCAACTGGATGCTTTTCTTGCAAGTAACTTGTCCAAGGATTGATTGATTGATTTTACCTGTGCTTTAAAGTGTTTCTAAAGCAAGACAAACCTGTTGAATGACAATGCTAACAGCTTCACAGCTTTGTCAGGATGATACTTTTGTCAAAAAAACTTTCCACTCCACTCCACCCTCCCCCACATTTTGCACACGTTTCATTTATTGGAGAACTTTATTTAATGCATACCAAACTCGGTAACAAGAGCAGACAAACAGGCACCCCATTCATATTTAGCTATGAGGTCTTCATCTCTATCATGGTTTTAACCCTTTTTAATTTTTGCTTGGCTATCATTAACTAATGTGTAAATCACCATGTTGCCTAAGAATATAAAAAATATGAAAGTATCCAGAGAAAAGCGTACAGGGTTGTGCACTGAACCCTTTACACTATTTGAAAGCTCGGACTAAATGCCAAAAAGGTTGATTTAGGAGCCGTTCGAATATTGCGGTTCCAATGTACTTGGGTAAAGATAAATTTGGATAAAAAATTACCTTTTTCTTTCTTGAGAGCAGTAACAAGAAGTGATGTTGCCTGGGTGAGTGACAAAGGGTTGTCTCGCTCTCTTCAAGGGACATAGCTGCCGCTGCCTGCAAGGTTTCCTCTTCCAAATCTGTACCTGTTATATGATTGTTATAAGCAAGCAGATCAGCACTGTATATAAATTTGGCAGTACAAAAAAATTCTATAGTATTAATAAATATTTAAAATTCTTAGGTATAGGGAGCATAATATAATGTGCATGTAGACTATAGTTATTGTGAAAGCATGTAGAAAACTGAATACTGAAATGTTTAATGAAGTCAAGCACTGTAGTATACTAAAAAAAAAAAAAATTTGCATATGCTTATTAATAGTATGTTGCTAGACAAAAACCAAATATAATTTGAAGGTTTACTACTTAATTATGACTATACTGTATATACTTGCCAAATTAATGTATCTTAGAAAAAATACAGTGTTGAATGTAGTGACCTGTCTCTGGATTGAGCCCCACTAGTTCCCTGAAGCTCTTTGAGTACCAAGAAGTACTCAGAAAAGTACTTTCTTTCCTGTGTATCAAGCCACAACAGCCTGTTTGGCTTACCAGGAACCAAAGCCAGAACCTGGCCCTCCCTCACAGAAGCACAAAATAATCAAACATTACTTTGTGCTAATCATCTTAAACTATCTCAAACCTGTTGGTACCAAACAACAACCACCAGGTGGTCCAGGGTTACAGCCTCCAATTTGGTTCTGGAGAAAATCTACATCCACCAACTTTGTGGATGTAGAACATCCATCCAATAAATGGATGGATGTTCAATAGCCCCTAGGGCTCAATCCAAAAAAGGAGTTTCATTACATTCAATGCAGTCTTCTGGAGCCCACTGGTGCCTCCATGAAGCTACCTAGCTGCAAATAGTAAAAGCAAGTGACTTACCAGGAAGTCAAAGACAAAAGGTACCAAGGCAAATAGACAAAAGGCCAGGAAAACAGGAATGACTGGACCCAGAGACATTGACTATATACTAGCCATGACTTTTTTTTAGACTCCTAAAACCCAGCATCTAAACTTCAGGCCAGGACATTTTTTTAAAACACTGGTACCAGAACAGCTTATTTGTAATCATAGGCATGAAGGTAGACCACAGGCTGACTAGTTCTAATACTGCAAATGACCTAAGAAATGAGAGCTTTGGAATAGGGAACCAAAGAAATTGGATCAACTTTGCAGTTGTCCATAATGCTTCTCTGACATTCTGGATACTTTTCTGGTGGGATGGAATGTTGCTTGCTCTGCCTCTGACGGGCCCAGGTTCTAGTAGGCAAAATAGAAATTCTACCAATAATGTGAACAAGTAGACAGGAGAAAAGGGTTATCTCAGCGAGATAGCTTCAGGGAGCCACCTCCAGAATAAAGGTACCAAAAAATATTAGGTTATCTTTTGCAAACAGTGGTAGATGGTTGGAACAAGTTAAGAATGTAGGAGGCCAAAAACCATTTCCAAGTGTTGAATGACAATACAGTACTGGGAAAACGTGACCACGAGCATAGCTCTCATCCTGTAACTACACAGTTAATTACATACACACACATTCAAATCCAGCTGCCTTACTGATTACAGCAGTACCAGAATAGTGCCTTCCCATTATTAGAGAGAAGTGTGTATAATTTTTACTTTATTAAAGGCGAATGTTCCACATACCTTTTTTTCTTTTTGCAATTCGAAATCTCTGAAAATACTTACTGTGTATGTGATCCAAATAATGAATGGAGAATATTTTGAAATTGAGGAGGGGCTCCTACCACATCACGTAGTTCATTTCTTATAAAGCCAATCTGATAATTTTCATTTATTCTCATTTCCAGTATCATTTCAAGGATCTTTAAAATAAAAAAAATAAAATTATATCAAGTTGTACATCTACAGGAAATGCTGAGTAATGAGTTGTTGAGCAATGGCACAAAACAGATTAGTACAGTTTTATATTCAATTGACTTTATCAAAGGGTGCTGGCTGGGTAGTATCAGAAAATGAAGATTTCATTAGTTAAGAGTGGTGGTTAAGTAATCCACTGATAAATAAAAATGAGGTCTTAGAATGATGGGTGCCATTTGGAAGGACATACTATATATATACAGGTTTATTTTTTTTTATCAACTGAAACTACTTACTGTGAACCTTATCATGGTGTTTTGAAGAATTTTGTTCTGGTAGTGATGCTCCAAACATGAAAGCAATATCTTAAAAATATAAATAGCATGAGATGATGGCAATTCCCACATCTTTATTTTTAATGCCAATACCAAATTATCAACGGCTTCAACAATGTCAGCAGCTTCGCTCTCCAGCACCACCGAGTTCCCTCTTTTATAAGGTGCCAACATAACCTAAAAAGGAAAGAAGGCTTTTACTTTTAATGAATGTGTCACAATGTACAAGTTGCTAGTCAAGATAAACATCCTTTCTAGATCTATTCAAATCAAATCAAATAAAAAAATCAAATATTTATTCTGTTAAAGTACATACATACAAGGCGAGATACAAAAGTTGATGGATTTATAGATAGAGCTAGTACATACAATGCCTAAAGCCACTATTACGCAAAGCATTTCGGGCAGGAAAAACACCAAGACAAACTTAATACTAATCAAGATAAATATAAATTATAAATTTGTGTCGAGGAAAAAAAAATGAAAAAAAGGGGGGACACATGGCAGAAAAAAAGCAAAATACAATTTGGTCAACAACGGCATTGTTTAAATAGAAGACATGGGTTGACATTTTGGGGCGAGGTAGGTTACATTGAGTTAATTAGGTAGTACTTTGTTTTTATCTTAAACTGGTTGGGAGAGGTACAGTCTTAACATAATTGGGAAGGTCATTCCACATTCTGGGTCCCTTGATTTGTAAAGCATTTCTAGTTTGATTAAGTCGTATTCTTGGAATATCAAATAGGTATTTGTCTCTGGTGTGGTGCTCATGGGACCTGTTACAACCTTCTAGGAAGCTTCTAAGGTCAGGATGACATTACAGTTCAGCATTTTATATATATATAAAATACACGAGAGGATGTGCAATGTCTTAATATCTAACATTCAGATTTGAGTAAGGGTACCAAGTGATGTCTGGGGCCAGAGTTAGATATTGTCCTAATAGCAGCTTTGTATTGAGTAATTAGAGGATGTAAATGATTTTGGGTAGTTGAACCCCAAGCACAAATACCATAGTTGAGATAAGGAGAGATAAGAGTAACAGTCACCAGGGCAGGCGAGGTACATAATATCTGATCTTGGAAAGAAATGCCAACAGTTTTTGAAACCGTTTTTATATATTTAGAATGTCCCTGGAAATTTAGCTTGTGGTCAATGAGAACGCCAGGAATTTGCTATCTACTTTGTTACAAATTTGGGTATTGTTTATCCTGAGATTTATTTGATTTGAGGATTTATTGCCAAACAAAATATAGAAAGTTTTGTCAATATTGAGGGCGAGTTTGTTGGCAGTTAGCCAGTGTGGACTTTATTTAGCTTGGTATTCACTGACATTTAGAGCAAGGGGGTCAGGACTGTAGTAAATGCAGTCATGTCTCAGCAAATAGAATTGGTTTGAGATGTTGGGAGGCATTTGGGAGGTCATTAATGTAGATGAGAAAGAGGAGAGGGCCAAGTATGCTC
>WNGS01109635.1:12969821-13004336 GCA_020271785.1 Procambarus virginalis | reverse complement strand
CTGGATAGCTCCGGAAAGCCTCCGGGTCTCACCCAGAAAATGTTTTTTTTTTTTTGCAGACTTCCCCGCCTTTTGTGGCCAAAATATACACCTAGATTTTGTTTATTATTTTCCCATGATCAGGAAACATAAATGAACACTTTATACGACATTTTTTTTTTTTTGTGATTTCTTTATTTCTTGCGCCTTAGCGTGTTGCAGGCTATAACTGCAAGAGCAGCCCAGGGGTTTAATTGTGACACTCATCCCTGAGAATTGCATTGTCTTGTTCTATTCAGTTACTTTATCTTCATACTCTTTAGCATTCCCTCAATAATCTCTAACCTGCCAAGAAGAAAACTTCCTTCATTATATCTTATGGTGGGAATCCTTTGAAATAATCATATGTTGGGGTGTTGTCCTCCCTCGTGGTTATTTGTTACTGTGCGAGTGTCTGTGACTGTGTGTTGTAAAATATTGTATCATACATCTTAGAGCTATTGATCATGAAAAACGAAAATCAACAACAAAAAAAGCCAGCAGAAACAACCTGCATAACCTCATCATGCCAAATACAAACTAGCTTGCCATCGTTACCCTTGGTGTCAAGACCACCGAGGAATACTTCATCTTGTGATACAGAGTTCAGCTCAAGGACTGTACCTAAACCCTGTAATGACAATGAAAACAAAATATTACCATTTTTCCAAAAACAATAATCATAGGTATTTCTGGTCACAAGTACAGTACCTAAATAAATAATATACTGTCTATAGTTGGTAATCTGAAGCATATGGGGGCCCACCCCCATACTTAGCAGAAATGTACAAAAATTTGAAAATTTGCAATTTTTGTACCACAACTCAGTTACTCCCAGCATTTCTGGTATGCTCGAAATGCTGTGCATATTAGTGGCTTTAGGCATAGTTCTCAATTTAATTATCCCTTACTTGCCCTACTTAGAAATCTAACATTCTTCTATTATCCCATTTTGTATGTACAGTATGTACTTTTCCCTATATAAAAATTATTATTATTATTATTATTATTATTATTATTATTATTATTATTAAATTTACCTGTGCACTCTCACTGTTTACCTACACATTTTTGTCGTTTATCTACTTACTTCCATCATTTACCCTTGCATGATGACCATGAAGTCATTCAGATTACTTGAAGATTTGGGTTACTGGTATTCGGATTACTGACCTCATACAGTATAAAAACATTTATCAGGAAATATGCACCACCTAAATGCACAATTACACACTTGAAAAATATCTGAAATGACAAGTCTTATATTGCAAAATGACATTTATGATATAATGGTGAAGGACATAAGGTAGGACTTATCAAATAACTAAAACACGCATAATGAGGCAAGCCACCAAGAGAGAAGACACTTGAAAACAGCAAGGGAAGCACTGAAAAGATCTCCATACCACTTCATATTGATAATGAAAGGTCAAGATGGCAAGGAAGCAACCAGAATATAACCACCCGCCTTCTAAAACTGACAGAAAGGCAAGTCCAGACCCTACAGGCATAAAGATGCATGTATGACCAGTTGATGATCATGACCAGGAGATCTAGTAGGGCAAACAGATACAGTAAAGAGCAAAGGGAGGAGAAATAAGAATGAGAGGTTGAATTAGCCACTTGCATGTTGAAAAAAAAACAAAAGCGTTGAATATAATGAAATGCCATTTTCTGGGCAAGTCCCGAAGGCTCCTCGGAGCTATCCAGGTTGACATGGATATATTAGCTTTCTGGCATCAGTAAATGTGCATGGAGTTCTTGCCTACCAAGGACCACAAGCCAGAATCTGGCCCCCCCTCAGAGAGGCAAGAGAAGCAATGGCCTATAGAAACCCCAATGTGGTTGGGAGCACTCTGTCTGCTGCCTGCAGATACTGCACAACCGCCGACTCAACAAACAGCAACGGACAAAAAGGCAAAGACAGTCTAAGAGCCAGGCCCAAGTGAATTCCAAGGAAGAAGCGAGCACCACCTGCCAACACGAAAAGCGAGAAAAGCAAAAAAATGCGAAACAGCAAGGGCAATGCACCAGACCCAGAGGCGGCCCCAAGCTCCTCCACATACATCTCGAGCCAATCCAAGGACAGCTCAAGGAGGGAGAAGAAATGCAGGGCCATGGCCAGCAGGCCATGCGTATGCAAATCCTCCATGATCAATGCAGCCGAAAGGGAAGGAACCTGCACATGAAGCTGCATCTCGCCAACATCCTGCAGAAGGGCAGGGGCGAACAAGCATACATTGAGATACTCAATTTTGCCCTCCCCCACCTCCAGGAAAACCTGCAACGCCGTCTGAGCCTCCCGGCACTCAAGTGTGCGGGACCGACAGAACGTATGCCGTAACGTATACAAGAATGTGCAGAATGCAGAATGTCATGTATGCACAACGTATAAGAGAGGGCAGTCTGCTAACCAGGACGACCCCAGAACTTCATAAGAAACCTGGTAAGGACACTAAGATCCATTCCCGAAGGAGTGCAGATCCATCATGAAGCATAATCCGGGTTGCACAGGAGGTAAGTCGCAAGGGCTTCCCGCACCACATGAGACGGGACACGGGAAGCCAAAAACCTCCGGAAGAACGGGATCGAAGAACCCACGGGATCACGCAACCGAACCCGGGGAGGGGTAAATGCCAAATCCATTTTGTACGAGGAGGGAGAGAAAGAGAACCCCTCTCCTTGTAACACCAAGCCCCGCTCCGAGGGTACAAAAACCCAGATGGGGTCCAACAGGGCCCGAGCCATCCTCCAAACCCCCCGCCTCTAAAGAAAAGGCAGGAGCAGCCAAAAAAGCAGGAACGAAGGGGGCTCACTGGTCAGACCCAGAAGCTCTGGCTGGAGGACTAGGCTTGAATGCCTCTGCTGCCACCTCAGAAGGGGACTTCCCCAAGACCTGAGTCTCAACACCAACTAGACCCCGCACCATCTCCAAAACCCTCTGAAGTTTCGGAGCCGGAAGCATGGTGAGGGGGTGGTGGTGCTTCGAAGTCGAAGCAACTCCTACCCTCAAGTCTGGGTTCCTATAACCAAATTGGGGCAGTTTTGGAGCATCGGGGTTTGCAACCAACCTATCGTGTTGCAGCAACCAAAACCGAGCATGCTACCTGCACTTCATATCGTGTTCAGTAGCTAGGGTGAACTGGAGCATGTACAAACTAACAAACGTCGCACGACTCCAGATCAAAAGAATTATTGACCCTATAGGCAGTAAGGCGGTGGCACAACCGGTGATTGTCACCCTGAGACAAGGTGACAGAGCACCATCAACCTTGCACAAAGCGAGGGGGATACCTGGTTGATACCTGGTTGATGGGGTTCTGGGAGTTCTTCTACTCCCCAAGCCCGGCCCGAGGCCAGGCTTGACTTGTGAGAGTTTGGTCCACTAGGCTGTTGCTTGGAGCGGCCCGCAGGCCCACATACCCACCACAGCCCGGCTGGTCCGGAACTCCTTGGAGGAATAAATCTAGTTTCCTCTTGAAGATGTCCACGGTTGTTCCGGCAATATTTCTTATGCTTGCTGGGAGGACGTTGAACAACCGTGGACCTCTGATGTACTTGAGGGGTTCCCCAGAGACCTCTGGGGAACTTGAGGGGTCGTATCCATCGGACCACAGAGCCCCCCACAGGGTTTCCCAGAGCCTCTTAGCCTTGGTATCACACTAAGGGACGCCCTGGGTCTTGCGAACTTGTGCCCAAGACTACCAAGCAAACTAATAAAAGCTGAACCCCCAGGACGTGTCCATTCATGGGGGCCTAGCAGGGGGTACCACCAAGAAGACAGATATGGCTATATATATCCAGCACTTTTTGTCATACGACGCTTTGAAACTACTGTATTGACAGTTTTATCCTCCACCACCAACTCACTTGTTCCAACCTATACCACTCTGTTTGCAAAAGTGAATTTTCTTAATATTTCTTCAGGACCTTTGTTTAGTTAGCTTCACTATGGAAAAAGCAAACATTGGAACTATGTTTCCCATTTCCATATATCTGCCAAGACTTTTGTACACAAAAACCAGAGTTGAATGTAATGAAACGTTATTTTCTGGGCCAGACCTGAAGGCTCCCCGGAACTGTTTTTTTTTTTTGGGTGTTTTTGACATCCAGCCTCATAACAGGGGTTTTGGGTAGCCAGTGCAAGGAGTCTGAGGCTTCCCCTTTCCCCTCCGGGGGAGGGGGGGGGAGCTGTGCAGACGGTAGGGCGGCAACGTGGTGACCTCATGCTTGTTTCCCTGTTTTTGTTTGGGGGAGTTCTGTCCACTAGTTCGGCTCTCAGTAGCAATTTCTGAACCAGAATAGGGGTTTGTTTTGGGATGCTTACCTTTCTGGGTGCCTGACCCAGTCGATGGCAGACATAGAACGCTTCCAACCACATGGGGGTTTCTATAGGCTATTACTCCTCGTGCCTCTCTGTTAGGGGGGGGGGGGGGCAGGTTCTGACTCGTGGTCCCCAGTAGGCCTAAGAACTCCACTCACACTGACTGATGCCAAAGTCTAATATTAGCAATATCAGCCTGGATAGCTCCGGGGAGCTGTTGGGGCTTCCCCTCAGAAAATGACTTAAAAATCATTTGAAATGGAAGGCAGAGCCGAGATGCACATTCTCTGAGAACCCAAAGTGAAACTCCAGTTGAGCCCAGTACTTGTTTCTACCTAGCTCCTAAGCATTTGTTCAACTTCATCTCAAGACTATGTAGTCTGGTATTCTCTGAAATTTGTATTATGTCTTGTTCTTTAACAACTTTATTGTGCACAATCACACTTTAGAAATGTTCATTTAGAGTTTCACATATTCATTCTCCATGAATCCATTCTCCATTTTCAGTCTCTTAATTTTTTCCTTTACCTGCAATTTGTTTTTAATGAGTTTATAGAATAAACCTTGTTCTGTTTTACACTTATCAGATTTACAACCCCTTCCTCATAGTTTCTTTCTGCCTCTCTTCTCACTGCCGTGTAATTATTTCTTTGCGCGTTTGAATTCCTGGTATGTTTGAGGGTTAGCCCACTTCCTATACTGATTCCAGTTTTTCGTCTTTTGTTCTGTGGCCCTGTCATAATTAATGTTGAACAATGCTGCTGTCTAGTTCTCCATCTGTGTTCATATACATTTTCTTGTACTGTACCTTCATCATGTATCTCACAAAATATGGCATACATCACGTGTATTTTTTGCTTAACAACAAATCTTTCCAGTCAAATTCATTAAAGAACTTGTCAAGTTCCCCATATTTTCCTCTCATAAAATCAAGTTTTTTATTGTTTCATTTCCCCATTCCTCATTCATTTTCCCTACTGTCATCAAGAAGACCATAATCTAGATTATGACACACTGCATATTTTATTTCCAAAAGGACATGGTTACTCTTGCCCAGGAAAGGAAGATACTGAATGTCTGAAATATTTTCTTCTTTTCAGATGAATATAAAATCACGCATTATATGTGTACATGTATGTATAAATGAATATCATAACCATTAGCCAGAGCTACACTACTTAGCCTAGTAAGCAAGAGGTTGCTTTTGCTTAACATCTGATCAATTTTGATATATAAAAATTTTTATTTTTAATTTGTTCACTTTTAATAATATTAACAAAGTATATGGGGTATAAAACACAATCAAGAAAGATAAATGAAACAAAAACAAAGCAACAGCCCCTTGCAAAACTATTGTTCCAGGGATATGAAACACCATTTTGTAGCCTAGTTCAGTGCATAGGGAGAGGAAAGTTACCAAGGGAACTTTTCTCAAAGAAAATAATGTAATGGTTACTAAAAGAAATAACTAAAGTAAAAATGCCAATGGTATTTGAAAGGCTTAACAAAATACAACATAATATTCACTTATTTTCAAGGCCTTTACCTGAAGGAAATGCATGTAACGCAGTGAACCACATGAATTCCTTAAAATTTCTTGTTCTGAAGTTTGATTTTGAGCCACATACAATACCCCTATTTTGTGAGTTTCTTGATGCCTCATAAGGTCAAGTACTCGCATTGCTCGCTGTATTTCAGGTTGATGAGTAGGAAGTAAGTGTGGTAATTCTTTGCCATATTCAGGAGTCCCTTCATAGTAAAGCTGAAGGAACACAAAGCTGTCAAAAATAAAGACAGGTTTTATTTTATGTGCATAGCAATCCTTGATCTAGATATATTCACAACACATTTAGAATCCATCAGAAATTTTTTGCATTATAAAACTGACAATTTACTCAAAAACATTTCTTAAATGGTAAAAAAGGACAAAAAAAAAAAAAAAAGAGTTGAATGTAATGAAACACCATTTTCTGGGTGAGCTCCGGAGGCTCACCGGAGCTATTCAGGCTGATATGTATATCATTAGACTTTTGGCAACAGTCAGTGTGAATGGAGTTCTAGGCCTACCGGGGACCACGAGCCAGAACCTGGCCCCTTCAGAGAGGCATGTGAAGCAATGGCCTATAGAAATGCACATGGGATTTGGAGCATTCTATGTCTGCCATCAACTGGGCCAGGTACCCAGAAAGGTAACCCCTATTCTGGTTAAAATGACGAAAATAGACAAATGAGTGGACAGAACTCTCTAAACGAGCAAACTAGTATGACGTCCCACGAGCCACACCGCGCCACATGTCTGCGCACCTTCCCCCCCCCCACCGGGGACAGGGAAGGGGTAGCCCCAGATCCACCACGCCGGCGATCCACCCTGCAGTTCTGAAGCTGGATGTCCAAAACACATGAAAAAAACACAGACTGGTAGGAGGGAAGGTTGCCAGGGAACCTCTGGGACTCACCAGAGGCTCACCTGTAATGAAAATGGCATTTCATTACAGTCAATGCTGGTTTTCTGGGGGAAGCACCCTTGGCTCCCCGGAGCTACATCACTAAAGACGAAAATTAGAGGGACTTGTATAGAAGGCAGTTCGTGCTCGCACCTCAACTCGAATTTGAGACAACAGGCTGCAACCACCGACCCAAAGCAACACAGGCCCAATTAGGCCCAGGAACATTCACGAGGTAGCATGCAGCCAGGACCACCAAAAACCCCGTGCCCAAATGTCAGCCCAGGACATGTTACCAAAGATGGCAGCAAGTGCAGCAAACTTACGAACGTCATGGGCACAGGGATAGACTGCAGTTTGGCTGGACTGAACAACCCTGCGGACGACCTGAGAGACCCGAGCCCGAGATAAGGGAAGAAGCGAAACCGGATTAACCCAAAGCGTGTCCCCCAGTCACAGAGGCCCCCATTTCTATAAGCCATTGCTCCTTGTGACCCTCTGAGTGGGGCCAGGTTCTGGCTCGTGGTCCCCGGTTGGCCTAGAACTCCATTCACACTGATTGACGCCAAAGACTAATGATATACCTATCAGCCTGGATAGCTCCAGTGAGCCGAAGGGGCTTCCCCCAGAAAATAACTGAAAATTTGTGTTTTGGTGAATTACTGCAAACTTGTATATTAGTACTTTGGATGACTTTTAAAAACATGTATGAATCTTGCTAAAACATTCAATTAAAAAATAATTTAACTACTGTACATATCTGTTCGCAAATATGATACTAAACCACAGCTAAATAAAGACTGTCACTTAATAATGTGATAACCAAGAATTCACACCTTTTAACTTTTAATTTAGATGCTCAGAGGGGTCCCCTCGTAATCGTCTTGAGACCCACCTTTCTAGCGTACATACTATACTTAAGAACTGCACCAGACTCCATCAATTCAAAAGCGTCTATTGGAAACCAGGGCTGGAATCTAGTCTCCTCGATAGAGGAAGAGGAGTCTGGAGATCTGGAATCAACTACAGTGTTCAAGAGAAAACCACCAGAAAGGCAGAGTGCACCAAACAGATAACAGTATAGTAACCAGTGGCAATGCTTCCCAAATTATGTAAACAATCAGCCCTTTCAGAAACTGGATCCAATACATGGATAGATAATCTGCTGCAGAAGATAAATGTGCTTACCCTGGAGAAATGCCTCCCTTAATGTCTTTATTAGAATTCTTTTTCTTTGCTGCACCTGTTGCCCTTCCATGCAATTACGAGAAGCAGGATTCATGTCGGAGATGGTATGTCCTCTGTCTCTTCGCATAGGTCGGGGTGAGCTGTCATCAACTTCCTCAGTGTTTGAGGTGCCTATGAGACCACTGCTTGATGAAATACTGCTATTACTTCCACTGTTTTTCTGCAAATAATAACAACAAACATCTGATAAAATATAATGTCTATCTGTCAGTTTGTCAATGTTGGAGGCCAGACTCTTTAGGGCCTCACAGAATTTNAACCATCTTATCACAAAGCCAAATCTTTGATGGACTTCGAGCTTACGTACAAAGATTACGAAGCCGAGGAAAACTTAGATCTCAAGAAAAAATCACTAAAAGTGAATCCACGGACAAAAACAAAAATGTCCAAACTGGCAGTCCAAAATCAAGGCAACAAAACTCCTCTTCTGCAAAGTGGAAAAAGAGTAATGTTGGCTCTTATGCTATATCCTCCACAGTTAACAGAACTGTAGGAAATCAAGCTCCCAAGACAGATAAGACAAAAGGAGCAGCAAGTGCCCCAAGATGCTTATTCTGTCAAGAAGCACATAGCATTTATCAATGCACAGTTTATGAAGGCCGTGCCAGTCGAATCAATCGACTGAAATCTCTGAACAGGTGCATCCGTTGTCTACGGAAGCACGATACAAGTGAGTGTAACACTCAATTGCAGAACTGCCAATATTGTAATAAAAGTGTACATCACACAGCACTCTGTGGTGATATCAACACTCAATCCAGATCACTTGCTTCCAATAATCAATCTTCATCTCAGGCAAAGCCAAAAGATGATACCACAACAGCAGTACAATTCTGTACAGTAATGAGTAATGTCAATGCCTCAGATACAGAAATTGTTACAACTGCCATATTGCCTACAGCACAGCTAAACTGTGTAATGAAGGAGTTTGTATTCAAACTAGAGGCTTTTTTGATCAGGGTTCACAGAAAACCTTCATCAGTAAAAAGATGGCAGAAGATTTACAACTTAAATCTTCAAAGCAAGTATCTACATCCATATCAGGGTTTTTTACCAGTTCAGGTCATAGAACCTTTCCGGTAGTACAACTCATGGTCTGCCTGGGTACATCCCAAAGGACAGTCGAAGCCATAGTAGTTGATAAAATTCCTACTGAAATGGAAGTGACTGGTCTGGCAGCCACAATTAAATTCCTAAAAGAAAAAGGAATTCAATTAGCAGATCCTCGGCTCGATTCGGATTACATAGGAGATATCGGAATCCTGATTGGAGCTGACTATTATCATCAATTCATTCTGTCAGAAGAATGTATGGGTATGAAAATACTCAAATCAGCAGGAGGCATATTGTTGACAGGACCTATACTAGATCTTGAACCTTCAACTCCTGAAAAATCACATCATACAGAAACTGTAATCATGGCCTGACTAGGCAAAGATCAATCACCCCTTAAAATCCCCCACATGATTGATGATGGATTGGAATCTGTACATCAATTGTGGGAACTTGATGCTATAGGAATAATTCCTGATCAACCAAGTCCTGATGATGTCTGTGCATACAATCAGTACTTAGAAACTGTACAGTATCATGATGGACAGTACTGGGTAAGGCTACCATGGAAAATCAACCATAAAACCTTACCTACCAATTATCACATGGCTTATAGTCAATTTAAATCTCAATTAGCAAAGCTAAGAAAAAGGCCTGAGCATTTAAAACTCTATCATGAGATTATAGCTCAACAATTACAGAATAAATTCATAGAAGTCGTGAAACACGACAATAAGCAAACAGGCCATTTTTTACCACACATGGCTGTAATGAGAGAATCAAAAACAACTCCTTTACGGATAGTTTTTAACTGTAGCTCTAAATCTGGACCCCAAGGAACCAGTCTAAATGATTGTTTGCAAACAGGTCCAAGTCTAACTCAGAAATTGTATGACATACTGTTGAAGTTTAGACTTAATAAATATGCATATTCAGCAGATATAAGTAAGGCCTTTCTAAGAGTCGGCTTGCAGGAAGAAGATAGAGACTTCACTAAGTTTCTATGGGTAGAGAACCCAGAAGATATCAATAGTCCTATAGTGACTTTCAGATTTTCTTCAGTACTTTTCGGCGCGACTTCAAGTCCATTTCTGTTGCAAGCAACTCTAGATACTCATCTGAAAAAATCATCAAGTCCCTATAAGGCTGAAATCAGTCAGAATCTATATGTAGATAATTTTCAAGGGACAGTTAACAGTACTACTGAACTGTTACAATTATATCAAGAGGCCAACAAGGAGCTACAAGGTGCCAACATGCCACTACAATCTTGGGCCTCTAATAATGCAACATTGAATAATCAAATAGCAAGAGATTACCCTGAATATCACGTACCAGAATCACAAAAGGTGTTAGGTATGGAGTGGGATTTAATCTCGGACATGATCTCGATCAAATCCGTGCCAGTAAATTATTGCATTGCTACAAAAAGGGATTTGCTTTCACAAGTTAGTAAAGTGTTTGACCCACTTGGTCTACTAAATCCTTTAACTATCAAGTGGCGTTTACTGGTGCAAGAAGCTTGGAAGTCTAAAGTTGGTTGGGATGATCCACTACCACTCCAGTTACAAAAAGCTTGGATGGAAATGGCTCAAGAACAAACTTTAGTCGACAAGATAATCTTTCCGAGACACATAGTCGAGGAAAATGATGAAGTAACACTACATGTATTCGCAGACTCGTCAGCCAAAGCTTTTGGAGCTTGTGCTTACTTAGTGACTTCTAATCAATCATATCTTATCACCTCTAAGGCCAGAGTCGCTCCATTAAAAAAGAGGACTTTGCCTCAGATGGAACTAACAGCACTGCTAACAGCCACACGCTTAGCTGTGCATATCAAACAAGTCTTGTCTACCATGAACATCAAAGATGTCATTATATGGTCTGACAATGAAGCTGTTTTACAATGGGTACGAAACGACAACTGTCCGACTCCCTATGTAAAAAATCGCGTCTCGGAAATTAAAGAAATTTCCGCAGGCTTTCAATTGTTGCATGTACCAACAAAAGATAATCCAGCTGATCTCTTATCAAGAGGTATGACGTTTAAACAATTTGCAAAGGCAGATATTTGGTTTTATGGGCCTAGATGGTTAGTGAATGGCAGTTGGCCTGAACAAAAGCCGCACGTCATCACGACACAAACCATAACTACCACCAGGCAGCAAGCTCAAATATCAGTCTTGGATTGTACTCGTTACTCCTCGCTCATCAAATTAATCAATGTAACACAGAACGTGTTTCAATATCTCAGGAAAAAAGGTATAAAATACACTTTTCCTGATGCACTTATCTATTGGGTAAGACAAGCCCAGACAGAAACTTATGGTAAGAACTATGAAAATCTTCCGCATAAGTTAAAACACAATCTCGGTCTGTGGATAGACCAAGAAAATCACAACATTCTGCGTTGTGGAGGGAGACTTAAACACGCAGATGTTAATCTAGATACCGTGCATCCATGGCTTTTACCAAAAAATCATTGGATCACCAGGTTGATTGTGTTACATACACATCAACAAATCATCAAACATGGAGGAGTGTTAGACACACTCACACAAATCAGACAACAGTACTGGATTCCTCAGGGAAGACAGTCAGTCAAATCAATCTTGAAAAATTGCATGATATGCCGAAGGTACGATGCAAAAACTTGCTCTTATCCAGGGCCACCACCTCTACCAAAAGAACGTGTGGTCCATCTACATCCTTTCGAAACGACCGGAGTAGATTATACAGGAGCAATATATCTAACAGGGACTCCAGATAAGCAACCTATCAAGGCATACATCTGTCTGTTCACCTGTGCTACCACCAGGGCAGTACATTTAGAGGTAACACCCGATATGACTGCTCAATCATTTATTCAAGCTTTCCGCAGATTCGCAGCACGCCGATCATGCCCCAAGCTGATGATTTCAGATAACGGAGCAAACTTGGTAGCTGGAGAAGCATGTCTACGGGAAATCTGTTCCCATCCTGCAGTTACTTCCACACTGGAACAGCGTCATTGCAGATGGAAATTTATCCCTCCAAGAGCCCCATGGCACGGAGGATTTTATGAACGGTTAATAGGAACTGTCAAAAGATCCTTGAGAAAATCTCTACACCGTCAGAAAATCAATCTTCAAGAACTCCAGACAGTAATCACGGAAATAGAATCAAGGGTGAATAACCGGCCGTTGACTTACTTGTCTGATGATCCTACTCAACATGAGCCATTAAGTCCTGCACACCTAATGTATGGAAGACTTCTGACTCCAGTACCATCTCTAGTGGATGATGAGATCAGAGATCCCTCATATGTGAGTCAGAGCGAGTTGGTTCAGGGGTATAAGCATCTGTCCAGCATAATCCAAAAATGGAATGATGTTTGGACAAAAGAATATCTTACATCTCTACGAGAACATCACTATGGGGCCAATGTCCCACATAATATATCTAATCTCCAACCTGGCGATATTGTCTTGGTAGACAGTGATGGCCCTAGGGCTGACTGGCCATTAGGTAAAGTTGTCTCAGTCCATCCAGATAGCCAGGGGATTTTGAGAATAGTCAAGATCCTGTCTAAAGGAACAACTTCCCTGAAGACATTGGACAAACTCATCCACATGGAATCAGTGAGCCAGCTGCAGTTAGATCCTGAGAGACCTCAAGACATTCTAACTACACATGACCCACAGACTCCTAACAGGCACAATCGTCCACAACGGACAGCCGCACAAAAGTGCAAGCAAAATTTGCACTTGTATTATCAATCCGATGGAGAGTAAATAAATACATATGGTTACTACTGTCCTTAGTATAGGACTCTGTGCCAGTTCTCTCCCTCTGGAAGATGTGGGAAATTTTTACCCACCATATCTAATAATCATCTAAGAAATGTATTATTTCTATATCATATCAATATCATATCAAATCATATCTATATCATATCTATATCAAATCTATATCATATCAGAATCATATCAGAATCACAATAGATTCACATATATAGCTTGATCCTAGATGATGCCACTATGATCACGTACGCCATAGGGCCCTATAGATGCCTACGTGACTTTGTGCATGATCTCTCAAGGATCCAGAAGCTTCTAGAAGGATTTGTTAATTAAAAATTTATTGGAACATGACGTAGTATCCGGTAGAGATAAAATCGAATCCTTATTAAGAGTCAGTGGTATTATCAAGTACTACTTATAATCTTTAAATCCTATATCATATTTTATTATAATCACATCTTATCTCAATCATAAGTCTAGACTGTAAAAATAATCAATCAATATTCATTGTAAGTACCCCCTTTTCAAGGGGGATGGGGGGGCATCTCGGGAGAGAAGCGCCCACCACAGCCCGGGCAGAACGCGTATGTTTACACAACAGTGTACACGTGACGGTCCCTTAGCGAACATTTTCAGCTCAAGGACACCTTATCTAATATCATTATCACCAGTGAACACTCTCTAGAACTGGGGGAGTACCTGGACAATATATCAACAAGGAAAATCCTAGAACATTTATATCTATAAGTGTAGAGTGGAGCATTTAGTGACGCGGTCTCCACCTTCATCCCTAATCTCATCCCTAATCTTCATTGTTATCTTCTGCAACGCAGTCCATATCCGTAGCAACGCTACTCGTACGTCAACAGCAACGCTACTCGTACGTCAAACAGCAACGCTGTAATCTAAAATATCGTGCCTAAACTCGCCAAGAGAGTTCTTCAGTCTGGCACACTTTGTCAGACAGGCACCCGGCTTCAGCTAAGTTTATTGAATGTTATTACTGTAGCGTATTAGTTGGCCAATTAAAGCTAGTATAACATTAATATTCTATAAGACTGATAGTCGGTAAAAAGGCGAGGCAACGCCTCATATTTCTGTGAGTTTATTATTAATATTGTGGTACAGCAGAATCTTATCCAAGCTCTGAACCTCATGAGTGTCCAGTGTCAGAGAAGATTGTCACAATAAGTAAACAAATAATCATGAGTGTCCAGAGTGTAGGAAGAGATTCAACAAGCTGACTGTATTTAATCATATACATTGATCATATACATTGCATATACTTGAATATATAAATTAAGTTAACAATTGCTTGCTTAGTTATTTTTTAAGTAATCATATAAGTTCATTTAATTGAATATATTTTAGTACTCAGTAACAGTACTCAGACCATATTTAGGTCATTTATCATACTTTACAATTTACAATTTAAGTTGTTTAAGTATAAATGTATTGGCTGTTAATTGCTAAGGTGCTAGGCTAGACTGTGTATGTTTAAATCTCTGATTTAAACAGAGCCAGTGTTCAGTTATATAACTGAATTTATAAAATCTTATCCTTGTATAAAATACAAGCTGATGTGAGATACCTGTTGGCAGGTGGACGTGGAACTGCAATCAACCTATCAACTAATTCACTCACCCCACCTGCCCCTTACAGCCCATTATCTGTCATTAGGAAAAGAGGAGCTAGGATTTACGACCCTAGCTAGAGATTTTAGTTGAATTAATTTGCATACAGTAATTTTTTAATTTAGTTCAGTACAAGTCCCTGGTAGTCTCCTCTTATATCAATCACAGCAGGTTTTTCCCACAACAGTTTGTAACGGACGTTTATGTTACGTTGTTGGGTTGATTAGATACACGGTGTTTAGTGAGTTTCATATTTATTTAGTAGTCCTGGATACAGCAGTGTCGTAGACGTTGAGACGAAGCCTGGAGCAGACCAGAGAGCTGAGTGTGGCCGGAGTCGCGGAGCTCTATGTGGGAGAGCGTTGTAGCTGGATGAAGTCGTAGTCTGCTGCCTGTGGCAGCAGACTACGCAGTCTGTGGCAGTGTTGAAAATAGTGCCCCTGAGATGTAACCACCTCTCACTTGCGCTATCGCAGGGTGGTACAGGAAGGGCATTTACCAGCGCTGCAGTGAATTCCTCCACCTTGTGAAGGTCACGGGTCTTGTTTACGTTAATGCGTGGTCTTCCCTCCTTCTTTGCTCTGTGGATTTTCCGGGGCTGGAACTTTACTCTGCAAACGACGAGAGAGTGGTCGGTGTCGCAATCTGCGCTCTGGAAGCTGCGGGTCAGTTTGACATTTCTCAGATTGTTACGCCCCGTAAGCACCAGGTCGAGTTGGTGCCAATGCTTAGACCTGGGATGTCTCCAGGAAACCTTATGCTGGGGCTTGGTGTCGAAGAAGGAATTAGTGATGCAGAGATCATGACGACAGCAGAACTCCAGGAGGCGCTGCCCATTCTCATTCATCTTCCCAAATCCAAACTGGCCCAGGCAGGAAGGCCAAGAGCTGTGGTCAGAACCAACTCTTGCATTAAAGTCTCCCAGGAGGAAGACTGGCTCTTGGTGAGGTATGTCTCTGAGAGCTAGGCCGAGGTCATCATAGAACTTGTCCTTCGCTTCGGTAGAGGAGGTCAATGTTGGTGCATAGGAATTGATGAGGCTGACCATTCCTACTGCTGTATGAAGCTGAAGTTTGATGATCCTTGAAGACCCCTCCATAGGCGGTACTATGGACCCTAACAACCTGTTCCTGATGGCAAAACCAACGCCATGCTCCCTTACCTCTTCTTGTGGTTTGCCCTGCCAGTAGAAGGTAAAGTCCTTCTCTCGTATGCTGCCAGTTGCCGGCAGACGTGTCTCCTGCAGGGCGACTATGTCCATCTGGAGTCTGCGCAGTTCATTGTTGATCACAGCTGTCTTGCGGGCGTCGTTCACTTCCAGTAGATCTTCCGAGAGACCCGGTGTCATGGTCCTTACATTCCATGGGCCCAGTTTGAGAGCTGGGTGGCTCTGTATTTGTTTTCTTTTGCCTGGTGCATGAGTTGACGATTCCGCTTATTGGATTGTGGCCTAAGCCCCACGCACCCAGTGGAGCAGGCGGACCGTGGCGGGACAGCACCTTTTTGGCTGGGGGCTGCCCAGCTTGAGGCGGGCGGTAGCTGTCCTATGAAATCGGATGATTTCTCCCACCGACAGAAGCAACCCCTGGCGCCTTACTCTACGCCAATTGAGTGGTAGACTTATCACCGGTAACTGTCACTTCCCGTGTTGAGCCGTCGCCAAGGCGATGCTGGAGTGTCCTCTCCAGGGCACAGGCCTGGGCAGTAATTATGGAGGATCAGCTGTTGCCCATGCAACAGATCCACCCTCTCCACGCCACCGATGTGATCCAAGGGAAGGGTAGGCGCCGATACGCTTGGCACCAGTGTCGTCGCAGGAGTTGCCAGAATGTAGCTGTAAACAGCTGCAAACTGCCTTAGGGACTCCGATTCCGGATTTTTCCTCAGGGCTGACTCCCGAAGTCTTTCCCATGAGTGGGTTTAGCCACAAGACAGCAGAGGTTTGAATTCGGGGTTTTCCTTCCCTAGATGGGTTGCCTTTCCAGGCTAACGAGTCCCATCTGCCCGAAGCAACTGGTTTTAAGGCGCCAGAGACCCGCCTTCGCCCCTTCTCCTGTTGGTAGAAGCAGTTCCGCCAGGCCTAGAGGCTAAGCCACACGTGCAGGCCAGGAGCTGGACTTGGTTGTCAGAGGCTATTTGAGACGCACGCCATCAGGGGCACTTTACAGGCTGTGGGAGCTTATCTCCACAACCCTTCCCCCCGGCTGTAACAAACCTTGGAACTTGGTTGTCTCTCTTACAGTTGTGCATATCCTTGTTCAATGTCCTGACTTCCAGGACGAGCGTGTGTCTTGCTTTCCGACCGTCCCTTGCGGTCACTTGTCCCTAGATAGAATTCTAGGTGAATCGGATACTTTTGATATCGTTCGCCTTATGCGTTTTTGTTCTCGTATTGGCATTCTTGGTGATATTTAGCGCCCTCTGATTATTTCGCACTTTGATGGTGTTACATAGCCTTCCCGGTTTGGTGCCTTCTTTTGATAATTACCTTACCTTGAATTTACCTGAGGGCCATTAACACCTCAGTGGACTCGACGAGAACAGGAACCCAGTGGTCTGTCAAAGATTCCCCCCCACCATTTGTCCTGATGATTTTTTCAAGATCAATTTTAAAATTCAACAGTTTTCGCATTTACGGCTACGGCGGGTAGGCAGTTTCATGGGTTTATAACCTATGGATGAAAAAGCCTCCTGTTTTGTGTTCTACATTGTGGCTTGTTGAGCATAAAACCGTTAATTGCTCCTTGTTTGTGTTACATCTGACCTTTTGAAGAAGCTATCTGCTTCAATATCCTCCAATTTGTAAAGTATTTTAAGAGTTTTGATGAGATCCATCATGTCATGTCTGCTTTTCAGTGTTAGCCCTGTGGTCCTCAACTATTTCTAGTATGAGAGTTGACTTAGTTCTGTAATGAGTTTTGTTGCCCGGTGTTGAACTCTCTCCAAAGCAGCTATGTCTTTAATAAATGAATTAAACTAACTTTCTTGTATTTGTATTTGTTCTGAGAATGAGATCGCCATGCTTGGATATAATAATCTAAGAGGTTCTGTAACGTACGATTATGTTACGTTATCTGGTTGATTAGATAAACAGTGTTTAGTGGTTTTTCATCTTTATTTGGTAGTCTTGGTTACACCAGTCGGTTTGTTGGCAGTCCCGTAATAGTTGAGACGAAGCCTGGAGCAGAACAGAGCTGAATGCGGCCGGAATCGAGGAGCTCGATGCGAAACAAGAGCGTGGAAGCTCGAGGCGGCCGGAATCTGGATGTCTGCTCTGGATTCATCTACTTGTAGTTGTATTCACCTAGTTGTGCTTGCGGGAGTTGGGCTCTGCTCTTTCGGCCCGCCTCTCGGCTGTCAATCAACTGTTACTAATTTTTTTTTTACACACGCACGCTACAACATGACCTAGACAGACTGATTGAATGGTCCAACAAATGGCTACTAACGTTCAACTCGAGTAAATGCAAGGTAATGAAACTAGACATTGGAAACAGGAGGCCAGACAGAGGATACCGAACGGGAGATGAAGTACTTCACGAAAAGGATAGAGAGAAAGATCTAGGAGTTGATATCACACCAACCTGTCTCCTGAAGCACACATAAAAAGAATTACATCTGCAGCATATGCGAGGCTGGCTAACATCAGAACAGCCTTCAGGAACCTGTGTAAGGAATCATTCAGAACCTTGTATACCGGATATGTAAGACCAATCCTTGAGTATGCTGCCCCAGCATGGAGCCCGTACCTGTCAAACACAAGGCGAAGCTGGAAAAAGTTCAGAGGTATGCCACTAGGCTAGTTCCAGAACTAAGAGGCATGAGTTACAAGGAAAGGCTGCATGAGATGCACCTCACGACACTGGAAGACAGAAGAGTAAGGAGGAGACATGATCACTACCTACAAAATTCTCAGGAATTGACAGGGTAGATAAGGATAAACATTTTAACATAGGTTGTACACGAATAAGGGGACACAGGTGGAATCTGAGTACCCAAATGAGCCTCAGGGACGTTAGAAAGAACTTTTTCAGTGTCAGCGTAGTTAACAGATGGAATGCATTAGGCAGTGATGTGGTGGAGGCTGACTCCATACACAGTTTCAAATATTTATTTATTTATTTATTTATGCATATACAAGAAGGTACATTGGGAATGTGTGGATACATAAAATGGTAATTACAGTCTTGTAAAGCCACTAGTACGCGCAGCGTTTCGGGCAGGTCCTTAATCTAAGAAAATTTTAAGTAGGTAAATACTTGCAAGATTTATAAAAAAATGATAACAGATACATGGCAAAAAAAAAAATTAGAGAAAATTGTAGGTACAGTGGATTAAAGCACATAGGCAGCTAAGATTGATTGCAATGACAGCTTGAATGGTAGTTGACAAAAATTGGTAGGCACAAAACAGCATATGGCTAGCACATAAAAGAAGACAGCAATGAACACAATGATAAGGTTGGTAGGGTTAAATACATAAAAGATTAGGAGATTGGGTAACACTAGGTACAGAGCAAATTTAAAGCTCAGTGTAGGAAACTAAGAAGATGAAATCAGGTACTTTTTGGTTTTGTTTTTAAATAAGGCAAAACTTTTACAGTTTTTCAATTCACTAGGGAGTGAGTTCCATAGACTAGGTCCCTTAATTTGCATAGAGTGTTTACACAGATTAAGTTTGACCCTGGGGATATCAAAGAGATATTTATTTCTGGTGTGGTGATAATGGGTCCTATTACATCCATCCAGGGAGAGTTTCAGAGCATGGTTTGCATTTAAAAACAGGGTTTTGTAAATGTAGTTGACACAAGAGAATGTGTGGAGGGAGTTAATATTTAGCAAGTTTAGAGATTTAAACAAGGGAGCTGAATGTTGTCTAAAAGCTGAGTTAGTTATTATTCTGATAGCAGATTTTTGCTGCGTGATGATGGGCTTAAGGTGGTTTGCAGTGGTAGACCCCCATGCACAGATACCATAATTAAGATAGGGGTAGATTAGTGCATAATATAGTGAGAGGAGAGCGGAGTTAGGAACATAATATCTGATTTTGGAGAGTATACCAACTGTTTTAGAGACTTTCTTAGTTATGTGTTGTATGTGGGTGCTGAAGTTGAGTCTCTTGTCTAGGAATAGGCCAAGAAACTTGCCATCATTTTTATTACTGATGTTAATATTGTCTATCTGTAGCTGAATTGCATTTGATGATTTGCTTCCAAATAAGATGTAGTAAGTCTTTTCGATGTTTAATGTTAGTTTGTTAGTTGACATCCAGAAGTGGACTTTTTTTAATTCATTATTCACAACATTATTTAGTGTATGTGGGTTGAGGTCTGAATAGATAAGGGTAGTATCATCAGCAAACAATATAGGTTTGAGAATATTAGAGACATTAGGCAGATCATTTATATATATAAGAAATAGAAGAGGTCCTAAGATACTGCCCTGTGGCACTCCAACGGTAATTGGTAGAGTGGAAGAAGTTGTATCATTGATGGTTACATATTGGTGTCTGTCACTAAGATAGGATCGGATGTAGTCAAGGGCAAGGCCACGGATTCCATAATGCTGAAGTTTAAGTAAGAGGTAGTTGTGATTAACAGTATCAAAGGCTTTTCTTAGGTCAATGAAGAGTCCAATTGGAAACTCATTTTTGTCAAGGGCTGAGTAGATTACGTCAAGGAGACTAATGATTGCATCGTTGGTGCTCTTTTGGGACCGGAAGCCAAACTGGCAGGGGCTGAGTATGTCGAATTTTACGAGGTAGGAATAGAGCTGTTTGTAAATAATTTTTTCAAATATTTTTGATAGAATGGGTAGATTTGATATTGGTCTATAATTATTTATGTCCGCCGGATTGCCTCCTTTATGGACTGGCGTTACTCTTGCTTTTTTGAGGATATCAGGGAAGGTGTGACACTCTATAGATTTGTTGAACAGTAGGGCTATGGGTGAGGCAAGGGCATGGGAGGCTCTCTTGTATACAATGGACGGAATTTCACTGGTGTTCCCTGCCTTGGTTTTTAGAGAGTGTATGATGGACACAACATCTGCCGGGCTGATTGGTGAAAGGAGAAGAGAGTTTGGATAGCTGCCTGAGAGATATGTGTTAATATGTGTCTGAGTCTGTGGGATTTTACTGGCAAGATTAGCACCAACCGATGAAAAGAAACTATTAAATTCATTTGCCATTTCTAAATCAGTTGACAGTATATCCCCATCCTTGTAGAGCTTTATTTGGTTATGTGAGTGTTGCTTAGTTCCTAGGATACTAGAGATTGTTTTCCAAGTGCTTTTCATGTTACCTTTTGCTTCATTGAATCTATTCACATAATATGCTAGTTTTGCCTTTCTTATGATACTGGTAAGCATTGATGAGTACCTTTTAGCTACTTCCTTTGAAACTAGGCCAATCCTAAGTTTCTTTTCATATTCGTGTTTCTTGTTGATTGAGTTGAGAATGCCACTTGTGAGCCATGGATTGTTTAATCTTTTGTCAGTTACTTGCTTGGTAAGAAGGGGACAATGAAGGTTGTAGAGACTGAGAGTTTTGGAGAGGAAGAGGGTAGCTAATGAATTTATATCCTGGGTATTATTGAATTCAGAATCCCAGTTAATATTGTGAAGTGCATCTGTAAGATTGCCTAAAGCTGATTCACTGTGTAGCCTAAATGAAAGTTTCTTGCTTTTTGGTGGTGTTATGTCCATGTTCGCTATGAGAAAGGTAGGATAGTGGTCAGTTGTTCTGTCGTAGATTATACCAGGTACAAGGGGAACTGTTATGTTTGTCCATATGTGGTCCAAGGTAGTGGCTGATGTTTGAGTGACTCGGGTAGGTTTGGTGATTGTGGGGATTAGCATACAGGAGTTCATGCTGTTAAGGAAATAGTCAACTTGAGAGCAATTTTGTTTACCCAGGTCAATATTAAAGTCTCCTCCCAGAATGATGTGGTTTTTGTTGAGATTGTTGTTTATAATAAGATTCCTTAGGTTGTCTGAGAAAGAAGCTATGTTAGTGTTGGGAAATCTATAGATGGCTCCAATAGTCAAAGAGGATTTAAGGGATTTAATTGTGAACTGAGCAAAAGTATATTCACAGTAGTCATCTCTGTCACTAATAACACTGTTGCAGATAAATGTATCTCGGTAATATATAGCTGTGCCACCACCTTTTTTATTAGGCCTACAGTTATGAATGGCTTTATAACCAGCTAAGTTGTAGAGTTGGGTATAGTCTTTATTTAGCCAAGTTTCTGTTAAAATAATGAACGATAAGTTAGTACCAAGTGCTGTGAGTAATGCATTTAAATCGTCAAAATGTTTACCAAGAGATCTAACATTTTGGTTGTAAACTGATAAACAGGTGGTATTTTGGAGTTTGTTTTTAGCCTGGTGTGCTGTGAAATACTTGCAATAATGATGATCAATGTGCTGGTTGGTGTAGATATGAGATAGAAGATTTTGATCAGGATCAATATCAGTGTGCATAAAGATGCAGATAAAGGGATCACGATACAAGATACACGATAAAGCAAAACACAAGAATAAAAGCAAATAACAATAAAATAGTAACAACTTAGAGGTAAAATAAAGATCCAATAGATAGCCAGGAAGGACACAGAAGTTACATAAATTAAAAAACAAAAAATCAGTAGAGATTGACAATATAAATATAAAATAAAAAATAATAAGAATAATAAATCATAAAGTAAAATGATCTTGAAGATAATTGGCTTAGTAATGGTTAATTAAAATCCTATAATTAGTATGAACCTAAGAAAACAAAATGAACTCAATAGATAATTCCGAAAAAAAAGATGAAGATGTAAAACTTATTAAATCTTGAAATTTACTCTAATATAAATCTAAGTGTAAAAATAAACAGGGTGAAAGTATATTCGTGTGGAATATTTTACTATGATACTGAGGTAGATGATTATATAAACAATTATACTATTAATTAATTCCAATAAATGATTACAAGAATAGATATGATAAGAGCCCAGTAGGCTCGGGAATCTGTACATCAGTTGATTGACGGTTGAGGTGGGACCAAATAGCCAGAGCTCAACCCCCGCAAGCACAACTAGGCGAGTACAACTAGGTACTGAGTACCTATCCAGTACTTAAGATAAGGTACTTAGGTACTTAGGCTAAGGTACTTAGATAAGAGTACTTATCCAGTTTAAGATAAAAACTAAGCACTGCCTAATTAACTCCCTGTAACCCACCTTACCCCTAAATGTCAACCCATGTCTGCTATTTTAAACAATGCTGTTTGTCGACCAAATTGTATATTTGCTATTTTTCTGCCATGTTCCTCCCTTTTTATTTTTATATTTTCTCAACACAATTTATACTTTAATCTTAATTAGTATCAAGTTTTAGCCTTTAGTGTTTTTCCTGCCCGAAACGCTTTGCATAATAGTGGCTTTAGGCATTATATGTACTAGCTCTATCTATAAATTCATCAATGTTTTGTATCGCACCTTGTATGTATGTACTTTACCTGAATAAACATTTGAATTTGATATTTTTTAAAGGCGAGTACATCCCCAAGGAAGCAGCCCATAACAGCTGTATAACTCTCAGGTACCTATTTACTGCTAGGTAACAGGTGCATCTGGGTGAAAGAAACTCTGCCCATCTGTTTCTGCCGGCAGCCGGGATTGAACCCTGACCCTGGGATTAAGAGTTCCAAGCGCTGTCTATTCAGCCACAGCCCCGCCCCTCCCCGATCTGTGTTGAAGTGTCTTGGAGTTGGTTGGAATTGGACATATCGAGTACTACATTCTTGAGGTTGAAGGTGTGATATTGATTGATGGAAGATTAAGCCCCCCCCCCCACCCAAGAGGTGGCACGGGCATGAATAGCCCGTAAGATGATTACTCGATTGATTGATAAAGATTAAGCCACTTAAAAAGTGGCACAAGCATGAATAGCCTCGATTGATTGATTGATGAAGATTAAGCCACCCAAAAGGTGGCACGGGCATGAATAGCCCGTAAGTGGTGGCCGTTTTGAGCCATTACCAGTATCAATAGCTGACACTGGAGAGCTGTGGAGGTGCAACTGCACCCTGCGTGACGGGAGATGTCTCTCCCGATGAATAGCCTCGCTTCTCTGTTGTTTATATAAACGAACCACACCTCGCCTAATAGGTTGGAGGAGTGTTAACTATAATTAGGGAAGAGAGTTTTGTCATTAGTGGATTAAGCAGACTTAACAAACTCTTCTCATTAAGCTAATGAGAGTTTGGAGTAAATATATTATTGACATAATATATTTGTTACAGTTCACAATTGTTCTCGGGGATTAGTTTTTTTTTTTACTATAGCCCCCCACTGGTTTTGCAACTTGCAGAGCGTTTCGGGCAGGTCCTTAATCTAACATATCAGGTAAGATGAAAAGGTACATTGTAGCAAAATTTATATCAACATATAACTACAATATAAATTGACCAGTGAGATGATTACACTGGTGAAGATATATGTCAAGTACTAATATTGGGTAAGAGCGCAGTACAAGATACAATGTGAGTTTGAAGCATAAGGTAAGAAAATACCTTACCTTGCTATGATTTCAGGGCTTACCGTTTTAAAAAATGTGAGCATATTTGTAAGGCAGGATCTATTTTTAACGAAACCCATGTTGCGCTTCATGTTACACGCTCCATATTACAGCATGTGGCTCTACCACATGCTGTATGAGAAAGGAGTCCTGTACCAGGTTTAGAAATTGTTCTCCTTCTGCTTGTGATGTTAGATTTACCCAATCTGTGTTTTCATGGATAAAGTTCCCCATTATTAGGGTTTGGGTTTCTGATGCCGCATTGATCACATTATGCAGATCTGCAACTTCCTCTGCCGCTACTGTGTCAGCCCTGTAGTTGACACTGTGATTTTGCTTCCATCTTGAATTAGTATGTTGTATCATACACTCTGATGATCTCATGGTGTTCAGTTTCTCATTGTTTGTTGCATCCAGGTTCTCTTTCACATTCAGCATTATCACACCTGCTCTTGTTGTTCTGTCCTTTCTGAAGGGTGGATGGTATCCTGGGAGAAATAATTCCCCTTCTGTTATGACCTCTTGTCCCCATGTTTCACTGATGCACATATTTGAGGAGTGTCCAGCGTCCTGGCAGACAGCCTGTCGCACTTTGAGTTCTGGCTCGGCTCGAATCCTATCAGGGAAGGGTGCTTCTCCTGCCCCCATGGTGGCCGACCCAGCCTTGGTTTCAGGCGCTGCTTGCTCAGTGTCCGAATCAGGGAGTCTTTTCGTGGATCTGCCTTTTTCAGCAAGTTGGGTTACTGAGGTACCTTGTTGGTTCAACTTACTCTTCTGCTCTTCACGTCTGGTTTTTCTGACGTGGGTGTATCACCACTTGCATGGTGATCAGGTGGCTTCTCTGATGTTGTCCCACCTGCGGTCTTCATCTCGGCAACAGTATGAAGTCTCCTGGCAGTCTTTCTGCCATTTCCTTTCCCTTTGGAGGGTGTTGTTGGTGTCTGTAAAGGTGGTTTTGTCCTTTCTTGGCTCTTTTTGTACCACCATATCTCATGCCAAATACTGTCGTTTCTTATTGTGTGGTGCTGGCAGAGTCGTTCCAGCTTGCATTCGGGGAAGATATCACTTCTGCCCCTGTTCCACAAGCTCTCCCATGCATTTTTTACCTCCAGCCTGCTCATGCACCGCTTGCCCCATTTTGGTCATTGGACCCAGTGCTTTCTTTTCCTACCTCCTTTTGTTTTGTTGTGGTTCCCCTTCTATTTGGGATTGTTTTAAGAAAACCTTGTTTTAAAGGTTTGAAAAATGTGATGCCTTGAGCCATCACATTTGGACATTCTTCGTCCTGGTTCTTGGACAGAGTGTTCTCTTTTCTCTCTTCTCCTCAGTTTATGATGACACCTTCGGTCCGCGTTTGCTTCCAGAAGGCTTTGTTGGCGTTGTTTTTTGCCTCTGGGGATCGGGTTAGGGAGCTTTATACTCTTCTGTGGTGCAAGGGGTTCTGCTCCTTTGGTCCTGGGGGTTATTTTGTTTCTTTCACTCCAGTCCGGTGGAGAGACAGACGTGAAGTGAACACGTTGACCACCATTCACCCTGGTACAATGGTGGCCAGTGGCAAGGTGAACAGAACCACAAAAAAAAAAATAATCTATAAGCCAGATTGTGTGATGGACTACAATATCAACATGCGTTTAGTCGATAAATGTGAAATGATGGTGGATGCTGTAGTGTGTGAACGGAAAACAGTAAAGTATACCAAGATGATGATTTTCCACCTTCTTGATGTAACAATGCTTAACAGTTACAACATGTATCTTGTGAAAACAGGTAGAAAACCACATTTCCATAGTTTTCAAGTTGTGAAACAATTACTAGGTAAGTTTGGCAAGGACACCCCTGGCATACAAAGACCCATTACGGACCCAATATTGCACCATGCTCCCACACCCAGGCTCGCTTACAGGGAGGCCTTTCTGGTACACCAAATCAAGAAATTACTACCAACTGGATTGCGTGCAGTAGGCCAGCATCAATGCATTGTGTGTAACACCACAAAAATGAGGCCACAGAAATGTAAATTGATGTTAACATGGTGCGAAAAGTGTGCAGTCCCTTTGTGCTATATGTCGACTGTTTCGCACAGTATCACAGTCTCCAGGACTACTAAATGTCAAATACTTGTGTAAAAACATGTACATATCGAGTGAATGAGTGTATACATTGAAAAACAAGAAAACAAATACATTGTGTATTTCCTATAAAATAAAACATTTTGGTGCATGTATTTGTGACACTAATATGTGAGTGCGAAGTGAATTTATAGCAGTTGTATTATAATTCAACATAAAGTGACAATAATTGGAACAATACTAGCAAAAAAATTGTTGTAAAATGTGCCATAATACTGCAAATAATGCAGCGGAAATAAATTTGCTGCAACTCGGGCCTCTTGAATGCCATACGCAACAGCTCCGTGATGCAGCAAGCTTGAGTGATCATCTTCCATCACGTCATCGGTGAACTTCTCAGCTCATTTACATCATTGTTAAGTACAATATAATTTGTTTATTAACTTTTCCTGTGCTTAGGGAACACAAATGAACATTTTTAGAAGACAAAAAAAATTTTTAGAATTTTTTTTCTTGAGCTTAGGGGTGTGGAAGCCTTAAGGACCCCTTAGCTGTTAAAGGGTTAAGGAGACCCCCCCCCCCTTGTATTTGGGGGTATTCCTTGTCTCCCATTGACCGGGGTTAGGCACCCAGAAAGGTAGGCATCTCAAAACAAACCCTACATGGTAGGAAATTGCAAAAACCCAAGACTGAACAGAGAAAGAAAACTCCCTAAACAAAAACAAAGGAAACGAGCAAACACGCAATCATCACGCACTGCTGCCACGCTGCTTGTCCCCGCAGCCCCTCCTCTCCCTGGGAAGGGGAGGAGGAGAGCCCCGGACCTACGCACCGGCTACTCACACCTCAATTCGGAGGCTAAGCATCAAAAATTGAAACAGCAGACCGGAAGGAGGGAGGGTGCCAGGGAACCTTAGGGGCTCGCCCAGAAAATGGAGTTTCATTATATTCAATGCTGGTTTTCTGTAGGGAACCCCTTTGGCTCTCTAGAGCTACATAACCAAAGATAAGTAAAAATAGAGACTTGTGAGGCGGCCACACAGCGTGGATCAAATCGAAGACGAGACGACTGGTTGCAAACTACGACCCAAAGCCATACACGAATGACTGGGACCAGGAACATTTACCAATTAATGGATGGCCAGAACCCTTTTCAGCCTCCAAAACCTCCATGCCAGAGTGTCAGCCCAGGACATGTAGCCAAACACAGCAGTCAAGGCAGCATATTATGAACATTATGGGCATGAGGGTAGACTGCAGGCTGGCAAGACTTAATAATCCTGCAGACGACCTAAGAGGCCCAAGCCCCTGTAACAGGAAAAAGAGAAATCGGATCAACTCAAAGTGAGGCCGTGAGACACACAAGTAACGGCATAGAACTGCAACCGACCCAATACATGATGCACCCCTAGGTGCCGAACCAACCAAGCATCAGTAACCCACGGACACCTCCGGAAGCCCACCATCTCGTTCTTAGCCAGAAAAGGAGGAGACAGCTACAACCGAACAAGATATCCACTAGGATCAAAAGAGCAGAAACCTTTGTGCCAGAGGGGAGCATGAAGCTCACTGACCCGACTCCCATAGGTCAATGCCAACGCCAACAGAGCCTTCTGGAAGCAAACGCGAACCGAAGGTGTCACCATAAACTGAGGTGAAGAGAGAAAAGAGAGCACCCTGTCCAAGGAACAGGACGAAGAATGTCCAAATGTGATGGCACTGCAGCCGGGGAAGAGCACCACATATCTTGAGAGACTCCGAAACCACACTGACATGAAGAGTTCCACCTACGGGATCCTGTGCGACCAGCAAACCAGCCGAAGAAGTCGATGTTGACCATCCATTCCGTGGGCAGGGGTAGGAACTGGAACAGGTTGTCCGCCTGGAAGATGGACACACTCTGGAAGCAAACTGCATGGAGAGCTAAGCCCCAAGAAACCAGCAGACGAGGCACTAGAAGAGACCAGCCCCAAAGAGCCAACGACCTAAAGGAGCTCCATGATTCAGACAATGAACCACAGGAGCACAGTCTAAAGGGAGCCTGACTGTAGAGCCCCAAGTAACCCAAATCCTCTGCAGTTAAGGCCAGACCACCGCCAACTCCCACACCACCCTGTGAGCCCAACGGAAGGGTTGAGCCCACCGCCCTTATCTGGCGTATTGAGCACAGGTAAAAAAAAAAGTAAAAAAAACAATGTGTCCAGGAACACAACGAGCGAGAGGTTGGGGAGGTGCCAAGGCACCGAACTCCGAAAACCCCGAAGAGGAAGCCAGCAACACAGCAACCGACACAAGGTCCACTGGGTTTGAAACCAGCGGTCACGAAAGAGGCGGAAGGGATGCCGTCGAAGGAACCAGAACAGGCACCAGAACTAAACTGTAAATCAGTGTCATTAACATGCATTCCATGCAAGATGCTAAAACACATAATCAGATAAAGGATTGTACAGCATTTGGGGAGAATAAATTTTATAACAGAGTTCCAGAGAAAAAATCATGCTTAAAATTCTTTAATGGATTCTATGACATGGTCACCAAAATAAGACAAAACAAGTATGGATGGGTAGACTGCATCTTCCTACACTGGTAAAAAGCTCAGAAACTTTTAAAATACTGAATAATTTGGAAGATCCAGACAATTTCTTCAAGAGGTCAGATGTAGCACAAACAAGGAGCATTGGTTTCAAGCTTAACAAGCCATAATACAGGACAAAAGGAGATTATTTTTATCATGCATAGGGTTATAACCTCAGAGAACAGCCTACCCGCCAAAGCAGTAAATGGCACAACACTGATGAATTTTAAAATCCAGCTTGAAAAAATCACCAGTACAAATAGGGTGATTTGTACAAAGTGTGCACAATCCACCCTATTTGTGATTTGTACTGGTGACTTGTACTTTGTACAAAACCAGGCCACCAGTATGATGACTTTGACAAGCAATTGGCGTCCTGTCCTCTTCGAGGCCACTAGTGTGTTAGTGGCTCTCGGGTAATTCAGGCAGATACAGTTCCTCACAAGAGACTAATACAAAAGATGGAGAGAAGCTGGGATACCAAGAAAGACACTGGACTGAGTATGCAAGTACTTGACAGACAGGAAGAAAAGGGTTATAGTCAGAATGCAAAGTTAATGAGAAGAGTAAGAACTGAAGAGGACTGTAGGGTAGACAAATGGTTGGGCACATTTCCTATCACTTAAAGCTCTTGTTTACCTAGCAGTCAATAGGTGCCTATGAGTTAGCCAGCTTGTTTTGGAGGGTCAGTAATTCAACCCTGGGGGGGGGGGTGACCTCAATACAAGCCTAATGTATTGCATGTATATACTGGCTGCCTATCCCCTGACACAATCAATTAATGATTAAATTATAAGGTCTTTTTGTTAACAATTATGTTTTGTTAAAGTTCAATAAATTATTAAAGTACAAGTTTTTTGTTAACAAATCTGTTCTACTGAGCTGTTCTATTAAGGTTCAAGTGTGTATCCTGAATTTTTTTTAGAGTACATTAATAATATGTTCTTCCTAATATAGTACCTGTAAATTTATTGTCTATTCTGTTAACAAAGGGCAGAGTATTGTAATATCGATGACCATTCAACAAGACTTTAAATTACTTTTACATTATTCAATTTCAATAAACATTCACAGGCTTAGACGTTAATAAAGAATTATCCACATCTTTGCAAATTAGCTAAAGAAAGAGGACAATGAAACCCCCAATTTAGATAACATATTTACTTTGGTGAAAATGTTTAGCATAAATTTAAATTAAGATACTGTATAATCACACTTTTAATATCTAGTGGTAACTTCAGTTCAAAATACCTATTTTGAAGTGGTGGACAAGTTGCACAGTACAAAACATGAACAAAATAATGCGACAAAACAGTGAATATGAAATGTTTTAGAAAATATGCAATATTCAATAATATTTATAAAAAAAAAAAAAAGTAGAACAAATGATTTATAAAATATGTCTTCCAGACATAAAATGTTATTAAAATTCGCACTCCATTTAAGGGATAGAAATTTATGCTACAAAATTACAAAATCATATTTCGTAAGTAAATAAAATCTTAGTGAATATCTTCAACAGATTTGTGCAACAACTCATTGGCCATTTGGGTTCTAATTTAGGACCCAATGCTTATCATCAATGCCAGTATCTCCTTTCTGTCATGCATACACTGTATTATGCAGACCTCTGTTAATATGGCCAATATAAGAGTACTGTAATAGATCTTCCTACAGAATGTTTTTCAACTTTTAGTTAGGAACTGATGCCAGTATCCAGAGCCACCGCCCTACCCTTATCCCCTTTGTCTGGGTCTGTCAAGTCAGTGAAATCCATGAAATGCTGGGTTTGCTGGCTTCATTTCTGCAACGAACATTTGGCGGATCTTTCTAATTTTCCTCATCCTTTCCACCCAATTGCTAGCATATGGGTTGAAAGGTGGACGATTCAGCGACTCCCAGATTGTGGATGCAAGCTTAAAGTAAAAAATAATTTGTTGTAATGAAATGCAGTAATATCTTTTCTTACTCATTATAAAAATAAAATATTTTAATTTATATCTATTGGAACATTTTTTTCTTTAAATGTTATGAATAATAATAAATATTTTAAATAAATAAACTTTTTTCTGCACTTCCCTTTGCAATTATAACATATGCCAAGGCTGAGAAATGGGGCCTGAAACAGGACAGACATATTAATGACAATCAAGGTACTAAGGAAATGGACGTAGTAGACAGAGAAACAATGTTAAAACAAGGAACAAGAGAACATATTATAAATAGATGGAATGGATTAGATAAGGAAATTGCCAATGCTTATAAAAACAAACACACACACACACACACACACACACACACATATACTCTTTGAAATTTGTATACTTATTCTTGGTTGTAACTTCATGTATACAGAGAGGAATCTTACTCAGATGGACTGAGTTGTATCAAATCCCTACCACTGCAAAAGAACTTGTTACATCCAAACATATCATCTTACTACAGTATTTTTAGTATAAATAATATGTTTTTGGGAGTAGATAAACACCATTTACTGTACAGTCATACCATTAAAATTCAAACCTCTTTTTAACAAATTCACCTCTGACATTTTATTATTAGATTGTCATCCAATTTTCAGATTTATTTGATCCATATTAATTAACATTGCTATGAAATTTCAATCATAACTGTATAATCATTTCTAGCACATAATATTTGTAGACATTTCTTTGACGTTATTTACTTTCTCAGTAGTTTTCGTGTACTGTATGTCACACTCTGTAAAAACTGGTAAGCATTACTAACCACCAGGCACTACCACCACCTGGTGATAGTGACATTTGTGTCACTATCATAGTGACACAAACCACCAGTTGATTGACAGTTGAGAGGCGGGATCAAAGAGCCAGAGCTCAACCCCACAAGCACATCCAGGTATTACCACACACACACACACACACACACACAAACACACACACCACACACACACACACACACGTCACAAGCGGAGTACCACAGGGTTCAGGTCTTGCACCAGTGATGTTTATTGTCTACATAAATGATCTACCAGTTGGTTATCAGAATTAAATGAACATGTTTGCTGATGATGCTAAGATAATAGGAAGGATAAGAAACTTAGATGATTGTCATGCCCTTCAAGATGACCTGGACAAAATAAGTACATGGAGCGCCACTTGGCAAATGGAATCAATGTTAATAAATGCCATGTTATGGAATGTGGATAGGAGAACATAGACCCCACACAACCTATATATTATGTGAAAATCTTTAAAGAATTCTGATAAAGAAAGAGATCTAGGGGTGGTTCTAGATAGAAAACTATCACCTGAGGACCACATAAAGAATATGTGTGAGGAGCCTATGCAACGCTTTCAACTTCAGAATTGCGTTTAAATACATGGATGGCGATATACTAAAGAAATTGTTCACGACTTTGTTAGGCCCAAAGCTAGAATATGCAGCGTTTGTGTGGTGCCCATATCTTAAGAAGCACATCAGCAAAACTGGAAAAGGTGCAAAGACATGCTACTAAGTGGCTCCCAGAACTGAAGGGCAAGAGCTACGAGGAGAGGTTAGAGGCATTAAATATGCCAAAACTAGAAGACAGAAGAAAAAGAGGCGATATGATCACTATGTACAAAATAGTAACAGAAATTGATAAAATTGATAGGGAAGATTTCCTGAGACCTGGAACTTCAAGAGCAAGAGGTCATAGATTGAAACTACTGAACAAAGATGCCGACGAAATATAAGAAAATTCACTTTCGCAAACAGAGTGGTAGACGGTTGGAACAAGTTAAGTGAGAAGGTGGTGGAGGCCAAAACTGTCAGTAGCTTCAAAGCGTTATATGACAAAGAGTGCTGGGTAGACAGGACACCACGAGCGTAGCTCTCATCCTTTAACTATACTTAGGTAATTACAGGCCAGAGGAAACGACCCAAAAAGCCCACAAATCGTGGGACCAGGCGAGAGCAAACTGCACAAGCCTGCCCCCTATTGCCCCACCAATGGGGAGAACTGTGAAAGGACCGACAACCCTTACCAGAGCCCGGCCGACACTCAGAGCAATCACTGCGCCAACGGCTAAGCAGGAGGGGCTGGCCCCTAATCTGGCACTACTGGCTTACAACGACCGAAGGAACTCCGAGCCCTGGCATGACCCTTCCGGGCAGGATCACCACGGCCTTCCAGGAGAACCAACAAGTCCGACATAGGCTGGCAACTAGACAAAGTCACCTGCAGAAAATGCACCACCGCAGACTCTGCTAACAGCAACGGACAAAAGGGGAATGAAAATCTAAGAGCCAGGGCCCAAGCGGATTCCAAAGAGGGGAAGAGCACCGCTTTCAGCAGGCAAAGCGAGAAGCAAAGAACAGAGACACCGCCTCCTTCAGAATCGGCGCATACAACTTCAAACAATGCAGCTGACGCCAGAGCTGCTGAGGCAAGCTGAAGTTCCTTCAAAAATATTGAGTTTTTTCCTCCGGCGGCCTACGTAAGGTGCTATAGCTGCCCCACCCCAAGTGGACCCGTCAAACACTGGTCAACCATGTGCGTCTGTCCCTCGTGTTATACACAGTGCTGCGCCATTAGTGAAATATTTTTTTTAAATAACTTTTTTATTTTCATAGTAACTTTGAACATTTTTGGGCAAGACTATGTCTGGTAGCAGCATCAATTGTTCTGGAGGTGTTAAGAGGAAAAAGGTTGTCCTAGCAATTACAGACAAGTTATGTGTTGTTCAACCAGTGAGGCGTCACAGGCAAGCCAAGCGTCTTCAACAAGTGAGGCGTTACAGGCAAGCCAAGCGTCTTCAACAAGTGAGGCGCCACAGGCAAGCCAAGCGCCTTCAACAAGTGAGGCGCACAGGCAAGCCAACACCTTCAACAAGTGAGGCGCTACAGGCAAGCCAAGCGCCTTCAACAAGCGAGGCGTCACAGGCAAGCCAAATGCCTTCAACAAGTGAGGCTTCACAGGCAAGCCCAGCAGTGCCTTCAACAAGTGAGGCGCAAGCAAGCCCTTAACAAGTGAGACGTCACAGGCTAGCCAAGCGCCTTCAACAAGTGAGGGGCACAGGCAACCAAATGCCTTCAACCAGTGAGGCTTCAGCAGCTGGCAGTCAAAACTATTTTGCTTAATGAACTGTACAGTAATTTAAGTGTTAATTTTAGTGTTGTGTTAGTATAGGTTACGTAAATTGTTAAGAATTCTTAGCTTCAAGATGTGTGGCATCAATCAAGAAGACGAAGACCAACAAGGTAAGTTGAGGTTTCTAGTTGAATATTTAATAATTATATGTGGCAAGGCAATTCAAATTATGTTGTATAAAAGTAGTTGGAAATGGTCACTTTTGGACTCGTAGGTGGTGAAAAAGTACCATTATCCAAAAAATGTGATAATCCGGCTGGGGGGCCTTCCCATATAGTCCAGATGATCGAGTGGAGACAGTACTTTCCCATTTTCGGTTTTGGGTCCTCTGATAGGTTAGGATAAGGGCACTTAAATTTCTTGACGTTGGGAAATCTTAGTAGGACAGGCTGCTGTGAGACATTCAGTTGTCCTGAGGTGGGCCTCTTCACGTTGACGTGGAACCGGTTTTCCCCTCCTACGTGGCTCTGTTTTCAGATAGTGAAGCTCTCACAGTGGATGCCCTTCAACTGGACAGGTCGAAGAGGAGGTTCACTTAGCTTCCCTTCTCCCCAAGTTTAATTGTTGCTCTGAGTATTGTCCAGTCTGGAGTTGTATTCAGGGAGGATGCTCCTTCTGGCTGCATGGTGGCTGGCCCACCCTTGGTTTCTGGCACCACTGGTCTGGTATCTTAACCTGGGTGTTTTTCC
>WNGS01109635.1:12878042-12969811 GCA_020271785.1 Procambarus virginalis | reverse complement strand
CTTCAACAAGTGAGGCGCCACAGGCAAGCCAAGCACCTTCAACAAGTGAGGCGCTACAGGCAAGCCAAGCGCCTTCAACAAGTGAGGCGCAAGCAAGCGCCTTTAACAAGTGAGGCGTCACAGGCTAGCCAAGCGCCTTCAACAAGTGAGGCATCACAGGCAACCCAAATGCCTTCAACCAGTGAGGCTTCAGCAGCTGGCAGTCAAAACTAATTTTGCTTAATGAACTGTACAGTAATTTTAAGTGTTAATTTTAGTGTTGTGTTAGTATAGGTTACGTAAATTGTTAAGAATTCTTAGCTTCAAGATGTGTGGCATCAATCAAGAAGACGAAGACCAACAAGGTAAGTTGAGGTTTCTAGTTGAATATTTATAATTATATGTGGCAAGGCAATTCAAATTATGTTGTATAAAAGTAGTTGGAAATGGTCACTTTTGGACTCGTAGGTGGTGAAAAGTACCATTATCCAAAAATGTGATAATCCGGCTGGGGGGCCTTCCCATATAGTCCAGATGATCGAGTGGAGACAGTACTTTCCCATTTTCGGTTTTGGGTCCTCTGATAGGTTAGGATAAGGGCACTTAAATTTCTTGACGTTGGGAAATCTTAGTAGGACAGGCTGCTGTGAGACATTCAGTTGTCCTGAGGTGGGCCTCTTCACGTTGACGTGGAACCGGTTTTCCCCTCCTACGTGGCTCTGTTTTCAGATAGTGAAGCTCTCACAGTGGATGCCCTTCAACTGGACAGGTCGAAGAGGAGGTTCACTTAGCTTCCCTTCTCCCCAAGTTTAATTGTTGCTCTGAGTATTGTCCAGTCTGGAGTTGTATTCAGGGAGGATGCTCCTTCTGGCTGCATGGTGGCTGGCCCACCCTTGGTTTCTGGCACCACTGGTCTGGTATCTTAACCTGGGTGTTTTTCCGTAGCTCTGCCCTTTTCAGATGTACTATACTGGTTTGAACTTCTCCTTTGCTCTATGCGTCTGGATATTTTGATGCATTTGTATGGCTGGCAGATGGTTGGTTTGTTGCTGTTAGACCTGCATCTTTCCTCACGGTGGCAGTATGAGGCTGCTTGGCACTCCTTTGGCCACTTATTATCACTTCATTGTGTTGGAGAAGCCGCTGTTGCTTGTATTCGCTGTAAACACCTCCATGGGACCATTTTTCAAGTTGTTTTGTGTGCTTTTTCACCTCTGACCAGCTTATACTCCTCCAGAGCTGTCCTGGTCTCTTGCCCGTGTGCTTTGGTTCTCTCTCTTTGCCTCGGTTTACAATTTCCCCTTCACTGTGTGATATCTTTCAAAAGGCTGTTTTTTTGTTGGCTCTCACCTCCAGCTATAGGGTTGAGGTGCTTAAGCTTCCTCCCAGAGGCAGGGGTTTTGTCCCTTTGGCCCTGGTGGGCAATTTGTTCATATGCAACCTTCTCCATCTTTTCTGGCAAAGAATGAGTCAGTGGGCTTCCAGAGGGATCCTTTGGTGATCGACGCTTGGTTGATCCGGCTGGGGGTGCATTATTTGTTGAGTCTGGTGGTGGGCTGTCGGTACTACCTGTTTGCCACTGGTTCTACCTCAGTTGACACCTTGTTTGTCGACCCTGTTCCCTGGTTTCCTGTTCCAAGGCTTGCATTTCTCAATTTATGCACAGTTTTATTTAGTCTAGCCAGCCTGTGGTCTACCTTTGGGCCCCTTATGTTCGCAAATGTGGTTTTGGCTGCCGTCTTCTATAATGCATCAGAAGTCCACGGTTGTTCAACATCCTCCCAGTGAGCATAAGAAATATTGTGAGAACAACTGTAGACATCTTAAAGAGAAAACAAGATTGTTTTCTAAGAGAAGTGCCAGACCAACCGGGCTGTGGTGGGTATGTGGGCCTGCGGGCCGCTCCAAGCAACAGCCTGGTGGACCAAGCTCTCAAGTCACGCCTGACCTCGGGCCAGGCTTGGGGAGTAGAAGAACGCCCAGAACACCATCAAGCAGTTATCACGTATCGATGTGTTTTGGGCTAATATTCAGGCTCGGAAGTTTTGGCTTTCTAACAGGGTTCAGGTAGTCTCGTATTGTTTCAATGTCCTTTGTCTCAGTCAGGTGTGTGCTGCTTAGGGCTATGTCTGCCTGCTTTCCTCCTCCCTGGTAAGTCCCATTTTTGTTCTTTGTGGCTAGTTAGTGTCAGGGAGCCACTGGGAGGCTCCCTTCAGAAACCCAGCTTTCAATGGAATAAAATGTCTCTGTCTGGATGAGACCTGGTGGCTCCCTGACTTCCCATTCTCACTTCTGATTTGTCAGTTCACTGAGAGTTGTTCATCAACTCTCAATGAACTAAGGTGGAGACTTGACTGAGGGCTGGGACTAGGCCGCCTGGTATCGGTTATCAGTACTTATGAGTTTTGAGCTAGTTTGGGTGAATCTTTCTGTTCTGTGTGAATCATCTGTGGAGTTGTTTGGGCTTCGTTTCCTGTAAACCCTCCAGTCTGTTAAGCTTCGCTAACGTTCTGGAGGCATTTTTCGGTGGGGTAGTGGATTGTCACCTGCTCCTATGCCTCTGTGAGGAGGGTTGGGAGAGGGTCTGGCTTTAGTCCCTGGTAGGCTAAACATAACTTCTGTGGCTGATGTGAACCTTTAGTTTGGATCAATTGGCAAGATACCTTCAGGTAGCCACTGGGGCTCCTCCAGAAGGAGGCATTTCATTATTCAACACTGGGTTTTATCATGGGACTAAGTAAATGCCACTGCATCTATACAGAGCTATTATATCCATATTAACATCATTGGTATAAAACCAAATAATAATAGTTTTAACCAACGTATGATGATAACTGGATTACTCCGTGAATTGATGTACTGTATGATGATAACTGCAATTTGAGGGTTATCTTGAGAGGTTATCTTGAGATGATTTCGGGGCTTAGCATCCCTGTGGCCCGGTCCTCGACCAGGCCTCCTTTTTGTTTCACACCCCCAGGAAGCAGCCCGTAGCAGCTGTCTAACTCCCAGGTACCTATTTACTGCTAGGTAACAGGGGCATCAGGGTGAAAGAAACATTTTGCCCATTTGTTTTCACCTCCACTGGGGATCGAACCCGGAACCTCAGGACTACGAATCCGAAGTGCTATCCACCCAGCTGTTAGGCGGGTTAATGCACATTTCTAACAAAATTAAAATGCCAGAAAATAAATATAATTTTTAAGTTAAGCATATAATATTTATTTTATTAAAGCCAAGCATGCAAAATATTAGTTACCAGTACACAAGTATTTTACTTACATCAGCATGGAGAGCAAGCTGTCGCACTAAGATTGGCAGATTGGTATCCGAAACTAGCCTAGAATCACTGCTTCCTCCTACAAATTCCATCAACTCTGGGCGGCCCAAAACACCAACACTGTTAGTTGCATAGTCTGCTGGAACTATTTCTACAACTGTGTGATTGAATTGACCCTGTTGAAAAAAGTTACAATATTTAGAAAATATAAACCTGGACACCTAATCTACAATCTGAAAATGTAAAATTGATGACATTTCAGTCCATCCTGGACCATTATCAAATCATGTAATGCAAAAAAAAAACAGTGATGGATGATGCAGCCAGGACCCTGTTCGACCACCAAAAAAGCCATGCCCGAATGTCAGCCTAGGACATGTTACCAAACATGGCAGCAAAAGCAGCAAACTTACAAACGTCATGGGGGCGGGAATAGACCGCAGGCTGGCTAGACTTAATAACCCTGCGGACGACCTGAGAGACCCGTACCCGTGAACAGGGAAGAAGGGAAACCGGATCAACAGAAAGCGCGTCCACGGACACAGTAGCCGTGGCTTGCAAATAATGGCGGAGGGCCGCAACCGGACATGATGCACCCCCGGCCTGACCAACCAGGCATCAACAACCCAAGAACCCCTCTGGAAAGCAGCAGTCCTCGTTTCTTCACCAGAAAAGAAGAGATGGTGCAGACGAACAAACCTATCACGACGAACGAAAGAGCAGAAACCCCTGCGCAGAGGAGAGCATGAAGCTCCCCAACCCGACCACCAGACGGCTAATACCAACAGGAAAGGGCCTTAGAAAAACAATCCTGAACTGAAGGGCCACACAACAACGAGGAGAAGAGAGATAGGAGAGCACTCTATCCAAAACCAGGACGGCTCAGGCGGTGCATGAGCAGGCAGAGGTGAAACAAGCACGAGACAGCTTGCGATACGGTGCAAAAGTACAATCTATACCGAAAGCAAGCTGCAGGGGCTCTGCCAGCGCTGATCACGATACTGAGGCAACAGTATTCGGCATAAGATGACAGTCCTGGAACAACCACGAGAGAAAGGACACCACCACCTGAACAAAAGCGAAGTACAATGATGAATGTCAAAAAGAAACGGAAGGACCCAGGAAACTTCATACTGCTGCCGAGACGAAGCCTGCAGGTGGCGCACACCATCAAGGAATACCCGCATCACCATACAGATGGTGATAAACTCGAGTCAAAAACCAAACGCGAAGACTGGAGGAGAAGACCGAACCAGTTTTGTAATGGACCAGGCCGATCTGCTGAAAGAGCCAGAGCCACGGAGAAAAAAGCCTCCCACCTAACAGTCCTGCCAGAAGGAGTCGATGCCGACGGCCTCATGGTCGGGAAAAGGCGCCACAATATACCGGAAGACGCCTCGACCAGCCCAACATGAAGAGCCACCTCCGGGCACCTGAACGCCCTGGCAAAGCCCCTGAATGAGTCGGCATCGACTGTCCATTCTGTGGACAGGGGAATGATCCGGAACAGGCCGTCTGCCCGGACATTAGAACCCTCCCCCCCCCCCCGGACATGAACCGCCAGGTTGTCAAACCCTGAGAACTCAGCAGACAAGTCATCAGAAGGACCAACTCAAAGAGCCAAGACTGCTCAAATCCCTGGTTCAGGCAATGAACCACCGGGAGACAGTTGAATGGAGCCGGATCGTTGATCCTCAGGCGACCCAAACCCTCCACACTGCCGCAAACTCCCGCACCGTGCTGTGGGCCCGACGGAAGAACAGACTTCACTCCTCTGGACTGCCTGGCGAGCACTGGTCCACAAAGCCCCAGCTGAGAGACGACGTGTCCGTGAACACATCGCACAAAGGCTCGGGTAGGCGCAAGGCACTGAACCCCAAAAACCCCCGAAGAGGAAGCAGGCGACGCAAGGCTCCCAGGGGTCGAACCCAGCGCTTGTGAAAGAAGCGGAAGGGACTCCCCGAAGGACCAGAACAGCCGACGAAAGCCAAACTTCGACCCGGCGGGCAGACCATCATTGCAAAGTTTCAGCTCCCGCACAGACCTCAAGCAACTGCCGTGGGACCCAGGAGCCCCCCAGAAACAAGCGCATAGGGACCACATGACGAAGGAGAGACCTGGAGGAGAGACAAGGAAGCAGTCCGAGAGTACCACACAAGACCCAGAGAGTGTGAACCTGGGAGGGAACCAGATGGGAAATCCGCCAGTTCCCCAGGAACCAAACCCGGCTAGCTGGAATGCCACCAACCCCTGGCAAGCAGACATGTGGACTGACTGGAAGCCCAAACCAGCCAACCAGTCGAGGTAAGCCAAAACCCGAACACCTAACAGATACAAACAGGCCACCACGACCTGGGTAAGGTGTGTGAACAACGCGAGGTTCCAGGTTCAACCCAAAAGGGAGACAATGAAAGCGGTAACTCCGACTCCCCGCAACAAAACCGAGCCAGTCCCTGAACCCCGGATGAATCGAAACGTGCCAATACGTGTCCTTGAGATCCATGGATACAATCCAAGCACCCGGCTCCAACAGAAACCGGATCTGGGACAGAGTGCGTCGTCCCTCCTAGGATGACACACTCTGAAAGGAGGAGCAAAAAACCCAGGGGTTCAGATGGGACAAGTCCACAATGAACCACAGGTCCGCACAGTCCCGTTTCGGAACTGGAAACAGGCAGGAAACCCACCTGAGGGACTTCGTCGTTTCGACTACGCCCAAGCGCACCAACTTCAAGACGACCTGACAGAGAGCAGGAGAAGAGGCCTGCCTTGCCAGCCCCGAACCTCCTAAAGGAGGAAGAGCCTCCCAACATCTCCGAAGGCTGCGAGAAACGACCCGAAAAGCCCACGAATTGGGAGACCAGGCGAGAGTGAACAGAGCAAGCTTCCCCCCCCCTCGCCCTGTCAATGGGGCGAACCGCGAAAGGGCCGATGCCTCTTACATGAACCCGACCTGCGCACAGAGGAAGCACTGAAGGCGGCAGCGGCTCTGAAGGGCCAGGTGAAGGCCTGGCACCTGTGGCCCACCCCGACAAGCGGAACCACGGGCCTTGGCATGACCCCTCTGGGAGGAACCCACCCGAGACCCCTGGTGAACCAACAAGTCAGACATTGGGTGGCAGCTGGAGGAAGCTGCTTGCATATATTGTTCAACCGCAGAGGCCGCAAACAACAAAGGACAAAAGGGCAAAGACAATCTAAGAGCCAGGGCCCAAGCAGATTCCAAAGAGGAAGCGAGCACCACCTGCTTACATGTGAGATGCGCAGCGAAAAACCGCAACAGCGCATCCTGCAGGATCGGCGCAAACAGTTTCAAAAGAGCAGAAGATGCACAAGTAGCTGAGACTAAGGCACTAAATCCAGGAATGACCCCAAGTGCTTCTACATCCTCCACAAGCCCATCCAAAGACAGCTCAAGGAGGGGAAAAGAAATGCAGGACCAAAGCCAACGAGCCCAGCATGCGCAAGTTTCCCCAGCCACAAGTGCAGCCAACAGGAAAGGAACCTACACACGAAGCTGAACCGCGCCCACATCCCGCAGAAGAGCCGGAGCAAAAAGGCACTCATTAAGTTGTGCAAAGTCACCCCCCGCAAGCCGGAACCTCATAACGAACCCAGTATGGAGACGAAGATTCAAACCTGAAGGAAGACGGAGCCATTATAGAGGCATACTCAGGGTCGCGCAGGAGGTTAGCCACGATGGCTGCCTGCACCTCAGCAGGAGAGACGTGGGAAGCCAAAAACCTCCGGAAAGACGGAACTGAAGGACCCACAGGGACACAGAACCAGAGCCGGGGAGGAGCCAAACCCAAATCCAACTCGTACGCAGAGGGGAAAAAGGAAAACCCCACTCCTATTAAAAGTAAGCCCCACTTGGAGGGTCGGAAAACCCAGGCGGGTCCAACGGGGCCCAAGGCCCCCAAGTCAGCTCCTCCCCAACCCCTGGAATCTCCATGTCAGGCCCGGGGGACGAGTCGTCCTCCAAAGTCCTGGCCTTACAAGAAAAAGTCAGGGTGGACGAAATAGCAGGAAGAGGATGGTCCCACTGGTCAGACCCCGGAGCTACAGCTGGAGGAACAGACTCGAATGCCTCCATCGAAACTACCAGAGTCTTAGAAACCTCTAAACCCTGCCCCAATCCAGAAGCCCTCAGAAGCTTAAGACCCAGAAGCAGGGGGGGGGGGAGGGGCAAATGAACAACAGCAGGGAAAAAATGAGGGGGGTGCGGACTGAAACAAAGCCGACGCGACCAACACCCCCCAAGTTCGGGTCCCTATAAGCAAGACGGGGCATCCAAGGAAGCAACTAACCTAGCACGTTGCAACAACCTAAACCTATCCTGCAAAGCATGAGACGCCTGCACCCAAATAATATCATCATCAGATTGGGTGAATTGAGTCACAGACAAGCAACAAAGCTCACAGGACTCCAGGTCGAAGGTGTCACTGACCCAACAGGCAGCATGATGGAGGAACAATGAGTGTTACCCTGAGACAAGGGGACAGAGGAACTTTCAAACTCGCACAAAGCGAGAGGGAACTCAGGGGACCCGAGTGCCCACGTGGGATTTCCCAGGGCCCCTAGACTGGGTCTGCTAAAGGTTATCTCAGGCAGGGTACTGCTAACCGGCACCCAAGCTACCAAACAATACTGCTAACGCTGAACCCCTGGGACGTGTCCACTCAAAAGGGCGAAGCAGGGGGTACCACCAAACAATAGGCAAACACTAATATAACAGGGGGTAGTAGACACCAAGGCAGACCCCTCCCCCCACCAGGCAAAAAACCAAAAGTAAAAGAAAAACCTCAGAGAACAATGTACCAGAAAGAACAGAGCCGGCCGCTGACATAGGTGAAAACTAGCTGCGCAGTACACCGCACTCCACCAGTGCAAAAACTACCACTTACCCCCAAGGTAAACAAGGGTGGAAGCTCCCAAAAGCACTCAGGGCAGTCAATTGCCAAGCAGCAAAAGACCAACAGAGGTAGACTCAAGGTGACTTGTGGAAAAAAAACTGAAGCCTCTAGGGTGGTACTTACAAGGCACTTTGGGAAGGAAACTAAGCGCATGCAGCCCGAGCAGCACACCACCGTAAGAGCAGCACTGAACCAAGGCCAAGCACAACACAAAAAAACTGGAGATGGAGCCACTCGACCGTGATGCCTCACATCAGCCGAAGAACTGCAGGGTGGATCGCCACTGCGGGGGTCTGGGGTTCCCGGGAGGGGGAAGTGGGAGCCCCAGCACTGTATATAAATTTAGCATTGTATATAAATTTATTATACAAAGTTTTAATGGTTTCTACAACATGACAAAGATACATAGTATGTTAATAGATACAAGGTTACCTTAATGGTGTTGATATTGTAGGGCTTGCCACTCTCATTATAAACGATTGTCACATAATTGTTACCAATATGACGCTTCTTCCTATTACAATTTGGATCCGATTCCTTTGTTGGCATCATAGTAGCTACGTGGAAAACAACCTACAAAACATAAACAATGACCATTAACTTGATGTAAAACAATATCAAAAGTTTCTTTTTATGTCATACAGTAATAGTTACTACACCAATCCCTTTCTTAAGTTTCTCTCTGGGGGAAGCCCTGTCGTCTCCTCAGAGCTATCCAGGCTGATATGGATATATTAGCTTTCTGGCATCAGTCAATGTGCATGGAGTTCTAGGCCAACCTTGAGGTGTTACCTTGAGGTGTTTTCGGAGCTTAGCATCCTCACGAACCGGTCGTCGACCAGGCCTCCTGAGGACTATGAGTCAGAACCTGGCCCCCTCAGAGAGGGGGGCCAGGTCTTAGCCATTTTGTCCATTGCTGTTTGCAGAGTCTGCAGTTGTGCAGTATCTGCAGGCAGCTTTGTCTAGTTGTCGTCCTATGTCGGACTTATTGGTTCTCCTGGGGGCATGTGGGGGGGGGGGGCCTTCCCAGAAGGGTCGTGCCAGGGCTTGGGGTTCTTCTCATCATGGTAAGCCATTGGTGTCAACTTTGGTGCCAGCGCAGCCTTCGGTACCATCTTTTTCAGGTCGGCGTGGTGATCGATCTGTGCATCGCCGCTTAGGTTCTCGTAAGGTGCGTCAGCCTTTTCGTGGTTCACCCCATTGATGGGGAGGTGGGGGGAGGGGAAGCTCACTCTGTTTGCCCACGCCTGGCCCCACGATTTGTGGGCCTTTTGGGTTGTTTCATGTAGCCTGCGGTGGCCCCCTCTTTCCTCATGGGGGATCAGGATTGGCGAGAACAGGCCTCTTCTCCTGTGCTCCCACTCCGAGATGATCCACATGAGCATGCCGTAATACTGAAAGTGTATACTCTTTTCAATTTTGTCACATCAATTCTCATCCTAGGTTTTTCATTTTGGTATCAATGTGTTCGCAATAGAATTCCCTACACGAGTATATGCATATAAAGTCCAAAAGCCAGGATTACCACCTGCAACAAACCGAGAAATTGGCCACCCGTTATTACCCGTGAGCATGCAAGAGCAATAAAATGTGTATACTCTTTTCACTTTGGTCACCTTCAATTCTCGTCTTAGGTCTTTCATTTTGGTATCAATGTGTTCACAATAGAATTCCCTACAAGAGTATACGCATATAATGTACAAAACCGTGGCGCGCCCCACCTGCAGCCAAGCTGAAAGCAAGGCCAAATTTTAAAATTTTTGATGCATCAATGCATCATTACCACATATTCGTCTAATAAATTTTTGACGAAATACTGCGTCGTCTCCATGCGAAAGTGTTAATGTTCCTAGGCCTGTGTCGTATTGGGTTGGCAGTTGTAGCCAGTTGTCTCGACTTCACTTTGAGGAGCGAGAGCTGACCGCCTCCTGGGTAAGTCCCTCTTTGTCTTTGTCTTTGGGCAAGTAGCTCTGGGAAGCCGACACAGCTCCCACCAGAAAACCAGCATTGAATGTAATGAAACATCATTTTCTGGGTGAGACCCGGAGGCTCCCCGGCAACTCTCCCTCCCTCCAGTCGGCGGTGATTTTGCATGTTTTGAGATCCAACCTCAGAACTGCAGGGTAGGTAGCCGGCGTGAGAGTCTGGGGCTCCCTCTTCCCCCTTCCAGGAAGGAGGAGGTTGAGCAGACAGCAGCGCGGCGATGTGGTGACGTCATGCTAGTTTGCTAATTTTCATTTAGGGAGTTCTGCCACTAGTTCGGCTTTCGGTAGCAATATTTTCACCAGAATAGGGGGTTTGTTTTCGTGTTTTCGTGCGCTTACCTTTCTGGGTGCCTGACCAGGTCGATGGCAGACAGAATAATTCCAACCACACAGGGATTTCTATAGGCCATTGCTCCTTGTGCCTCTCTGAGGGGACCAGGTTCTGTCTCATGGTCCCCAGTAGGCCTCGAACTTCATGCACATTGACTGATGCCAGAATCTGATACATTCATATCAGCCTGGATAGCTCCGGAAAGCCTCCGGGTCTCACCCAGAAAATGTTTTTTTTTTTTGCCAGACTTCCCCGCCCTGTTGTGGCCAAAATATACCACCTAAGATTTTTGTTTATTATTTTTCCCATGATCAGGAAACATAAATGAACACTTTTATACGACATTTTTTTTTTTTTGTGATTTCTTTTATTTCTTGCGCCTTAGCGTGTTGCAGGCTATAACTGCAAGAGCAGCCCAGGGGTTAAATTGTGACACTCATCCCTGAGAATTGCATTGTCTTGTTCTAATTCAGTTACTTTATCTTCACTTCTTTAGCATTCCCTCAATAATCTCTAACCTGCCAAGAAAACTTCCTTTCATTATATCTTATGGTGGGAATCCTTTGAAATAATCATATGTTGGTGTGTTGTCCTCCCTCGTGGTTTATTTGTTACTGTGCGAGTGTCTGTGACTGTGTGTTGTAAAATATTGTATCAACATCTTAGAGCTATTGATCATGAAAAACGAAAATCAACAACAAAAAAGCCAGCAGAAACAAACCTGCATAACCTCATCATGCCAAATACAAACTAGCTTGCCATCGTTACCCTTGGTGTCAAGACCACCGAGGAATACTTCATCTTGTGATACAGAGTTCAGCTCAAGGACTGTACCTAAACCCTGTAATGACAATGAAAACAAAATATTACCATTTTTCCAAAAACAATAATCATAGGTATTTCTGGTCACAAGTACAGTACCTAAATAAATAATATACTGTCTATAGTTGGTAATCTGAAGCATATGGGGCCCACCCCCATACTTAGCAGAAATGTACAAAAATTTGAAAATTTGCAATTTTTTGTACCACAACTCAGTTACTCCCAGCATTTCTGGTATGCTCGAAATGCTGTGCATATTAGTGGCTTTAGGCATAGTTCTCAATTTAATTATCCCTTACTTGCCCTACTTAGAAATCTAACATTCTTCTATTATCCCATTTTGTATGTACAGTATGTACTTTTCCCTATATAAAAATTATTATTATTATTATTATTATTATTATTATTATTATTATTATTAAATTTACCTGTGCACTCTCACTGTTTACCTACACATTTTTGTCGTTTATCTACTTACTTCCATCATTTACCCTTGCATGATGACCATGAAGTCATTCAGATTACTTGAAGATTTGGGTTACTGGTATTCGGATTACTGACCTCATACAGTATAAAAACATTTATCAGGAAATATGCACCACCTAAATGCACAATTACACACTTGAAAAATATCTGAAATGACAAGTCTTATATTGCAAAATGACATTTATGATATAATGGTGAAGGACATAAGGTAGGACTTATCAAATAACTAAAACACGCATAATGAGGCAAGCCACCAAGAGAGAAGACACTTGAAAACAGCAAGGGAAGCACTGAAAAGATCTCCATACCACTTCATATTGATAATGAAAGGTCAAGATGGCAAGGAAGCAACCAGAATATAACCACCCGCCTTCTAAAACTGACAGAAAGGCAAGTCCAGACCCTACAGGCATAAAGATGCATGTATGACCAGTTGATGATCATGACCAGGAGATCTAGTAGGGCAAACAGATACAGTAAAGAGCAAAGGGAGGAGAAATAAGAATGAGAGGTTGAATTAGCCACTTGCATGTTGAAAAAAAAACAAAAGCGTTGAATATAATGAAATGCCATTTTCTGGGCAAGTCCCGAAGGCTCCTCGGAGCTATCCAGGTTGACATGGATATATTAGCTTTCTGGCATCAGTAAATGTGCATGGAGTTCTTGCCTACCAAGGACCACAAGCCAGAATCTGGCCCCCCCTCAGAGAGGCAAGAGAAGCAATGGCCTATAGAAACCCCAATGTGGTTGGGAGCACTCTGTCTGCTGCCTGCAGATACTGCACAACCGCCGACTCAACAAACAGCAACGGACAAAAAGGCAAAGACAGTCTAAGAGCCAGGCCCAAGTGAATTCCAAGGAAGAAGCGAGCACCACCTGCCAACACGAAAAGCGAGAAAAGCAAAAAAATGCGAAACAGCAAGGGCAATGCACCAGACCCAGAGGCGGCCCCAAGCTCCTCCACATACATCTCGAGCCAATCCAAGGACAGCTCAAGGAGGGAGAAGAAATGCAGGGCCATGGCCAGCAGGCCATGCGTATGCAAATCCTCCATGATCAATGCAGCCGAAAGGGAAGGAACCTGCACATGAAGCTGCATCTCGCCAACATCCTGCAGAAGGGCAGGGGCGAACAAGCATATATTGAGATACTCAATTTTGCCCTCCCCCCCCCTCCAGGAAAACCTGCAACGCCGTCTGAGCCTCCCGGCACTCAAGTGTGCGGGACCGACAGAACGTATGCCGTAACGTATACAAGAATGTGCAGAATGCAGAATGTCATGTATGCACAACGTATAAGAGAGGGCAGTCTGCTAACCAGGACGACCCCAGAACTTCATAACAAACCTGGTAAGGACACTAAGATCCATTCCCGAAGGAGTGCAGATCCATCATGAAGCATAATCCGGGTTGCACAGGAGGTAAGTCGCAAGGGCTTCCCGCACCACATGAGACGGGACACGGGAAGCCAAAAACCTCCGGAAGAACGGGATCGAAGAACCCACGGGATCACGCAACCGAACCCGGGGAGGGGTAAATGCCAAATCCATTTTGTACGAGGAGGGAGAGAAAGAGAACCCCTCTCCTTGTAACACCAAGCCCCGCTCCGAGGGTACAAAAACCCAGATGGGGTCCAACAGGGCCCGAGCCATCCTCCAAACCCCCCGCCTCTAAAGAAAAGGCAGGAGCAGCCAAAAAAGCAGGAACGAAGGGGCTCACTGGTCAGACCCAGAAGCTCTGGCTGGAGGACTAGGCTTGAATGCCTCTGCTGCCACCTCAGAAGGGGACTTCCCCAAGACCTGAGTCTCAACACCAACTAGACCCCGCACCATCTCCAAAACCCTCTGAAGTTTCGGAGCCGGAAGCATGGTGAGGGGGTGGTGGTGCTTCGAAGTCGAAGCAACTCCTACCCTCAAGTCTGGGTTCCTATAACCAAATTGGGGCAGTTTTGGGGCATCGGGGTTTGCAACCAACCTATCGTGTTGCAGCAACCAAAACCGAGCATGCTACCTGCACTTCATATCGTGTTCAGTAGCTAGGGTGAACTGGAGCATGTACAAACTAACAAACGTCGCACGACTCCAGATCAAAAGAATTATTGACCCTATAGGCAGTAAGGCGGTGGCACAACCGGTGATTGTCACCCTGAGACAAGGTGACAGAGCACCATCAACCTTGCACAAAGCGAGGGGGAACTTGAGGGGTCGTATCCATCGGACCACAGAGCCCCCCACAGGGTTTCCCAGAGCCTCTTAGCCTTGGTATCACACTAAGGGACGCCCTGGGTCTTGCGAACTTGTGCCCAAGACTACCAAGCAAACTAATAAAAGCTGAACCCCCAGGACGTGTCCATTCATGGGGGCCTAGCAGGGGGTACCACCAAGAAGACAGATATGGCTATATATATCCAGCACTTTTTGTCATACGACGCTTTGAAACTACTGTACTGACAGTTTTATCCTCCACCACCAACTCACTTGTTCCAACCTATACCACTCTGTTTGCAAAAGTGAATTTTCTTAATATTTCTTCAGGACCTTTGTTTAGTTAGCTTCACTATGGAAAAAGCAAACATTGGAACTATGTTTCCCATTTCCATATATCTGCCAAGACTTTTGTACACAAAAACCAAAGTTGAATGTAATGAAACGTTATTTTCTGGGCCAGACCTGAAGGCTCCCCTGAACTGTTTTTTTTTTTGGGTGTTTTTGACATCCAGCCTCATAACAGGGGTTTTGGGTAGCCAGTGCAAGGAGTCTGAGGCTTCCCCTTTCCCCTCCCGGGGAGGAGGGGGGGGGAGCTGTGCAGACGGTAGGGCGGCAACGTGGTGACCTCATGCTTGTTTCCCTGTTTTTGTTTGGGGGAGTTCTGTCCACTAGTTCGGCTCTCAGTAGCAATTTCTGAACCAGAATAGGGGTTTGTTTTGGGATGCTTACCTTTCTGGGTGCCTGACCCAGTCGATGGCAGACATAGAACGCTTCCAACCACATGGGGGTTTCTATAGGCTATTACTCCTCGTGCCTCTCTGTTGGGGGGGGGGGGGGGCAGGTTCTGACTCGTGGTCCCCAGTAGGCCTAAGAACTCCACTCACACTGACTGATGCCAAAGTCTAATATTAGCAATATCAGCCTGGATAGCTCCGGGGAGCTGTTGGGGCTTCCCCTCAGAAAATGACTTAAAAATCATTTGAAATGGAAGGCAGAGCCGAGATGCACATTCTCTGAGAACCCAAAGTGAAACTCCAGTTGAGCCCAGTACTTGTTTCTACCTAGCTCCTAAGCATTTGTTCAACTTCATCTCAAGACTATGTAGTCTGGTATTCTCTGAAATTTGTATTATGTCTTGTTCTTTAACAACTTTATTGTGCACAATCACACTTTAGAAATGTTCATTTAGAGTTTCACATATTCATTCTCCATGAATCCATTCTCCATTTTCAGTCTCTTAATTTTTTCCTTTACCTGCAATTTGTTTTTAATGAGTTTATAGAATAAACCTTGTTCTGTTTTACACTTATCAGATTTACAACCCCTTCCTCATAGTTTCTTTCTGCCTCTCTTCTCACTGCCGTGTAATTATTTCTTTGCGCGTTTGAATTCCTGGTATGTTTGAGGGTTAGCCCACTTCCTATACTGATTCCAGTTTTTCGTCTTTTGTTCTGTGGCCCTGTCATAATTAATGTTGAACAATGCTGCTGTCTAGTTCTCCATCTGTGTTCATATACATTTTCTTGTACTGTACCTTCATCATGTATCTCACAAAATATGGCATACATCACGTGTATTTTTTGCTTAACAACAAATCTTTCCAGTCAAATTCATTAAAGAACTTGTCAAGTTCCCCATATTTTCCTCTCATAAAATCAAGTTTTTTATTGTTTCATTTCCCCATTCCTCATTCATTTTCCCTACTGTCATCAAGAAGACCATAATCTAGATTATGACACACTGCATATTTTATTTCCAAAAGGACATGGTTACTCTTGCCCAGGAAAGGAAGATACTGAATGTCTGAAATATTTTCTTCTTTTCAGATGAATATAAAATCACGCATTATATGTGTACATGTATGTATAAATGAATATCATAACCATTAGCCAGAGCTACACTACTTAGCCTAGTAAGCAAGAGGTTGCTTTTGCTTAACATCTGATCAATTTTGATATATAAAAATTTTTATTTTTAATTTGTTCACTTTTAATAATATTAACAAAGTATATGGGGTATAAAACACAATCAAGAAAGATAAATGAAACAAAAACAAAGCAACAGCCCCTTGCAAAACTATTGTTCCAGGGATATGAAACACCATTTTGTAGCCTAGTTCAGTGCATAGGGAGAGGAAAGTTACCAAGGGAACTTTTCTCAAAGAAAATAATGTAATGGTTACTAAAAGAAATAACTAAAGTAAAAATGCCAATGGTATTTGAAAGGCTTAACAAAATACAACATAATATTCACTTATTTTCAAGGCCTTTACCTGAAGGAAATGCATGTAACGCAGTGAACCACATGAATTCCTTAAAATTTCTTGTTCTGAAGTTTGATTTTGAGCCACATACAATACCCCTATTTTGTGAGTTTCTTGATGCCTCATAAGGTCAAGTACTCGCATTGCTCGCTGTATTTCAGGTTGATGAGTAGGAAGTAAGTGTGGTAATTCTTTGCCATATTCAGGAGTCCCTTCATAGTAAAGCTGAAGGAACACAAAGCTGTCAAAAATAAAGACAGGTTTTATTTTATGTGCATAGCAATCCTTGATCTAGATATATTCACAACACATTTAGAATCCATCAGAAATTTTTTGCATTATAAAACTGACAATTTACTCAAAAACATTTCTTAAATGGTAAAAAAGGACAAAAAAAAAAAAAAAAGAGTTGAATGTAATGAAACACCATTTTCTGGGTGAGCTCCGGAGGCTCACCGGAGCTATTCAGGCTGATATGTATATCATTAGACTTTTGGCAACAGTCAGTGTGAATGGAGTTCTAGGCCTACCGGGGACCACGAGCCAGAACCTGGCCCCTTCAGAGAGGCATGTGAAGCAATGGCCTATAGAAATGCACATGGGATTTGGAGCATTCTATGTCTGCCATCAACTGGGCCAGGTACCCAGAAAGGTAACCCCTATTCTGGTTAAAATGACGAAAATAGACAAATGAGTGGACAGAACTCTCTAAACGAGCAAACTAGTATGACGTCCCACGAGCCACACCGCGCCACATGTCTGCGCACCTTCCCCCCCCCCACCGGGGACAGGGAAGGGGTAGCCCCAGATCCACCACGCCGGCGATCCACCCTGCAGTTCTGAAGCTGGATGTCCAAAACACATGAAAAAAACACAGACTGGTAGGAGGGAAGGTTGCCAGGGAACCTCTGGGACTCACCAGAGGCTCACCTGTAATGAAAATGGCATTTCATTACAGTCAATGCTGGTTTTCTGGGGGAAGCACCCTTGGCTCCCCGGAGCTACATCACTAAAGACGAAAATTAGAGGGACTTGTATAGAAGGCAGTTCGTGCTCGCACCTCAACTCGAATTTGAGACAACAGGCTGCAACCACCGACCCAAAGCAACACAGGCCCAATTAGGCCCAGGAACATTCACGAGGTAGCATGCAGCCAGGACCACCAAAAACCCCGTGCCCAAATGTCAGCCCAGGACATGTTACCAAAGATGGCAGCAAGTGCAGCAAACTTACGAACGTCATGGGCACAGGGATAGACTGCAGTTTGGCTGGACTGAACAACCCTGCGGACGACCTGAGAGACCCGAGCCCGAGATAAGGGAAGAAGCGAAACCGGATTAACCCAAAGCGTGTCCCCCAGTCACAGAGGCCCCCATTTCTATAAGCCATTGCTCCTTGTGACCCTCTGAGTGGGGCCAGGTTCTGGCTCGTGGTCCCCGGTTGGCCTAGAACTCCATTCACACTGATTGACGCCAAAGACTAATGATATACCTATCAGCCTGGATAGCTCCAGTGAGCCGAAGGGGCTTCCCCCAGAAAATAACTGAAAATTTGTGTTTTGGTGAATTACTGCAAACTTGTATATTAGTACTTTGGATGACTTTTAAAAACATGTATGAATCTTGCTAAAACATTCAATTAAAAAATAATTTAACTACTGTACATATCTGTTCGCAAATATGATACTAAACCACAGCTAAATAAAGACTGTCACTTAATAATGTGATAACCAAGAATTCACACCTTTTAACTTTTAATTTAGATGCTCAGAGGGGTCCCCTCGTAATCGTCTTGAGACCCACCTTTCTAGCGTACATACTATACTTAAGAACTGCACCAGACTCCATCAATTCAAAAGCGTCTATTGGAAACCAGGGCTGGAATCTAGTCTCCTCGATAGAGGAAGAGGAGTCTGGAGATCTGGAATCAACTACAGTGTTCAAGAGAAAACCACCAGAAAGGCAGAGTGCACCAAACAGATAACAGTATAGTAACCAGTGGCAATGCTTCCCAAATTATGTAAACAATCAGCCCTTTCAGAAACTGGATCCAATACATGGATAGATAATCTGCTGCAGAAGATAAATGTGCTTACCCTGGAGAAATGCCTCCCTTAATGTCTTTATTAGAATTCTTTTTCTTTGCTGCACCTGTTGCCCTTCCATGCAATTTACGAGAAGCAGGATTCATGTCGGAGATGGTATGTCCTCTGTCTCTTCGCATAGGTCGGGGTGAGCTGTCATCAACTTCCTCAGTGTTTGAGGTGCCTATGAGACCACTGCTTGATGAAATACTGCTATTACTTCCACTGTTTTCTGCAAATAATAACAACAACTACATTGATAAAATATAATGTCTATCTGTCAGTTTGTCCAATGTTGGAGGCCAGACTCTTTAGGGCCTCACAGAATTTTACATTGTGATTTATGATTGTATGGCGAGTATTATAGGTTGTTTCGAGTCAATTCCCATGCCTCTATTAAAGTAGGATTGATTCCTATTCAAAATTCCAGTGACTCATATGATGTATGAAATATGAGTTTTGATTTTTTCCTGGAGAGTTAAAGCATATTTTATCAACACATCCTCCTGTTTAAATGGTACTTTGTAACTACTGTATGTGGACCATGGAATAGATGTTGACATAATGGACAATTAGACAGCAGAATTTGGTTCTATTCACTTTACAGAGTCCAGAAAAAAACCAGCGTTGATGTAATGAAATGCTATTTTCTGGGTCAGACCGGGGAGCCGGGGAGGTTCCCCGGAGCTATCAGGCTGATATTCGATATATTAAAGTTTGGCATTAGTCATGTGAATGGAGTTCTTAGGCCTACTGGGGACCACGAGCCAGAACCTGGCCCCCTCAGAGAGGTACAAGGAGCAATGGTTTATAAAAACCCGTGCGGTTGGAAGCATTCCATGTCTGCTATCAACTGGGTCAGGCACCCAGAAAGGTAAGCGCCCCAAAACAAACCCCCATACTGGGTAAGAATTGCTATGAGAGCCAAACTTGTGTACAGAACTCCCCAATGAAAATGATGTCACTACGTCGCCACACTGTTGTCTGCGCACTGTCTTCGCAGCTCCCCCCCTCCCTGGGAGGGGGAATGGGAAGCCCCAGACCCTCACGCCGGCTACCCACACACCAGTTCTGAGGCTAGATGTCAAAAAAATGCAAAAACTGCCGACCAGAGAGGAGGAGAGTTGCCAGGGAGGCCTCTGGGTCTCACCCAGAAAATGGCATTTCATTAAATTCAACGTTGGTTTTCTGGGGAGGGGGGTGCCTCTTCGGCTTCTCGGAGATACTCACCCAAAGATAAAACACAAAAAAGACTTACCCAGAAGATGGAAGGCGCTCATTCCTCAATTCAAGGTGGTGAAGACTGGCTACAACTGCAGACCAAAAGCGACACAGGCCCGATGAGGCCCAGGAATATTGACAAGGTAGTATGCAACCAGGACCCTGTTCAATCTCCAAAAACCCTGCGCCCGATGTCAGCCCAAGACATGTTACCGAAGACGGGAGCAAGAGCAGCAAACTTACGAACGTCGTGGGCACGAGGATAGACCACAGGCTGGCGGGACCGAATAAACCCGCGGATGATCTGGGAGACCCGAACCCTGATCCGGCATCAAAAGCAGCCAGACCTGAGACAAAGTGGTCATCTGAAAGGAGGGGCAAACGACCCAGGGGTTCAAACAAATCAAGTCCAGAATGAATCTCAGATCCGCACAGTTCTGCTTCGGAACTGAAAACAGGTGGGGAAACCCACTTGAGGGATGCTGTCGTTTCGACCACACCCAAGCGAACCCACTTCAGGATGAAATGACAGAGCGCAGTGGAAGATGCCTATCCTGTCAGCCCCGATCCCCCTGAAGGAGGAGGAACTACCCAACGCCATCACAGAGCTCTTGAGGAGTGAGATCTTAGGAGTGAGCTTTGCACTCTAAAAGGGAATATTCCTCAGCAAGGTAAGATTATTACTGCATTAATTGTCAAGGTAACAAATCAGGAGGAGCAAATCAAGGAACTAGTGAAAGAAAATGATATGTGGAAAGTGAAGTGTGGTTCTCAAGTCGATTGTGATGAGGGAGTAGAGACAGGCAATAAATAGGCAAGAGAGAGCTGAGGAGTAAAGTAAGGTGTAGTAGAGGGGATAGTAATAATAATAATAAGAGCTGCAGAAGGCCTATTGGCCCATACGAGGCAGCTCCTATTATAACCACCGAATGAGAAGGAGATAGGAATAAGAAGAGGATAGCAAGGGAGCGTAGGAGAAGAGATAAAGAAAAGGAAAGAGAAAGAAAGAAAATAGGAGGGGGTAGGCTTATGTAGGCTTATATAAGGTAGGTAGGCTTATATAAGCCTACCGCCTCCTATTTTCTTTCTTTCTCTTTCCTTTTCTTTATCTCTTCTCCTACGCTCCCTTGCTATCCTCTTCTTATTCCTATCTCCTTCTCATTCGGTGGTTATAATAGGAGCTGCCTCGTATGGGCCAATAGGCCTTCTGCAGCTCTTATTATTATTATTACTATCCCCTCTACTACACCTTACTTTACTCCTCAGCTCTCTCTTGCCTATTTATTGCCTGTCTCTACTCCCTCATCATCACTGTCTCTACTCCCTCCCTCATCGACTTGAGAATGGTCCAAGACGGACCAAAACGTCATCGTCTCTTCACCTTCTAGTGTGTGGTCTGGTCAACACTGTAGATAGAAGTAAATCCATAATAATTTTTGGATGTGAAGAGAAGGAAATTCCATCTAGGGTGGACCGAGCAGCAGAAGAGATGAAAATCATAGAAAAAATAGTAGGAATAGGAGAAGGCCTAAATTCAAAGGAGCATGTCAGTAATTTTAGGAGGATTGGTAAATATGAGAAAGACAAGAACCATCCCTTTAAAATTCGGAATACCAGAAAATTGCAATGTGACGAGGATGGCAAACTTTGGTCAATAAGACAAGACCTCTCAAAAGAGGACAGAGAAAAGCTGAAAGTGAACGCCATGTTATGGAATGTGGAATAGGAGAACATAGACCCCACACAACCTATATATTATGTGAGAAATCTTTAAAGATGGAAAGATAAAGAAAGAGTGGTTCTAGATAGAAAACTTGATCACCTGAGGACCACATAAAGAATATTGTGCAAGGAGCCTATGCCACGCTTTCTAACTTCAGAATTGCTTTTAAATACGTGGATGGCGAAATACTAAAGAAATTGTTCACGACTTTTGTTAGGCCAAAGCTAGAATATGCAGCGGTTGTGTGGTGCCCATATCTTAAGAAGCACATCAACAAACTGGAAAAGGTGCAAAGACATTCTACTAAGTGGCTCCCAAAACTGAAGGGCAAGAGCTACGAGGAGAGGTTTGAGGCATTAAATATGCCAAAACTAGAAGACAGAAGAAAAAGAGGTGATATGATCACTACGTACAAAATAGTAACAGGAATTGATAAAATTGATAGGGAAGATTTCCTGAGACCTGGAACTTCAAGAGCAAGAGGTCATAGATTGAAACTAACTGAACAAAGATGCCAAAGAAATATAAGAAAATTCACTTTCGCAAACAGAGTGGTAGACGGTTAGAACAAGTTAAGGGAGAAGGTGGTGGAGGCCAAAACCGTCAGTAGCTTCAAAGCGTTATATGACAAAGAGTGCTGGGTAGATAGGACACCATGAGCATAGCTCTCATCCTGTAACTACACTTAGGTAATTACAGGCCAGAGGAAACGACCCAAAAAGCCCACAAATCGTGGGACCAGGCAAGAGCAAACTGCACGAGCCTCCCCCCTATTGCCCCACCAATGGGAAGAACTGCGAAAGGACCGACAACCCTTACCAGAGCCCGGCCGACACTCAGAGCAATCACTGCGCCAACGGCTCCGCAGGAGGGGCTGGCCCCTAATCTGACACTACTGGCTTACAACGACTGAAGGAACTCCGAGCCCTGGCATGACCCTTCCGGGCAGGACCACCACGGCCTTCCAGGAGAACCAACAAGTCTGACATAGGCTGGCAACTAGACAAAGTCACCTGCAGAAAATGCACCACCGCAGACTCTGCTAACAGCAACGGACAAAAGGGGAATGAAAATCTAAGAGCCAGGGCCCAAGCGGATTCCAAAGAGTGGACGAGCACCGCCTTTCAGCAGGCGAAGCGAGAAGCAAAGAACAGACATCGCCTCCTTCAGAATCGGCGCATACAACTTCAACAATGCAGCTGACGCCAGAGCTGCTGAAGCAAGCGCTCCGGACACCAGCCTGGAACACAGCTTCTCCACATCCTTCGAGAGCCAGTCCAAAGACAGCTCCAGCTGTCTTCACGAGTTCGACAGAATGAATGCCAAGCCCCCAAAGAAAAGAAAGGGCAGTCTGCCAGCTAGGAAGAGGTGTAATCCAGGTCTCACGGAAGGTAAGCCGCTAGGGCCTCCCCCACCTCCCTCGGTGGGATGTGGGAAACCAAAAACCTCTGGAAGGAGGGAACCGATGAACCCAAGGAAACCCGGAACCGAACCCCAAGAAGGAGTCGAACTCATATCAAAATCGTACAGGGAGTGGGTGGGGAGATAGAAAATCCCTCCCCCATGTAATAATAGCCCTGTGCTGAGGGTACCAACACCCAAGTGGGGTCAAACAGGGCCCCCCCCAAGTCAATTCCTCCCCCAGCCCCGGGATCCTCCACGTCAGGACCCGGGGCCGAGCTGTCCTCCAAACCCTCTGCTTCTGGAGAAAAAAGCAGAGTCCACCAGAAAAGCAGGGATAAAGGAGATCCGCTGGAGTGACCTAAAAGCATCAGCAGGAAGAACAGGCTATAACTTGAGGTCATCTTCTTGAAGGCTTTGATGACCTCCCAGCTATACTCGTCTATTTAAGCTGTTCTGAAAGGTCTCGATGCTGTTGTAATCCTCACAGATGCACCGAGTGAGCAAGGGAAAAAAAAAAGACAGCTACTCGTTCCCACTATGGGGTTAACTCAAAATAAGACTAATAAACATAATGTACACTTGCACAGATATTGTTTTCACATGTTCCTTACCTTCCCACAAGTTTTCCCTCTCATGCAAATTCTTTATCTACAAACATCTAGTTCAAAATCTAATACAAATCTGTTTCGGTAATTTTTTTTATTTATATTCTCAAGAAAAAACCAGCGTTGAATGTAATGAAACGCCATTTTCTGGGTGAGCCCTGGAGGCTCCCTGGAGCTTATCGGGCTAATGTATATGTTAGACCGGGACATTAGCTATGGAGTTCAGACCTACCAGGGACCAGAGCCAGAACCTGGCCCCTTCAGAGAGGTTTCAGGGAGCAATGGCCCTGGAAAACCCCATATGGTTGGGGTTTTTCCTTATCTGCCATCGACCGGGGTCAGGCACCCAGAAAGGTAGGCATAACAAAACAAACCCCACATGGTAAAAACTACAACAAAAACCGAACAGAGAGGTAGAAAACTCCCTACAATCCCAAAGAACAATCAAACAATCAATTTACTGCCGCGACGGTCGTCCGTGCAGTAGGAGTTTTCTACCTCTCTGTTCGGTTTTTGTTGTAGTTTTTACCATGTGGGGTTTGTTTTGTTATGCCTACCTTTCTGGGTGCCTGACCCCGGTCGATGGCAGATAAGGAAAACCCCCAACCATATGGGGTTTTCCAGAGCCATTGCTCCCTGAAACCTCTCTGAAGGGGCCAGGTTCTGGCGCTAGTCCCTGGTAGGTCTGAACTCTATAGCTAATGTCCCGGTCTAACATAACATTCATTAGCCCGATAAGCTCCAGGGAGTCGTAGGGGCTCCCCACAGAAAATACCATGACACTCCCTCCGAATTCAACAAAACTTTGAATCATCTATATGAAAAATCAATATCTTTCATGTGTTAACAAATTTGTTAAGTGATAAATATATATCTAAAAGAGGTTTAGTTTGATGATACATTTTAGATATTAATACAGTGTTACTTGATTCTACATTATACAGAAATGTAAAACAAGTTCTTTAATGATCAGTACCAAAAATGCAGTAAACTTATAAACAAGAACACTATACTGTTTGGAAGGCTGAGGTGTGTCGCACACGAGTAGATGTGACAGGTGGTGGTGAAATCGAGCCAACACTGCCTCCTCCTGTCATGGATTCAAGCCTACCAGAAAGAAGATGCATTTTAAAAAATAAGGTATTTAACTTCTTAACATTAAATATACCCATTCTACATTATACAACTACTTAACACACTATTAAATTTCAGAGTACGAAAGGGAGAGAATGAGGTATTGCAATAAATAATTGCAGACTAAAATTGGAAACATTTATACTTTGGGGCTAACCTGGGTTTAGGTTTCACTTGTCTAGTTACGGCTGCAACTGGTGTAGTTTCTGTGGGTCCTGGTGATGTACTTGGAGACATAGGAACTTTACCCTCCGATTCATTAAGAGGTTGCTGACTAGTTTCTCCACCACCAGCTACTACACCCTCACTCATTTCCGGACTAGAATGGCAACGCTGAACAGGAACACGAGGATCATCAGGATTCTCACCTGTGAGTATTCAGTAAAGTAAAAATTTACACTTATCTCCAAAGATAAAAGAAGGTATATTGTAATTCGATAAAATATATAGCTCTATAGAGAGGACGTTTTAGTAATACTTCACCACTTTCTAATTTTAGAGTATAATTAAAAAATCCAGCAATGAATGTAATGAAATGCTTCTTTCTGTTGGTCCCCTTGGAGATTCCTCGATACCTGGATACCTCTACATGTATCATGACACATAGGCCAGTGTGAGTCATAAAAAGCCTACTGCAGACCAGAGGCAGAGCCTGGTCCACTCACTAGAGGCAGAGGGAGCTAGGGATACTAGATCAACCCACTTCAAGAAGAAATATCAACAGGGAAAATAGAGCACTCCAAAACACCACCAAGTAAAACATTAGTAATCTTTACAGTGAGGACAACAGTAGTTAGGATGTTACCATCGCTAGTCACAACCCTCTCCCCTCCCTCAGCCAACTCAGGGTCTGCCTGGTGATACTGATTTAGACATGAGCCACCCGAAAGCAAACCAAGGTCCCAATAAGGGAAACGGGCAGGAACACAGAGTCACCAAGAAGCCCACCAGAAAGGACTATTTCTTTACATTTAATGCTGGATTTTTGGGTCGGATCCCTCATTGGCTCCCTGGAAACATGGAAAGAAAGAAACATCCGGAAATATTATGACTCCAAGGCACCAAATGGTACCCAGAATTGAACCCAAAGGAGAGTCGCCATGTAATCATACTCATACATAAAAGGTATAAGAAAAAATTCTCCCCCTGAAGCAAAAGACACTTCACAGAGGGAACCAAAGTCCAAGAGGGGTTGAAGGACACTAATGAACCCACCTCGGGCTCCTGCTCAGCTCAAGAAGCCTGCCATGAAGGCTCCAGGGTAGAGCCAAAGTCCTTGCCAAACACCTGCAACAGAAAGGCATCCTCCCAAGGAGGTTCAGAGAGGACAAGGAGGGGTCTTTTGTGAAATCCTCTAAAATCCTAGTGGAACCAGAAGACTCAACTACTTCCATCATCAATTTGGTTGGGGCCATCCCCAGTGAAGACTAAGTGCACCCCTGAGCTAAATTGCCTCAGACCCAGGGCAAACCACACCTGCAGGGGAAGTAAGAATTAGTGCCAACTTGATCCAGATGGAGTTCACTAACACCTTAAATTATAGGTCCCTAAACACCATAGGGGCCAACTTCAGGGCATCCAGACGAATATGCAGTGAACGCCTAGCCTGAGCAAACCTAGCTCGCAAAGTGGCAGCTGCCTGAAAAGCTTCCGAGCTCAAAGCTGAATCATAAGAGCCTAGTGAGAACATACCTCACAGGACTCAGGGTTGTAGGTGTTACTGACCTAGCAAACAGCATGGTGGAGGAGGCAGAAAGAATGATGATCATCAGGTTAGCCTGAAGAAGAGGGGCTTGCCCATGACTAGTGGGCAAAAACACTACTTGGAGAACCTTCCACCAGAACACCAGCAACAGAATTGACTTCTGCAGGTAGGAGCCAGGCCACCTGCTGGTGGCAATCCATACTAAAGGGTTTTGAGCTAATTTAAGTGAATCTCTTGTTCCGTGTGAATTTGTGGAGTTGTTTGGCAGTTTCAAAGATTTTATTTCTGTGAACCCTCCAGTTATCTATAAAGCTTTCCTGACTCTGCATCTCAGTGAGGATGGGGGCCAGGTTCCCAAGTATGCAAAACAGATCTTCTTTGACTGATGTGACCCATTAGATTAGAATGGAGCAATCTCAGCAAGTCAGCTTTAGGGAGCCACCTGAGGGCTCCCCTAGAAACGCGAGAAGGTAACAAACCCACACAAAAGCCACAAATGGCCAAATGGGAGAAATAGCACTCTCAGACTCTCCTCGGGCCCTGGAAGCCCCGAGAAACAAAGACCCTGGGGCAGAGCTATGATCTATGCCAGATGTTACAGATGGAAAAGCATCTTCCCTGTGGAAGGAACCAAGCCTCAAGAGTAACAAACTCATAGAGGACAAATTCCAACTCATAAGAGCATGAGCCTTTGGTGAAGCAAGGTAATTGCCACCAAGGGAGGTACCCTGTCTCTCAGCTCAAATAATATAAAAGTCAAGAAACCCACAATGTTCATAGTACTAAGCACAATCGTACTAAGTACAGTGGTACCTCGGGTTACGAACGTCCCTGTTTACGAACTTTTCGGGTTACGAGCCTAATTTGTTCAGAAAATTTGAATTGGGATACAAACTTTGCATCGGGATATGAGTTTGTTGATACGCGTAAGACCGACCTAGCATGTGGTGGCACGGGGATCGCACATCAGTTTACTACTGCCTCGCGCCCAGTGACTATCCCGCCTGAATTTTTCACAAGAATTTACAGTTTTTTGTTGGATTTTTGGCCATTTGAGCATAAAAGTTGTTATTATATATCTCGCCATGGGTCCCAAGAAAGCCAATGGTAAGGTTCAAGACAAAAAATCACATGTGAGAATGACCATAGAGGAAAAACAAGAGATAATTCGTAAGCATGAAAATGGTACTCGTGTTGTTGAACTAGCTACGCAGTACTGTATAACAAATCTTCAGGGGAGGAAGAGGAGGCAGTAGAGAATGTCCCTTCCTCATTAATTAAGAAAATGTGTGCAGTATGGAAAGGATTGTAAAGTTTTGCTGAAAAGAATCACCCAGAAATAGCTGTAGTAAGCCATTGCATTGATCTTTTTGATGACAATGTGATGCCTCACTACAGACAAGTGTTGCTAAGAAAGGAAAACAATCATCAATGGAACATTTCCTTGTGAGAAAAGTGAGAAAATCAAGCAGTGAGCCACAACCAGGACCTAGTGGTATGCAGGCAAAACGTGCCAGAGTGTGCACTCCAGAGAAATCTTCACTGCCTGATGTTATAATGGAAGGGGACTCCCCTTCCAAACAGTAACACCTCTCCTCCTCCCCTCCTCCTCATCATCTTTCATATGCCAACAGGAGTCATCAGCAAGGGTAAGTAATAACTTGAACATACTTTTGTAGTGTCGATTTGGGTGAATTAGGTATCAAATTTAGTTTGAAGTGAAGTTTTTTGGGAGTCAGGAATGGATTAATTCATTTCCCATTATTTCTTATGGGGAAATTTGCTTCAGTTTACGAATTTTCGGGTTACGAACCATCTCCAGGAATGGATTAAATTCTTAAACCGAGGTACCCCTGTATTAAGCAATGGCCTCGTGCAGAACTACTGTTGGAAGGATAGGCAACATCACTTAGCTAAAGAGCACATCTTGTGTCACAGCAGATGAGGCAGCACTGATGAACATCAAGCGAGTGATGTGGGATGCTTGCCAGAACCCCGGCTGACCTGGGAGCCTGACAGCTGAGTTGACAGCGCTTCGGAGTCATAATCCTGAGGTTCCGGGTTCGATCCCTGGTGGAGGCAGAGACAAATGGGCAGAGTTTCTTTCACCCTGATGCCTCTGTTACCTAGCAGTAAAAGGTACTTGGGAGTTAGACAACTGTTACGGGCTGCTACTTTGGGGAGTTCTGTCCACTCGATTGGCTATTTTCGTTGTTTTAAGCAAAATAGGGGTTTGTTTTGAGGCGCTTATCTTTCTGGGGGCTTGTCCTGGTCGACACCAGATATAGAATACTCCTAATCACATGTGCATTTCTATGGGACATTGCTCCTCGTGCTTCTCTGAGGGGGGCCAGGTTCTGGCTCGTGGTCTCCAGTTGGCCTAGAACTCCATCCACACTGACTGATGCCAAAGGTTAGGGATATATGTATCAGCCTGGATAGCTCCGTGGAGCCGAAGGGGCTCCCCTCAGAAAGAAGTGGCTAAAATTTATGGAAAAAATTATATATGATATTTTTGCAACTCACCAGATGTGCTAGTGTTAGTGAGGGGTGAACTGCCCCTGGTGTCATCTCCAGTATCAGTAGCATTTATCAGAAGGTCAGATGAAGCATGAGAAGGTGCGCCACTGCTACAACCACTAGAATCTCTCCGAGACCCAAGATCCGAGTCATGAGTCTTGTCTGAGGCACCAGAAAATGCTCGTGGTCTTGGGTCTTCAAAGTGCTGGTTTAAAAGTTCCTGTGAAATTAATAATGATTAGTACAAAATGAAACAAAGTACAGTATCCCAGATCTCAATAAAAAACCAGCGTTGAATGTAATGAAACGCCACTTTCTGGGTGAGCCCCGGAGGCTCCCTCGAGCTTATCAGGCTAATGTATGTTATATTAGACCGGGACACTAGCTATGGAGTTCAGACCTACCAGGGACCAGCGCTAGAACCTGGCCCCTTTAGAGAGGTTTCAGGGAGCAATGGCCCTGGAAAAACCCCTTGTGGTTGGGGTTTTCCTTATCTGCCATCGACCGGGGTTAGGCACCCAGAAAGGTGGGCATAACAAAACATACCCCACATGGTAAGAAACTATAACAAAACCCAAACAGAGAGGTAGAAACTCCCTACAATCCCAAGGAAACAAGCAAACATCACACTTTACTGCCGCGCCGATTGTCTGCACAGCCCTCCCCGTCCCAGGAGGGGGAGGGGGGGGGCCAGACCTCACCTCGCCGACTGCCTAGCACCAGTTCTGAAGCTAAGCTTCAACCAACGGGAAAAAAACGCCGACCGGTGGGAGGGAGGGTTGTCAGGAAGCCTCCGGGGCTCACCCAGAAAATGGCGTTTCATTACATTCAACGCTGGTTTTCTGTGGGGAACCACTACGGTTCCCTGGAGCTTCATACCCAAAGAGAAGGAAAAGAAAGGGCTCACCCGGGAGGCAGCCACCACAAACTCCACAATGCGAAGTCGAGACAACAGGCAGCAACTTGCAACCCAAAGCAACACAAGAACGCACAGGAGCAGACACGCTTACAAATGAGCGAGTGGCCAGGAACCTGTGCGACCCCCAAATCCTCGTGCCCGAAATGAGCCCAAGACGTCACCAAACATGGCAGCGAAAGCTGCAAATGTCTGAACGGCCCGGGTGCAAGGATTGACCGCGGGCTGGTAGACTTAAGAAAACTGCGGACGACCTGGGAGACCTGAGCCCTGAAACAGGGAATGAGGGGAACCAGATCAACCCAAAGCGCAACCCCAGCCACGTCATACAGGTAACGGCAAAGAGCCACAACCGGACAACACATGTCTCATCCCCGGCCGAACCAACCAAGCATCAATAACCCAAGAACTCCTCTGGAAAGCAGCCGCCTCGAACGTCGCTAAAGGACAGAGAAAGGCTGCAAGCGTACAAATCTACCACCAGTACCAAAAGAGCAGAAACTTCTGTGCCAGAGGAAAGCCAGGAAGCTCACGAACAGTCACGAACTCCTGAACCGTGCTGTGAGCCCAACAGACAGATGGACCCCACCATCCCCAGCCGGCCTGGTGAGCACTGGCCACAAAGCCCCAGCCGAGAAAACTCGTCTGTGTACCTATCGAGCGAAGGCTCGGGGAGATGCAAAGGCACGGAACCCCGAAAACTCCAAAGAGGAGGCCAGTGACGCAGCACCAACACAAGATCCCCGGAGGACGAACCATATGATTGCGAGAGAGGCAGAAAGGGGAGTCCCCGAAGGAACCGAACAGACGCTGAAGCCAAACCCGACCCGACGGGCAGAGAAGAAACGACGAAGTTCAGACTCCCACACAACCGCTTGAGCACCTACCAAGTGATCAGGGACCCCCTCATAAATAGTCGAAGGCGGGACCACAGCCGCAGCAACGCTTCTGGAGGGAAAGTCAAATAAGCGGTCCAAGAGTCCTAAACAAGACCCAGCCAGGTTTGAACCCGGGACGGAACGAGATTGAGTGGCCTCAAGATCACCAGGAATCCGATCCCGGCGATCTGGAAAGAAGCACAACCCTGGCGAGCAGACAAGTGGACTGATTGGGAGCCCACACCACCCAGTCGTCGAGGTAGGCCAGGAACCGAATTTCGAGCAGACGCAGACAGGTCACCAAGATCCGGTAAAGATGCATAAATACACTAAGTGCCAATTACAAGCTAGGGAAGGCAACAAAAGCGGTAAGCCTGAAGCCCCACCACCAACTGTGCCAGTCCCGGAACCCTGCAGAGGAACGTGCTAAGAAGTGACCCGGAGGTCCAGGGACACCATCCAGGCACCCGGCCCCAACAGAAGATGGACCGGAGACAACAGTCTTCCGAAGAGGGCAAAGAATCCAGGGTGCAGACTGCATAAGTCCAGAAGAATCACAAGGCCCGTGTCCGCACTAGAATACGCGGGAACCTCGGAAGGATGGGGAGTCTTGACCAGGTCCAAACGCACCCACACCAAGATGACATGACGAAGAGCAGGGGAAGCAGCTCACCCCACCAACCCCAAACCCCCCAAAGGGGGAAAAACCGCCCTACGCCACCAGAGGCTAGAAGACAACCCCAAGCGAGAGCCAACAGAGCAAGCTGCTCCCTCGGCGCCCCATCAACAGCGAAGGGAATAGAATCCCTTCCGAAAGAAAATGTACATACTGTCTCCACTCGATCATCCGGACTATATGGGAAGGACCCCCAGCCGGATTATCACGTTTTCGGGATAATGGTACTTTTTCACCTACGAGTCCAAAACTAACTATTTCCAACTATTTTTATACTACAAACAACATAATTTGAATTGCCTTGCCCAATATAATTATTAAATATTCAACTAGAAACCTCAACTTACCTTGTTGTTCGTCTTCTTGATTGATGCCACACATCTTGAAGTTAAAAATTCTTGACAATTTACATAACTTGTACTAACACAACACTAAAATTAATACTTAAAATGACTGTACAGTTCATTAGGCAAAGTTAGCTTTCACTGTCAGCTGCGGAAGCCTCACTGGTGGAAGGCATTTGGGTTGCCTGTGACGCCTCACTTGTTGAAGGCGCTGGGTTTGCCTGTGACGCCTCACTTGTTGAAGGCGCTTGGGTTGTGTGTGCCTCCTCACTTGTTGAAGGCGCTTGGTTTGATTTTCGTACCATATAAGAATCAAGTGTTGCTTGCCTTCTGTGTTCACTGGCCAGTTGTATGATCAGCTCTTTTATCAAGCAGCAGCAAAGCCTGAACTTCGCTTGACCTTACTTTGAGTTTCTTAACTTGATAGACACAAACTTCACTGCAGAACACGTCATGAAACCAGGAAAGAAAGATCTCCTGTGTAAACCATGCATTTTGTGAGTTATAATATTTGACTGGCAGTCTGTCCATGCAATGTTGCAAGGCTCTTGGTTTCTTAGATTTGACAGCAATTGCACACGTGATTCTGTCTGTGCCGTCGGCATTCGCACACATCATGGCCGAGAGCCTGTCCTTGTTGACCTTACGGCCTGGCACACAACCCTCACTCCTCATTGCTAGAGTTTTTTTCTGGTAAACTCCTCCAATACAACCCAGTTTCATCTGCATTATAAATTTGATAAGAATATAAATTATATGCCACAATGTATGCTCTTAATTTCTCTTTAAATGGTTCTACACTGCTTTCATCTGCACTCAATTTTTCACAGACAATTTTCCTCTTCACAATATTGTGCCTACCCTTGAACCTTGCAACCCACCCTTCACTCGCTTCGAAATCCTTTATTCCAAGGCTTGCAGCAAACCTGCTTGCAGCATTTTGTATTTCTGGGCCGCGAATTGTCACGCCAGCTGTGCGGTGCTGAGCAAACCACTTGTACACGGCCTCATCAAACTGTACATGCGTCGAAGTTTTCATAGTCTTTCTACCACACCCTCTGCTAGTGCTTGCACTTTCACTTTCACAGGTTGAAATGAATTTCATAATTTTCTCTTTTTGTTTCCTTATATCAGAAACAGTACTAGTGCCTATATTAAATTCCTTGGCAACACTTGAGGTCGACAGGCCATTTTCACAAAGTTGTATAACACGTAGCTTGTCCTTAATTGTTAGGACAACCTTCTTCCTCTTAACACCTCCAGAACAATTCATACTGCTACCAGACATAGTCTTGGCCAAAAATGTTCAAAGTTACTATGAAAATAAAAAAGTTATTAAAAAAAATATTTCACTAATGGCGCGGCACTATGGTGTAACACGAGGGTAGAGAGCACATGGCTTGACCAGGCCTGGACGGGTCCAGTCGGGGCAGAGAGGCACGTTACGTAGGCCGCCAGCAGGAAAAAATATATATTTTTAAAGGAAACTTCAGCCTGTGCATATTGTTTTTAGGAAACTTGTATGGTATTTTTTATTACATAATTACAAGTATTTCTTTTGATTTTGGCTATGATGATTTGTTCTAAAATCGATGGTAATTCCTGTACTGTAGTGTATAGGCCACTCCCCATCCCCCTTTATTCCCCCTGGTGGTCCCTCCCAACGCTCCCCTCTCTCCCGACACCACCCACACACCCTACCTCCTCCTACACCATGCGTCTCGAGCCACAGGCAGACGGGATTAATGCGGTATGGCCCGCCTCATGGCTTTCATATCCGGACAATTCCATGATTATCCGGTTGACTGTCCGGATAGTGTAACATCGGCAGCAAATTAACCGGCTCCAATTTTTTTATCCAGCTAAACCAGCTTTTATCCGGCTCCTGTGGCCATTTTAGCTGGATATTGAGATAACTTTATCCGGTCATGATTTTGGCCGTATAAGGGAGTTTTCTGGATGTTCGAATTCCGGATAATCGCGTGGTTACAGTACTGTACAGTGGTACCTCAGAATACGAGTGTCCCAGTATGCAAGTTTTTCGGAATACGAGCAGGATTTGCTCAGAAAATTTACATCGGAATACGAGCGTTGCCTCGGAAGACGAGTGTGTTGATACGCGTACAGGCTGACTAGCGCATGGTGGCACGGCGATCGCGCTTCAGTTTACCAGTGCCTCGCGCCCAGTGACTATCCCGCCTGAATTCTTCACAAGGATTTACAGTTTTTTGTTGGATTTTTGGCCATTTGAGCATAAAAGTTGTTACAGTGGTACCTCAGTTTAAGAGTTTAATTCGTTCCTGGAGACAGCTCTTATTCCGAAAAACTCGTATTCTGAAGCTAATTTCCCCATAAGAAATAATGGGAAATGAATTAATCCGTTCCTGACTACCCCAAAAACCCCATATCAAACTAAATTTTTGTACCTAATTCATCTAAATAAACCTACAAAACTATGTTCAAGTTATTACTTACCTTGCTCTTGAATGCTGTAGGCGTATGGAAGGTGGTGAGGAGGGGGGAGGAGGAGAGGAGTTACTGTTTGGAAGGGGAGTCCCTTTCCATTATCACATCAGGCAGTGAGGACTTCACTGGTATGCACACACTGGCACATTTTGCCTGCATACCACTAGGACTTGCTTGTCTTACTAAGAATTTCTCTAAAGACACTTGTTTTTCCCTACATTTTAACACTTGTCTGTAGTAAGACATCACATTATCATTTAAAAGGTCAATGCAACGGCCTGCTACAGCTTTATCTGGGTGAGTTTTTTCAACAAAACTTTGCAGTTCTTCCCATACTTCACACATTTTCTTAATCAAGGAGGGACATCCTCTACTGCCTCTACTCACAGCTATTTTCTTAGGTTGAACCTTATCAATGGCTTTCTTGAGACCCATGGTGAGATATATAATAACAAACTGTATAGTCAAATGACCAAAAATCCAACAAAACACTGAAAATCCAGGTGAAGAATTGATGTGGGATAGTCACTGGGCACGAGACAATGGTAAACTGAGGGGCGGAGGGGCGACGATCGCCGATCGACCACGCGCTAGGTCGGCCTGTACGCGTATCAACAAACTCGCGTCCCGAGGTAACCCTCGCGTTCCGAGACATAATTTTCGAGGAAATCCTGCTCGTCTTCCGAAAAACTCGCATACAGGGACACTCGCATTCCGAGGTACCACTGTACTTGTTTTTTTTAGTTCCAGAAGCAATTTAGTTGCATGTCATTGCACTTTTTCTAATTTATTGATATGCCTCTTTAGATATGCACACCATACAACCACTGTATATTCAAATTTTGGTCTCACAAAGATCGTAAATAATTTCTTATTTCACTATCCATGTATTTAAAAGCGATTTTAATGTTGAAAAGCATAGCACATGCTCCTTGTACAATATTCCTAATGTGGCACTCAGGTAACAGTTTTTTATCCAGAACCATCACAATATACCTTTCTTGATCAGAGTTCTTTATTGCCTATTTACATAATTTTTAAGTTGTATGTGGCCCTATTGTTTCCTATTCTATATTCCATTAGGTGGTATTTATTCACATTAAAATCCATTTGCCAAGTGTTACTGCATGCACTTATTTTGTCCAGGTCTTCTTGTAGTGCAAGGGGACAATTGTCCCCTTCCCATAGTAAATCTTCCCAAGTTTTTCCAAGTTTATCTTCTCATAGTAAACATTTTCTCACAAACATGTTCATATAATTCTGTATTCCTTGTGGTTAGATTGTTTATATATGTAATGAACATTACTGATGCTAAAACTGAATGCTGTGTACTACAAGAGTGAAATATATGTACTTTAGACTTGTATCGAGGTCCTCTTCAAGGTCGACTGACCCTCCCAATGATGCAACCTCACAACAGTTGCCTAACTCCTGGGTACCTGTTTATTGCTAAACAGGTTAAGTGAAAGGAAACATGCCCAAGCATTTCTGTCCCACCCTTGAACTGAACATGGAATCTCTGATTGAGAGTTGACAACAAAGGCAGCTTTGGCGGCTTTGCCTAAGCTGTATGTGCTCATACTCCAGTAAGCAGTTGTTGTGATTTACTCTACTCATCTCATGTGTTGGCAGGTTGTGTTGGCCCAATCAGTAGATCTGGCTTGGTCTTTGGTTCTTTTGTTCACCATGCCTTTCTGGGAGAAGCCCCTACGGCTCCCCAGAGCTATCCAGGCTGATATGGATATCCCTAACTTTGGCATCAGTCGTTGTGGGTGGAGTTCTAGGAGCCACAACGCCTGGGCTGTATCCCATCAGCCGAGGAACTGAAGGTTTGGATCGCCGGCATGGGGATCTGGGGCTCCCCCTTCCCCTCCCGGGAAGGGGGAAGCTGCGCAGACATGCGGCGCAGCTCATGTGACGTCATGCATGTTTGCTCGTTTTCAGTTGGGGAGTTCTGTCCACTCGTTTGTCTTTTTGTTGTTTTTAACCAGAATAGGGGTTTGTTTTGTGGTGCTTACTTTTCTGGGTGCCTGTCCCAGTCGATGTCAGATACGGAACGCTCCAAAATCACATGTGCGTTCTATGGGCCATTGCTCCCCGTGCCTCTCTGATAGGGGGGGGGGGCCAGGTTCTAGCCCGTGGTCCCCGGTAGGCCTAGAGCTCCACCCACATCGACTATGCCAAAGGCGGGGATATCCTTATCAGCCTGGATAGCTCCGGGGAGCCTCCGAGACTCACCCAGAAAATGGTGTTTCATTACATTCAACACTGGTTTTCTGGGGGGAGCCCTGTCGGCTCCCCGGAGCTATCCAGGCTGAATGGATATGTATAACTTTCTGGCATCAGTCAATGCATGGAGTTCTTGCCTACCGGGGACCACGAGCCAGAACCTGGCCCCCTCTAGAGAGGCATGAGGAGCAATGGCCTATAGAGACCTCTCTTATTATTGGGAGCATTCTATGTCTGCCATCGACCGGGAAAGGCACCCAGAAAGGTAGGCACCCCAAAACAAACCCTTATTCTGAAAAACTATTGCGACCGAAGACCGAACAGGCGAACAGAACTCCCCAAGCAAAAATTAATCTTCATGACGTCATTATGTCGCCGCGCCTCCGTCTGCGCAACCCCCCCTTCCCGGGAGGGGGAAGGGGGCAGCCCCAGACCCCACCGCCGGCGATCCAACCTGCAGTTCTCAGGCTGATGCGATCTGGTGCAGTCGTGCCTCTGGCCCCAGTTTGCGGTTGCAGTTCTGTTCCTGGTGGTGTGAGCTGTCCCTTCCGGTGGTGTGTGGGCCAGAAGTATTATTCTACGGTGCTCAGGCTGCTTGCGCCTAGAGCTATCTTCCCTAGGTGCCCTGTGAGTACTGCCCTTGGGGCTTAGGGCTATCTTCCCTGGGTCTCCTTGGGATCTGGGTCTCCTCCTCCGCTGTGCTGTGTATTGCTCGGTACTTGGCCGCCCTTGGGGTCAGCTGGGGTTTTTTCTTGCCCTTGTTTGTCTCTGGGTAGGGGGTAGTTTTCGACACTGGCAGGGGCGCGGGGTACAGCGCGCTAGTTTTCACCAATTACAGCGGCCGGCTCTGTTACGCCTGGGTACGTTGTCCTCTTGCGGGGTTTTTCTTTTCGCCAGGTGGGGGGGTCTGCCTGTTGGTCCCCTTCGCTGTTTTTGGGGGTAATTCTCCACTTTGTCTATTGGTGGTACTCCCCGCTTGGCCCCCGTGAGCGTACACGTCCCGGGGGTTCAGCTTATAGCAGTTTGTTGGTAGTTCTGGGTGCCGGTTAGCAGTACCCTGCCTGGGCTTCCCGTAGCGTGTTATCAAGGCTAAGGGCCCTGGAAAACCCCACGGGGGCTACGTGGTCCGATGGATGTGATCCCTGAGTCCCCTCTCGCGTCCTGCGAGTTTGACGGTTGCTCTGTCCCCCTGTCTCCGGGGGACACTCACCGGTTTTGCCTCCGCCATGCTGCCTGTTGGGTCGGTGATTGTTTTGACCCGGAGTCGTGTGACGTGTGTTGTCTGTACGTTCTCCAGTTCACCCAGACTACTGCGCCTGATATGGGGTGACGGCAGCAGAGGTGTTGCATGCTCGTTTTAGGTTGCTGCAACGTGCTAGGTTGTTCACTGCCCCGGATGCCCCGAGACTGCCCCGTTTTGGTTATAGGGACCCGGACTTGGGGGTGGGTGTCGCTTCGACACTGGTTCCGTCCGCCCCTCCAAGTCTTCCCCTTCTGCTCGTTCGGTCCCCCCCCCCCCTTGCTGCCGGCTCCTAAACGTCTGAGGGTTTCCGAGCCGGGGCTGGGTTTAGTTGGTTGTGAGACTCGGGCGGTCTCGGGGGTCTCCCTTCTGGGGCAGGGGCGGAGGCATTCGAGCCTGGTCCTTCTGCCGAAGCTTCTGGGTCTGGCCAGTGGACCCCCTTTGTTCCTGCTTTCTCGGCTGCCCCCACCTTTTCTTTGGGGGTGGGGGCTCAGGAGGACGGCTCGGCCCCGGACCCTCAGGGTGAGGTTCCTGGGGTTGGGGAGGGGTTGGCTTGGGGGCCTTGGGGCCCGTTGGACCCCGCCTGGGTTTTTTTGCCCTCCGAGCGGGGCTTAGTGTTACAAGGAGAGGGGTTCTCTTTCGCTCCCTCCGCGTACGATTTGGATTTAGTGTCCACCCCTCCCCGGGTTCGGTTCCGTGATCCCGAGGGTTCTTCGGTTCCATCTTTCCGGAGGTTTCCCGCTCAATGTGTTTCTGCTTCGGAGGTGCGGGAGGCCTTGGCGGCTTACCTCTTGCGTGACCCGGATTATGCCTTCCTGATGGATCCTCGTTCCTTTGTGTACGGATCCCCAGGTTCGTGCTGGTTTCGTTATGAGGTTCCGGAGTCGTCTTGGTTGGCAGACTGCCCTCTCTTTTCGTTGGAGTCTTGGCACACGTTCTGTCGGTCCCGTGCGCTTGAGTGGCGAGAGGTTTCCTTGGCGTTGCAGGTTTTCCTGGGGGGCGCTTTCGAGCCTTTGAATGCTTGTTTGTTCGCCCCTGCCCTTCCGCAGGATGTTGGTGTCATGCAGCTTCACGTGCGGGTTCCTTCCCTTTCGGCTGCCCTGATTGCGGAGGATTTGCGGACTCGTGGCCTGCTTGCTTCAGCTCTGCGTTTCTTTTCCCTCCTTGAGCTCTCCTCGGATTGGCTCGAGTTGGATGTGGGTGCGCTTGGGGCTGCTGCTGGGTCTAGTGCGCTGCCCTCTGCTGTGCGGGCGTCGTCTGCCTTGTTGAAGCTCTTCGCGCCGATCCTGCGTGATGCGGTCTCGCGGTTCTATGCTTCTCGCCTCGCGTGTCGTCAGGCGGTGCTGGCTTCCTCCTTGGATTCCGCCTGGGCCCTGGCTCTTCGTTTGTCCTCGCCCTTTTGCTCGTTGCTGTTTGCAGAGTCTGCTGTGGAGCGGTATATGCAGGCGGCCGGTCTGTCGAGTAGTTGTTGTTGCTCCGGGGGGCTCGTGGGGGGCCTTCCCGGAAGGGTCGTGCCAGGGCTCAGGGGTCTTTTCGTCGGGGTAGGCCATTGGTGCCAGATTCGGGCTGGCGGCGCCTTCGGTTCTGGCTGTTGCTGGACGGGGTGGGACCCGTTCTGTGTCGTCGCCTTGGTTCTCGGAAGGCGCGTCGGCCCTTTCGCGGTTCCCCCGTTGACGGGGCGATGGGGGGGCGGCTCGCCCGGTTTGCCCACGCCTGGTCCCACGATTCGTGGGCTTTTCGGGTCGTGTCGCGCGGCCTGTGGTGGCGTTGGGTGGCTCTTCCTCCCTCGGGGGGTTCGGGCCTGGCGGGCAGGCCTCTTCTCCTGCGCTCCGTCGGGTCATCTCGGAGTGGGTTCGCTTGGGCGTCGTCGAAACGACGGCGTCCCTCAGGTGGGTTTCCCGCCTGTTTTCAGTTCCGAAACGGGACTGTGCGGACCGCCGGTTCATTCTGGACTTGTCCCGTCTGAACCCGTGGGTTTTGTGCCCCTCCTTTCGGATGACTACTCTGTCCCAGGTCCGTCTTCTCTTGGAGAGGGGCGCTTGGATGGTGTCCCTGGATCTCAAGGACGCGTATTGGCACGTCCGGTTCATCCGGTATTCAGGGACTGGCTAGGTTTTGTGGTGGGGCGTCAAGGTTACCGCTTTCGTTGTCTTCCTTCGGGTTGAATCTGGCACCGCGCGTTTTCACACACCTTACTCGGGTCGTGGTGGCCCGCCTGCGTCTGCTAGGTGTTCGGGTTCTGGCCTATCTCGACGACTGGCTGGTTTGGGCTCCCAGCCGGTCCGAGTGTCTGCTCGTCAGGGATTTGGTTCTTTCCCAGCTCGCCAGGTTCGGGTTCTTGGTGAACTGGAGGAAGTCCCATCTGGCTCCCTCTCAGGTTCGGTCTTGGCTGGGTCTGGTTTGGGACGCTCGGACTGCTTCCTTGTCTCTTCCTCCGGCGGCTCTATTGCGCCTGCGGTCCCGCCTTCGCCTGTTTCTGAGGAGTTCCCGGGTCACGAGGCGGTTGCTCGAGAGTTTGTGCGGAAGCCTGAACTTTGCCATGATGGTCTACCCGCCGGGTCGGGTGTGGCTTCGTCGGCTGTTTTGGTTCCTTCGGAGCCGGCCCTTCCGCCTCTCTCGCGATCGTTGGGTTCGACCCCGGGTGCCTTGCGTCGGTTGCTGCGTCGCCGGCTTCCTCTTCGGGTTTTTCGGGGTTCGGTGCCTTGGCGCCTTCCCGAGCCCTCGCTCGATGTGTACACGGACGCGTCGTCTCTTGGCTGGGGTTTTGTGACCAGTGCTCACCAGGCCGGCCAGGGGCGGTGGGTTCCGTCCTTCCGTTGGGCTCACAGCACGGTGCGGGAGTTCGCGGCTGTTTGGATGTCGCTCCGGAGGATTCGAGTCGTTCGCGGATCGACGATCGGCTCCATTCGGACTGCTCCCCGGTGGTTCATTGTCTGAACCGGGGGGTTCGATGCGGTCCTTGGCTCTTTGGGGCTGGTCGCTTCGGGTGACTCGTCTGCTGAGTTCTCGGGGTTTGGCTCTCCTGGCGGTTCATGTCCGGGGGGACATGAACCGCCAGGACACTCCCTTTCCTGGCAAAAAATGAGTTCATGGGCTTCTGAAGCAGCACCGTTTGGTTACTGATGTTTGGTGGTTTAGCCGAGAGCACGCCATGTTGCTGTACCTGGTGGCAAGCTCTTGTAGCTGACTACTTATGCCACCGAATCTGCTTCAAGTTGCATGCACGCTGGTAGACCTTCTTTCACTCTAGTGTCTGTTCCAAAACAGTTTTCTCAGGTAGTCCCACAGTGACCATCAAGTCATTTCCATCAGGTGACCATCTCAGGTCATTTCCGTCAGACCATCTCTATCTCATCTTGATTATCTGCAGTCTCTCCTCCTGGAGGGTCTGTGGTTCTTGTCTCTCTATGGGTATTTGCTTGCAGGGCACCACAAGGGGTTCCCTGGAAATGCTAGCACTCGAAATGTACTTGCATCGCGTCTCTCTGCATGAGCCCCGTTGTTCCAAATTCTCCTCCCTCTTCTTCTAAAGTCGTGCAGTTGGTGTCTTCAATCTTGCTCCGGACATGTCCTGGAAGGTGAAGTAGACCTGGAGCTACACCCCCTTTATTGGCAGTGGGTGGAGTTAACCTGACAGCTAGTTTTTGAGAGATTTGTCATTTGTTTACATTGCTGGGGAGAATTTCTGGCAGTTTTTGAGGCTTTGTTCTCTTTGAACCCACAGTGGGCTGTATTGGCACGCTGACTTTCTGGGCTTTTACCTGTGAGATTGTGGGGTGTATCCTGCTGTCTTCTCTATACTTGGTTTGAGGGGGTTGAGGTTTGGCTCTGGTCCCCAGTAAGGCCCAAACAGAAACTCCATGGTATGGTGTACCTATAGTTGGGGGTCTATGGCAAGATAGCTTCAGGGAGCCCAGGGCTCTCAGAAAAGGCAATTCATTACATTCAACCTCTGGACTCTGCCAGAGTTGAGCAGGTTGGAACAAGTTAATGTGAGAAGGCAGTGGACTGCCAAATCCATCAGTCATTTGACAAAAGTGTCATATGACAAAAGATTCTTGGGAGTACAGGACACTATAGGTGTAGCATCTCATCCTGTACTGCAATTTAAGATACATTACACAATAGATTCCAGACACTTAGTGTAATGCATCACCCTTTCTTGAATATTGAACACCTCTGCCCTAAAAGCACCAAACAGCTTAAACAACTCCCATAACAAATTCATCTTCATTTTGAAACAGGATTAGTGTCAAGGCACCACCAGTACAAAAGTAACCGAAAACTGATATATGATTTTCCCATTCAACATTATTATTTTAAGTTAATAAAATTAAGTAACATATAACCTACTGATTTATAAATATAAGAGATTTATTACTAATACAAAGGAAATTTGATTTTGCAATCACACTAATCTATAATTTTGTATGCATTACCTCATTTTGTTCATCCTCCATCGGTAAACTAGAGAGTTCACTAGACTCCTTTGAAGTTGTAGGTGTAAAGAGATCAGATATGTCTTGAAGATGATGACGAAGCCCTGGAGTTAATACTTGCGGATTCTGAAGCCTTATCATCCAGGACATGTTTCCTAAAAGTACACTGTGATGAGTGCCAATGAGAGAGAAACCATCATAAAAATTAAAAAACCAGCGTTGAATGTAATGAAATGCCATTTTCTGGGTCAGCCCCAGAGGCTCCCTGGAGCTTATTGGGCTAATGTATGTTATATTAGACCGGGACATTAGCTATGGAGTTCAGACCTACCAGGGACCATGAGCCAGAACCTGGCCCCTTCAGAGAGGTTTCAGGGAGCAATGGCCCTGGAAAACCCCCTTTGTGGTTGGGGGATTTCCTTATCTGCAACCAACTGAGGTTAGGGACCCAGAAAGGTAGGCATAACAAAACAAACCCCACATGGTAAGAAACTAACAACAAAAACTGAACAGAGAGGTAGAACTTTCTACAATCCCAAGGAAACAAGCAAACAGGCAAACGTAACACTACTGCCGCGCCGCTTGTCCGCGCAACCCTACCCTCCCCGAGAGGGGGGGGGGGAGCCTAGCCCTTACCGCGCCGGCTGCATAGCACTCCAGTTCGGAAGCTAAGCTTCAACAAACACAAAAAAACTGCCGACCGGTGGGAGGGAGGATTGCCAAGAAGCCTCCGGGACTCACCCAGAAAATGGCGTTTCATTACATTCAACGCTGGTTTTCTGAGGGGAGCCCCTACAGCTTTCTAGAGCTACATCTTGAGGTTATCTTGAGATGATTTCGGGGCTTTTTAGTGTCCCCACGGCCCGGTCCTCGACCAGGCCTCCACCCCCAGAAACTCTGCCCATTGTTTCTCACCGGCGCCCGGGATCGAACCCGGGACCACAGGATCACAAGTCCAGCGTGCTGTCCGCTCGGCCGACCGGCTCCCTAAATACATACCCAAGGAGAAGGAAAAGAAAGGGCTGACCCGGGAGGCAGCCGCCACAATCTCCGCAATGCGAAGTCGAGACAACAGGCTGCAACCGGCGAGGCAAATGCCGAGGAGCAGAACCCCTACTGGAATGGGTCTCGAACGCCCCAGGGAAGAACACCCTGACACGCAGGGACAGTACTCACAGGGCGCTTAGGGAAGGAAGTCCCTAAGCAAATGCAGCCCCGGTACTGATGAGGAACACCTGTCCACCGCACAACACAAAAACACGGCAGTGAGCGCTACGGAGGCAAACACTGCCTAAGAAACAGAGACTAGAGAAGCGTCTGTCAGGATTGACATTAGCTTACGAACTGGAGTGCTATGCAGCCGGCGCAGTGAGGTCCGGGGGGGGCCCCCCCTCCCCTCTCGGGAAGGGGAGGGCGGCGCGGCAGTAGTGTGTTACGTTTGCTTGTTTCCTTGGGATTGAATGGAGTTCTGCCTCTCTGTTTGGTTTTTGTTGTTAGTTTCTTACCATGTGGGGTTTGTTTTGTTATGCCTAACTTTCTGGGTGCCTAACCCCAGTCGATTGCAGATAAGGAAAACCCCCAACCTCAAGGGAGGTTTTCCAGGGCCATTGCTCCCTGAAACCTCTCTGAAGGGGCCACCTGGTTGATACCTGGTTTACCTGTTTGATGGGGTTCTGAGGGTTCTTCTACTCCCCAAGCCTGGCCTGAGGCCAAGCTTGACTTGTGAGAGTTTGGTCCATTAGGCAGTTGCTTGGAGCAGCCCACAGGCCCACATACCACCACAGCCCGGTTGGTCCGGCACTCTTTGGAGGAAACAATCTAGTTTCCTCTTGAAGATGTTCACGGTTGTTCCGGCAATATTTCTTATGCTCGCTGGGAGGGTGTTGAACAACTGCGGACCTCTGATGTTTATACAGTGTTCTCTGATTGTGCCTAAGGCACCTCTGCTTTTCACTGGTTCTATCCTGCATTTTCTTCCATATCGTTCACTCCAGTACGTTGTTATTTTACTGTGTAGATTTGGTACTTGGCCCTCCAGTATCTTCCACGTGTATATTATTTTTTAGGTTCAGGCCAGAGCCAGACCAGGTTCTGGCTCATGGTCCAACCTGTCCTCTTAAAAAGAACGTCGCTTTTGGCCGTTTGCCCGTATGGCCAAATATGGACGTAATTTGAAAATTGAATAAAAATTAAAATAAATTTGGGATTTTTTTTTTCAACAACAGTAAGTTAAGGGTCCTCTGATAGATTAGGTGGGCAGGAAATTCTCATAAAGTTTCAAAACGGTATGAAAAACGTTAATGGAAAGTTTCCTTTTCTAAGCTTGCCGAGTAAGCCGGACAACTCGAACAGAAAACAGAACAGTACATCACTTTTGTGAGTCGATTTCATTTCAAATTACGTCCAAATTTGGGCATAGCGCGTATACAAGCCAAAAGTGACGTTATTTTTAAGAGGACGGGTTACATGGTCCTTGGTCGGTCTGAACTCCATAGCTAATGTCCCTGTCTAATATAAAATACATTAGCCCAATAAGCTCCAGGGAGCCATAGGGGCTCCCCTCAAAAAGTGGAGCATTCATAAGCCATTGCTCCCTGTGCCTCTCTGAGGGGAAACAGGTTCTGGCTCATGGTTTCCAGTATGTAAGAGCTCCAAGTAACTGATGCTCTAGACTAGTATAATGAATATCAGTCAGTCAGCTTCAGGGAGCTGATGGGGCTCCTCTCAGAAAAAAGTGTAAACATTTTAGGCATCACTGAGCGGGACCATGAGAGGCCCCGGAACATCTTGATTGTTTACTACTGTAATAATCCAAATACTTCTAGTAGACATTATGCACACGAGAACTCTTATTTTCAATACCAGTACTGTACACATGGCAAAGAAAAATACATCAGTATAGATCAATATCTACAAATATCTGTTCAAAGTCATCATGCAGGAGTCAGCAACTTATAATAACTAACCAGTGGGTTGCCTAACAAATATTTCAGCCCATCCAAAGCACCAACATGCACATAAATGAGGCACTTTTTTTTCGTCTTCACTGTTTGGAGCAGAAGCAGGTCCAACATTAAAGCCCAAGCCCAGACGATCAATACACGAGTACCCATTGGTTGATTCACCCAATCCATCGCCTGACCATCCAACATCATCTGTTGAAAATTAACAGAGTTAAAAACAAAAACCAGCACTGAATGTAATGAAACGTTATTTTCTGGGTGAGCCCCGAAGGCTTCCCAGAGCTTACCTGGCTGATATGTATGTATTAGACCGTGGCATCAACCAGAACCTGGCCCCCCTCAAAGAGGTACGAGGAGCAATGACCTATGGAAACCCCCATGTGTTTGGAAGCATTACATGTCTGCCATCGGCCGGGGTTTTGCACCAGAACAGCACACAACAAGACAAACCCACATGGGAAAAAAACAGCGTTGAATGTAATGAAACGCCATTTTCTGGGCGAGTTCCGGAGGCTCCCCGGAGCTTACTAGTCTGATATGCTAATGTCAGACTTTGGCATCAGTCATGTGTATGGAGTTTTTTGGGCCTACTGGGGTCCATGAGCCAGAACCTGGCCCCTCCAAAGAGGCAAGGGGAGCAATGACATATAGAAATCCCCGTGTGATTGGAAGTATTCTATGTCTGCCATCGACTGGGTTTGGCACCCAGAAAGGTAAGCGTCCCAAAACAAGCCCCCCTATTCTGATGAAAATTGCAACCAAAAGTCGAACGAGTGGATAGAACTCCCCCAAACAAAAACGAGCAAACTAGTATGATGTCACCCGTCGTCGTGCCGCTATCTGCGCAGCTCCCTCCCTCCCCAGGAGGGAAAGGGGAGCCCCAGACCCACCGTGCCGGTGATCCACACCCAGTTCTGAGGCTGGATGTCAAAACACGCGAAAAACCGCCAACCGGAGCGAGGGAGGGAGGGATGCTGGGGAGCCTCTGGGACTCATCCAGAAAAATGGCGTTTCATTACACTCAACGCTGGTTTTCTGGGGGGAGCCCCTACGGCTCCCCGGAGCTAACTACCCACAAAGAAAAGAATAGGGACTTACCGGGAGGCTGTTGCTGCTCACTCCTCAACCCTAAGTCGAGACAATTGGCTGCATCTGCCGACCCAAAGCGACACAGGCCCGACTGAACCCAGGAACGTTAACAAGGTAACGAGCAGCCAGGACCCTGTTCAACCGCCAAAATCCCAGCGCCCGAAGTCAGCCCAGGACATATTGCCAAAGACGGCAGCAAGAGCCGTGAACTTGCGGACTTCATGGGCATGGGGATAGACCACAGGCTGGCAAGCCTTAATAACCCTGCAGACGACTTGGAAGACCCGCACCCTCGAATAGGGAAGAAGGGAAACTGGATCAACCCAAAGAGCGTCCACGGACACAGAAGCCGTGGCGAGCAAATAACGGCAGACAGCCGCAACCAGACACAAAACATGATGCACCTCCGGCCTAAGCAATGAAGCATCAACAATGCAGGGACCCCTCCGGAAAGCAGCAGTGTCATTCTTTATCAGAAAAGAAGGAGAAGGCTGCAGACGAACAAACCGATCATCCCGACCGAAGAAGCAGAAATCTCTGTGCCGGAGGATTGCATGAAACTCACCAACCCAACCCCCAGAGGCCAATGCCAACAGGAAAAGAGCTTTCGAAAAACAATCCGGAACCGAAGGGGCCACAACAAAACAAGGAGAAAAAAGAAAAGAGAGCACTCTATCCAAAGACCAGGACGGCTCAGGTGGCGTATGAGCAGGCCGGAGGTGAAATAACGCCCGAGACAACTTGCGAAACGGCGCAGATGTGACATCAATACCGAAAGCAAGCTGAAGCGGCTCCGCCAGAGCCGCATGATACGAGGCGACAGTGTTAGGCATAAAGAGACAGTCCTGGAACAACCAAGAGAGAAAGGGCAACACCACCCTAACAGAAAGCGAAGTACAACGACGAAGATCTAAGAAGAACCGGAAGGACTGCCAGGAAACTTCATACTGCCGCCGAGACGAAGCAGGCAGGTGGGACACTAATAAGGAAGCCACCTGATCACCATAGAGATGATGATAAACTCGAGTCAAAAATACCATACGCGAAGACTTGAGGAGAAGATCGAACCATCCACGTAACGTACTTGTCTGATCTGCTGGAAGAGGCGGAGCCGTGGGAAAACCTCCGGGTTCGGACACCGAGCAAGTAGCGCCTGAAACCACGGCTGGGCCGGCCACCAAGGGGCCAAGAGGACAACTCTCCCGTGATAAGTCTCCAATCGAGTCGGGACCTGGAGCAACAGCCGACACTAGAGAAAGAGGTAAAAAAAAAAACCCACTTCGACCAGTCTTGCCAAAAGGCGTTGACCCCGACGGCCTCACAGTCGGGAAAGGGCGCCACATACAGCGGAAGGTGCCGCGACCACGCCGACACAAAGAGGTCCACCTCGGGGCGTCCGAACGTCTGGCAAAGCCAACGGAAGGAGTCGGCGTCGACCGTCAATTCCATGGAGAGGGGAACGAAACGAGATAGGCCGTCGGTCAAGACCTTGGACACTCCCCACACGTGAACTGCCAGGAGAGCCAAACCCTGAGAACTCAGCAGACGAGTCACCCGAAGCGACCAGCACCAAAGAGCCAAAGACCGCCTCGAACCTCCCTGGTTCAGGCAATGAACCGCGGGGAACAGTCCAAATGGAGCCGGATCGTTGATCCGCGGGCGACCTGAACCTCCGCAGAGCAAACCACACCGTCGCAAACTCCCGCACCGTGCTGTGGACTCAACGGAAGGACGGACCCCACCGTCCCTGGCCAGCCTGCTGAGCACTGGTCACAAAGCCCCAGCCGAGAGACACATATCCCTGAACACATAGAGCAAAAGCTCAGGCAGGCGCCAAGGCACTGAACCCCAAAAAACCTGAAGAGGAAGCCAGCGACGCAGCAGCCGACGCATGGCTCATCCGACTCCGAAACCTTCAGATGTTTGAGAGCCAGAAGAAGGGGAGGGAGGGGGGGGGGCAGAGATGAACGACGCCAAGAGGGAAAGGACATGGGAGTGTGGACGCAACCAAAGTCAAAGAGACTAACATCCCCATGTCCGGGTCCCTATGACCCAAGCGGGGCAGCCTCGAGGCATCCAGGTGAGCAACCAACCTAGCGAGCTACAGCAACCGATATTGAGCATGCAACGCCGAAGCTGCCTGTACCCGAACATCAATATCACAAGACTGGGTAAGCTGGAGCATGAGCAAGGAGCAACACTCATGAGACTCCGGGTCAAAGGTGTCATTGACCCAACAGGCAGCATGACGGATGCAAAACTGGTGAGTGTCACCCTGAGACATGGGGACAGAGCAACCTTCAAACTTGCACAAAGTAAGTTGGAACCCAGAGGACACATCCATAGGTCTAAAAAGCCCCAATGGGGTTTTCCCAGGGCTCTTAGGCTGACTGCAAAGGGAAGCCCAGGCAAGCCCAGGCTACCCGGTTAGCAGCCTGGGCTGCTAACCGGTTGGGCCCAAACTACCAAGAGAACTGCTAAAAACCTGAAACCCTGCAATGTGTACAAGCATGGGACCTAGCGGAGGACCACTAATACAACATAAGGGTTGATAAACCAAGGGGGTAGACCCCACTGGGCTAAATAAACAAAATGAAACAGAGCCGGCTGCTGTGTATAATGGGAGACAAGCCGCACAATACCTGGCGACGATACCACTTCCTACCCAAAACTAAACAGTGGCGACAAAAAAAAACACAGCTGGCCCAAGGGCAGGTAATTGCTGAGCAGCAAAAGACACCTATGGAAATGGTTCCCGAACACCCTGTGGAAGATAACTCCAAGATGCAAGGGCAGTATTTACAGGGGCTTAGGGAAGGTAGCTCTAAGCACATGCAGCCCCAGTACTGATGAATTACTCCTGGCCTGCACACCACACACAGCAGAATACACCACAAGGCACAGAACTGCAAGAGTCAGAGGCCAGAGTCAACGACCACCACAGTCCACATCAGCCGAGGAACTGAATGCTGTAGCAGCTGGCACGCCTGGGGAAGGGTGAGGGGTTGCAGACGATCGACGCGACAGTGTTATTGACGTTTGCTTGTTTTAGTTTGAGAGTTCTGCCTCCCTGTTTGGTTTTAGATAGCAATTTTTACCACGTGAGGTTTGTTTTGTTATACCTACCTTTCTGGGTGCCAAACCCTGGTCGATGGCAGACATGGAATGCTTCCAAACACAATGGGGGGTTTCCATAGGCAGTATAGGTTTCACAGCATAATTTCTCATGCCTCTCTGAGGTGGCCAGGTTCTGGCTCATGATCCCCAGTAGGCAAGAGCTCCATCGACTGATGCCACGGTCTAATACATAAATCAGCCTGGTAAGCTCCAGGGAGCCATAGGGGCTCCCCCACAAAAATAGCCTATATATACACAAACACTGCCAAAACACTGTTATATGAATATATACAGTGGTACCTCGAATAACGAATTTAATCCGTTCCGGCACCGTCATCGTCATGTGAAATGGACGTCATTCAAAATGAATGTCTCCACTAACATTAATGGTAATCAAATTAATCCGTTCTACCACCGAAAAACATCAATATGATATTCGACGTTTTAAATAATGGAACAGCCTATCTTACATACACTGCACAAACTTTTAAATAATGGAGCAGCCTATCTTACATACACTGCACAAACTTTTAAATAATGGAGCAGCCTATCTTACATACACTGCACAAACTTTTAAATAATGAAGCAGCCTATCTTACATACACTGCACAAACTTTTAAATAATGGAGCAGCCTATCTTACATACACTGCACAAACTTTTATGACATTTTTTTCCATCAAATTTGTTCAATATTTATTTTTCATTTGTCTTATAGCAAAAGGTTTGTTCAGTGGTCGGCAGGTAGGCTGCTCCATGTTTCTTACATAAAAAAAAACAAAAATAAAAAAAAATGAAGAATTTTGAAAACCAGAACAAATGTCAAAAAGGTTCGTTCGATTGTCTACAGGTAGGCTGCTCTATGTTTCTTAAATAAAATAAACAAAAATGAAAAATAAAAAAACAGTTGAAACAATTTGGAAAATGAACAAACGCCATAAAGGTTCGGTCAGTGTTTGACGGGTAGGATCATACTAAATGCCAATATGAGAGCAGACACATATAAGATGAGCAAAATCAGAGGACGAGATTCATCAAGAACTTTACTGAGGGAAATGATTCAAAGGCATAGAGGGAAAACAAAATTTCTATTTCTCCTTGAAAATTAGGACATTCTATGAAGAGGTGAGCAACTGTTAACAATACAATGTAAGTAAGATGAAGGTCTCTGTTCCATTAAGTGCCCATGAGTTAATACTGTGTGGTCAATATGCAACCAAGCCAGTGACATACTGCACTTTCTATTTCTGTAATAGGAGGAAGGCCCCAGAAATAGGTTACATGGGACAGCTCATAATTTGTTACCTGTAGCATCTGAATACCCATTGATGATTCTGAGGATAAACATCTCCATGGCCCAGTCTCTGACCAGGCCTCCTGGTTGGTGGGTATGGTCAACCAGGCTGTCTGATGCAGCTGTTCACAGTCTAACATCTGAAGACTTGTCGATTGCATAATGATAGAAATCCAAGTAAGGAATTAGCTTTTGGGAGATGGGTTAAGTAGCAATTTTTCCTTTTACAGCAGTGTTTACAGGACCATTGGAGGCAACAAAAATATGGCTGAGAACTAGAGATGCATTGATGTATCAGTGGTATTGGCCTATTTTTGCAGTATTGGTATTAAGTTAAATTTCAACTAATACTTTGATACTTTGCTGAGAGAGCCCCTTTCATTAGCTTCCCTAGCTACTGCACTGGAAATGCCAAACCTTATGAAATCATACCAGGCCTCTGTGACCAATGAAATCTACTAGAAGTCAAGACCAAAATCTGACTCTCTCTCAGTGCACATGCTCTCAGGGGTGGCCTTTTGTGTTATTTGTGTAGGAGTTCCATGTTTGCAGGTTTCTCCAGTGCATACTGGAGTGTCAGCTTGTGGGACTGGTGCTTTCTGCCTTTCATCAAATGTGGTGTACTGTATCTGCTCTGGAATTCTTGCAGATACAGATACACCAAGAATCTCAATGATTCATCAATGATTTGCATACCAGCAAACAATTATGCCATTTGTGTTGGTCTAAGAAACATGTGTGCTGCCCTTTCTTTCCTCTGATTCTGTTGTTTCCAGTCTATAAGCCCAGACATTTTCAGGGCTATGCATCTGGCTTTGATTAGGCTAAATCACCTGACTCTGCCAGGATAATGAGCCCGGCTTGACCAGGGCTATGAGCTTGGCTCTGCCCTGGCTGTATGCTCAAGATTGATCCAGTTCTGTCTAGAATATTCAAAGTTCCTAAATAGTGCCTTGCTCTATGCAGGTTGCATGCTTGGCTCTGTCCAGGTTGTGTGCTCAGCTTTGCCTGGGCTGTGTACTTGCCTCTGGTCAGGCTGTGTTCAGCTCTTTCTGGACTGTGTGCCCAGAACTGCCTGGGCTGTGTGCCAAGAACTGCCTGGGCTGTGTGCTGAGAACTGCATGAGCTGTGGATCCATTTCTTCTAGGCCCATTGGTCCATCTGAAGATTAGAAGGACCAATGGGCTTTGAAGAAATGGATCCATTGGTTCATTCTGAAGCTGTGTGTCCATTTTTTATCAGGTGGCGATCTTTCTCATCTTGGGCAGTACACCCACTTCTTCCTGAGCTATGTGGCTGCCTTCTCCCAGGTTGGGTGCCCTTCTTTGATCAGCCTGTGTGCACATATTTTCCGAGTGTGCCCATCTATTTTTGAGCCGTGTGTAGGCCTCTACTCATGCTATATGCTTGTCTTTATTCAGGCTGTGTTGAGCAGAGGAGTAGATGGCAGAACAGGCCCTTTATTCCAGTGTCTTAACTAGGACCATAACTATCATAATATCTCGAGATATCACCAGAAACGCCCTGGTAATCCTGGACCTTATGGGGAGGAAGGTGCTAAGATTTCACCTCACTACACCAGTATCATGGTGGCATGTCATGTAAGAGAGAAACCCTGCAGACAACAAGACCTGGGGAAGCCCCAAAGATGGCCATGCAGTAGTACCATAGAGCATACATGTATATATATGCATGCTCTTGAGTGGCAAGTCTCGAAACTTTTACTTATGGCAAAATCTAAGAAATATGGGAACCAGACTGGCCCAAAGCTGGAACTGGTGTCACCGACAGCAGCCAAACCCCCTGGTTAAGTCACTGAATACACACATCAGCTGCTACCAAAAATGCTATTGCCAAAAAGAGAGGAGAGGAAAAGATAGCCAACCAGAGGGAAAGGAACTCAGCACAGTAGGTATTTAGTGGAGCAGGGGAAAACATAAGTCGACTATCAGGGAACATAACCCTGACACAGTTGAAACAAAAGAGTACACAGGCAAGATGCAATATGGGTGGAGCTAAACACGATGATACAATTGAAATGGAACAAGAACAATGCTAAACCTCTCATAAAACTACTTTTCCAGGGACAGCCAACACCACCTAGCTAAAAACAAAAAAATGCTCTCAGTTATCAGCAAAGGGGTGCACTCTCAAGTGCACCTAGGTCATGAGTTCGCTGGGTGGAGGTAATGACCCCAGGTCTCCTGGGGTCATTACCCTCAGGTGACCTCGACCCTCACCCTCATTTACCCTCAGGTGACCTGGACCATTTACCCTCAGGTGACCTGGACCATTACCCTCAGGTGACCTGGACCATTACCCTCAGGTGACCTGGACCATTACCCTCAGGTGACCTGGACCATTACCCTCAGGTGACCTGGACCATTACCCTCAGGTGACCTGGACCATTACCCTCAGGTGACCTGGACCATTACCCTCAGGTGACCTGGGCCATTACCCTCAGGTGACTGGACCATTACCCTCAGGTGACCTGGACCATTACCCTCAGGTGACCTGGACCATTACCCTCAGGTGATCTGGACCATTACCCTCAGGTGACCTGGACCATTACCCTCAGGTGACCTGGACCATTACCCTCAGGTGACCTGGACCATTACCTTCAGGTGACCTGGACCATTACCCTCAGGTGACCTGGACCATTACCCTCAGGTGACCTGGACCATTACCCTCAGGTGACCTGGACCATTACCCTCAGGTGACCTGGACCATTACCCTCAGGTGACCTGGACCATTACCCTCAGGTGACCTGGACCATTACCCTCAGGTGACCTGGACCATTATCCTCAGGTGACCTGGGTCATTACCTATCAAGTGACCTGGGCCATTACCCTCAGGTGACCTGGACCATTACCCTCAGGTGACCTGGACCATTACCCTCAGGTGACCTGGACCATTACCCTCAGGTGACCTGGACCATTACCCTCAGGTGACCTGGACCATTACCCTCAGGTGACCTGGACCATTACCCTCAGGTGACCTGGACCATTACCCTCAGGTGACCTGGGCCATTACCCTCAGGTGACCTGGACCATTACCCTCAGGTGACCTGGACCATTACCCTCAGGTGACCTGGACCATTACCCTCAGGTGACCTGGACCATTACCCTCAGGTGACCTAGACCATTACCCTCAGGTGACCTGGACCATTACCCTCAGGTGACCTGGGTCATTACCCATCAAGTGACCTGGGTCATTACCCATCAAGTGACCTGGGCCATCACCCTCAGGCCATCATTTAGTGGCAGATGGGCCTAACTTCATCAAGGTTAGGGTTGCTCACCCACAGCAATGACATGGCAATTATTATTTACTTCACTTTGGGTCAGATTTTATTTCATTATTCAATTGACAGCATGTATAGTTTTGCCAATCTTTCCTTTTGGTATGGTTTTGTCAATCTTATCTTCAACCCAAAATCAATCAAGACTTTACTACAATAGTTGTAATACATGCTCTACTTTTTTAGGAATCTTTCATGGCTTCCAATGGCATCCTTCCAACTTAATATAGTATAATCTCAAACATATTACAGTAATTTTAAAAGCTCACACAGTAACAAACTGATGACCTCTAAATCTGGATCATCCAGTTTTGGATTATCTGGTTTTGATTCTGGATTATCTGGACATCTGGATCTGGACCTATTGTATCGTAACTCTAAACATTACAGCTACTCTCCCAGGAGAAGCATGGGGCCATCAGGCAGCTGTGCCTGTCCTCTGCCAGAACCACATCAAACTGGCACACCACATTTAGAATTCTGCCTAACACTATTAGTAAGTTGTATGCATCATTTTAAATTTAGCAGTGAAAGCATAAATTATAGAGACAAATACTACTGAGCAGTGTTGAAGATGTATATTCAATTAGAAATGTAAAGTTTGGGAAAGATTTTCTATATATCAAACCACCTTGAATAACAGACAAGAAGCTACCAGTATATCATATGTATGTACCAGACACAATACTTGCCTTGGTCAATTAATGGTGTCAAGCCATCACCACTGTCTCTCATTGCAGAACGCATGTGCAAGTCATCTTACTCTGAGGCATATATTTGGCCTGGAATAAGAGAGAAATCTGGTTTTTAACAAAGAAATTTAATATATTTCATATAATTAAATCTTTTGGAAAATACTGTATAAGAAATCAATTAAAGACCAATAAAGCAGTGAAAATTACTAGCAGTAGCTAGTTAGTGAACCAAATGTAGAATAAAAATCAATAAAGTTTCCTAACCCCTATATATTATACTACTGTATACCTATCTACCTATCCTAAGATTTTTTTTTATTTTTCAAATCAGGGTCACAACCATATATATATATATGTAGGCACTGCTGCTTTGTCTGTGATGTAAAACCAGCACTGAATGTAATGAAATGCCATTTTTGGGCGAGACCCAGAGGCTTCCCGGAGCTATCCAGGCTGATATGAATATATTAGATTTCTGACATCAGTCAATGTGCAGGGAGTTCTTGCCTACCGGGAATCGTGACCCAGATCCTGGGTCGTGGATCCGTGCCTGGCTCTCCTCGTGCCTCAGAGAGGCCCGAGGGAGGAGCAATGCCTATAGAAACCCCTGTGCGGTTGGAAGCATTCTATGTCTGCCATCGACTGGGTCAGGCACCCAGAAAGGTAAGCGCATCAAAACAAATACCTATTCTGTGTGCGCCAGCCTTGGTTGCTCCAACAGTACTGTGGCTCTCACACCGGAGAATATTGCCCACGATTTAAAAAAAAAAAGGCGTCTGTTTACATGAGCCCTGAGGAAGCTAATGTGAACCCTGTGTAGCCGCGGGCCATTGAACCGTGGCTGGCACCCTATGGCGTATATATACGCCATGCGCACTGTGGGACATGTTACTCATGGCGTATATATACGCTATGCACAGTTTAAGGGTTAAGATATGCTTCTAGGTGTCAGACCAAAAATAACAACGTAAAAATGAATATTGGAGAGTTAATTTTTCAATTACCCTCGACAGTGAAGAAAAACGTAAGAAATATTGAGAAGATTTGTGTTAGAATTATTAATCTTACCCTTTCGGTCATATTCAACAACATTTGATTACAAAAAAGACTGCAACCAAAATATAATATATATAGATAGATATATATATATATATACATAATATATATATATATATAATATATAATAGGATATATAGATATATATTATATAGATAGATATATATATCTATATCTATATATCGATATAGATATATATATAATATATATATATATATATATATATATATATATATATATATATATATATATATATATATATATCTATATATTGTCGTACCTAGTAGCCAGAACGCATTTATGAGCCTACTATGCAAGGCCCGATTTGCCTAATAAGCCAAGTTTTCATGAATAATTGTTTTTCGACTACCTAACCTACCTAACCTAACCTAACCTAACTTTTTCGGCTACCTAACCTGACCTAACCTATAAAGATAGGTTAGGTTAGGTTAGGTAGGGTTGGTTAGGTTCGGTCATATATCTACGTTAATTTTAACTCAAATAAAAAAAATGACCTCATACATAATGAAATGGGTAGCTTTATCATTTCATAAGAAAAAATTTAGAGAAAATAAATTAATTCATGAAAACTTGGCTTATTAGGCAAATCGGGCCTTGCATAGTAGGCTGAGAAGTGCGTTCTGGCTACTAGGTACGACATATATATATATATATATATATATATATATATATATATATATATATATATATATATATATATATATATATATATATATATATATATATATAGTATACAATATATATATTATACATATAGATATATATAAAAAAAAGATATATATATATAATTTTTTTTTTTTTGGGGGGGGGGGGCACCTTTATTTCCTTAGCTTGAATCTATGACCTTTCATTCTTGAAAATGCAGGTTTCAAGAATTCCTGTTAATTTTGCTGATTCCTGTTATTACTGTATTTTGTATGTAGTGATCGGGGGCCTGACAGCTGAGTGGACAGCGCTCGGGATTTGCAGTCTGAGGTTCCGGGTTAAATCCCCAGGGGAGGCGGAAACAAATGGGTAGAGTTTCCTTATCCTATATGATACTGTTCATCTAGCAGTAAATAGGTACCTGGGAGTTAAACAGCTGCTACGGGGTGCTTCCTGGGGGTGTGTAACAAAATGGAGGCCTGGTCAAGGACCAGGCCTCGGGGACGCTAAGCCCCGAAATTATCTCAAGGTAATCTCAAGATCACATCACTTCTTATTCTTCTCTTCTAGCTATGGCCCACCAAACACATGGGCTGGAAGGTAGTGCGACAGACTCGCTTCATGCAGTTCGGCGTTCAATCCCCAACCGTCCAAGTGGTTGGTCACCATTCCTTTCCCCCATCCCATCCTATTCCAAATCGTTATCTTGACCCTTCCAAGCGCTATATAGTCGTAATAGTTTGGCGCTTTCCCAGATAGTTCCCTTCTAACTTTGGCATATTTAATGCCTGCAACTTCTCTTCATAGCTCTTGTTTTGCAGTTCCAGAAGCCATTTTGTAGCAAACCTTTTCACTTTTTCCAGTTTACTGATGTACTTCTTGAGGCATGTGCACTATACAACCACTGGATATTCCAATTTTGGTCTTTCAAAATTCAAGCATAGCATATGTTCCTCACACAACTTACTTTGGGTTCTTCTAGTAACAGCCTACTATCCAGAACCACCCCTAGGTTTTTTTCTTTATTAAGAGTTTTTAATGCCATTCCACATAATTTGTAGGTTGTGTATGGCCTACTTTCTCTTATTCCACACTCCATAGCATGACATTTATTTATACTGAATTCCATTTGCCAAGTGTTGCTCCATACACTTAGTTTGTCCAGGTCATCGTGAAGGGCATTGCAATTGTCTAAGTCTCTTATCATTCCTAGTAGCTTTGCTTCATCAACAAATATGTTCATATAGTTCTGTATTCCTACTGGTAGATCATTTATATGGACAATGAATATTACTGGTGCAAGAACTGAACCCTGTGGTAATCCACTATTAACACTCCTCCAGTCTGATACATTACCTCTGATACATTACCTCTGATTACGACCCTCATCTTTCTGTCAGAAATTTTTTTATCTATGTCAGAAGTCTGCCTGTCACCTCTCCAGCTCATTCCAGTTTCCAGAACAACCTCATGTGTGGGACTATCAAAAGGGTTTTTTAAGGTCCAAATGAACACAGTCAACCCAACCATCTCTTTCCAGTAGAATCTCGATGACTATCATAAATACAGTACTAGATAGATTTGTTACACAGGATCTTCCTGTTTGAAAGTCATACTATGTTATTGTCATTTCTCTCCAGATATTCTCCCCATTTTGTTTTAACTAGTTTTCCAGTGTTTTGACTATCACGCCTGCCAACAATACAGGTGTATAATTTAAGAGCATCTTCTCTGCTACCATTTTTATAGACTGGAACTATGTTTGCCTTTTTCCATATATCTGCTAAGATTCCTGCACATAAAGATGCCTGAAAATCAATTAAAGTGGAATGCTCAGCATGGAAAAGAGAGAAGAGGGAAAGAGCAGGGGGAATGAGATCCAGGCATTGCCAGGTACCTCATCTAGTTTTTTAGAAAAGTTATTTACAAGATAATTTATCCAGTAATGAAGTTATTCCATGAATTATCTTCATTCCAAAACATTACACTCTAAAATTAACATACCTCATGTGATATAGTCCTGTGTAATTCCGAACGGTGACGCCTGCGGTGAACACTTAAGCCACCAGGAATGACTGTTTCAGGAACAGTGACACCTGATTAAAAACATGATTTATTAATGTCAAACACATACAGTTCCATGTGGTATTACAGATTAAATCAAGCATTGAAAGTATCCATTGAAAAATCAACCCATTTCTGGTTGGCCCCAAATAGCTCCCAGAGTTTAATTCTGGTTCCAAAAGCTTATCCCAACACACACCAGACATCCAAGACCCATCCATTGCATGCCAGAAACAAGAACTAGGATCTAACTTAATCTATTAGGCGAGTGGAACAAGGGGATCGGTGATCAATCACAAAACTTGGAAAATCCACCAGAAGCTATATAGGAACAACAAAACAAGCAACTGCCTGAAGAAAATGAGGAGCCTCAAGGTATCCAAGACCAATGATCATTGCCACAGAATAAATACCCTTACCCAGACTGTTGGACTGCCACCAAAATGGCAGCAAGTCACCTGAGGTCTCAGTTAGCCTGCCACCTAACTCTAGACCTGCCTGTACCAAGTCCAGTAACTCCAAAAGAAAGAAAGGGACAGGGAACTACTGGTGGTCCACCAGAAATGGGCCTTTTATTATATCAAGGGTGGGCATGACAGTTTCAAAAGGACCAATTTTCTGGAATTCAGTACATTATGAGTTAACCCCACCCTGGGGTAGCTCGTAATGTACAGAGTTCAGGGAATTTGGTCTTTTTGGAACTTGATCCCCACCTTTGCATTACTATATATTCAACACAATTTTGGGTAAGGACCACTCAGTAGCTCCCAGAGCTTACACAAAACATCACCTTCATAGGAAAAGCTGGCTTATTTTGAAAAAATACAAATTAGCATAACAGAAAAGGCAGATTGGTTTTGTACATAGAAGAATAATGGCCAGAATGAGAAACCAGGGCAGAAGAACATCAGCTACATACCCAATGACCAAGCAGAGTGTAGCCGAGGGATATCCAATTAGTAATGAGGCTAACACACTATTGGACTGTCAGAAGTATATATATATTACATGGAAAATTAGTGGGAAGTATTGGAATGCAGGTAAGGGTGTAAAAAACTCACAAAGTGACTGTAAACACATGAAGTGGAGGAGTTATGAGCATATATTAAGGGCTATGATTTTGTAATGGACTGTGACCGTGTCAAATTTGTTTTCACATAATTGGTCTGCTTCCAAGTTCTGTATATTGTAATTATACTTTTGGTACTTCAGATTTCTGTGTTTTGAATATTTTAGCTAGTGTAGCTAAAATCCATCCATTTTTGTATATCTATGTACTGTTCCATAAAATAACTGTCTTGTCAGTGTCATTCAAATTTCTTTAATTAAACACAGGCCTTAGTGCTTAAATAAGGGGGTTGCATATTCAAATTATGTGCTTATTAACTTGTAAATGTTGGTGCTGAAACAAAAACCCTTCTGCGTGGGCCCCAATGGATCCCTGAAGTTATATTGCTGAGATAGCGTCCCATTACTAAGTCACATCAGTCATATGCATCATGTTGGCTTATCAGGAACCAGAGCCAGAATGTGGCTTCCCTCAAAGAGGCACAGAGATGGGAAGTGTTATGACTGCCAGGAATACAAATAAAAAGTAGATGAGACAAAGACAATTACATGATTCATGAAAATGAAGCACTGAAACAGCCAATAGAAAATGCATAATACTAACTCAAAACGAAATGGTTCACTTTAAACTGGGAATGAAACACCTCCTAGTATGTTGAGCAGCCAACATATGACATCTCAGTTTCAAGCTGACAACCACTCAGTCCAGACCTGATGGACCACTAATTGAAGTACCTGGTAAGGTGGGAGGGAGCCAGGAAGCCACCAGGACTCACTCAGAAAGGGACGTTTCATTACATTCAATGCTGGTTTTCTGGAGGAAGCCACTTGATGGCTCCTGAAGCTAACCACAGAGAAGGGGAAAAAATGGGACTTACCAGGGATGAGAGGAGGCAGCTACAAAGTCTTAGAAGAGATGCCAGGCACAGAAACTCAGTCCATGGTACTGCAATTAGGACCAGGAATGTTGACCCAATACCATGCCACCAAGACCCTGTTAAATCTCCAAAACCACCAAGCCTGAATATTAGCCAATGACATAATAGTGAAGACTGTAGCCGAAGTAGCAAACTTACGAACACTGTGGGGCCAAATTTGCCATGGAACAAGGTGCCAAGGAAACCAGATCGACAATCAGTGCATCCAACAAAGCTGAACAGGTGGCATGCTGGTAAGGGCATATTGCCACAACTGGACAACAGTAGGTACACCCTAGCCAGACCAAGCATCACTCACCAAAGAACCAGAGCTCAACCCCACAAGAACCCCCACAAGCACAACTAGGTAAGTACACCAAGGGACCCTCTGGAAGCCAAGTTTCCACATCCACCAGAAAAGAAGGCTGCAGATGAAGAAACTGCCCACTAAGGTCAAAAGAAAACACCCCATGCTTCCTCCAGAAAACCAGCAATAAGTATAATGAAGATCCTCCTTCCAGTTGAACCTAAGTGGCTCCATGGTCCCTTCCTCCCTTCCCCATTCCCCCTTTCAGTTGAGTCAGTGTGTGGCTTTCAGGTTTGGACTGAGCTCTGTTGACAAGGGAAGCCAGAGCTCCCTGCAGTGCTGCCACCTGGCAGTAGCTAGCTGTAAACTATGAGGTTCAACCTAACTACTGGGTGATCACTTGCAGAGTCGTTTGCAGTTTCATTTCCTTTCTTTCCGTGAATCTTGCAGTTATCTGTTTTGCTTTACTTATTTTCTGCATGTTTCCTTGATGAGGATGATTGTAAAAATCCCCAGCTCCCTGCACCTGTGTGATGATGCCAGGTTCTGGATCTAGTCTCTAGAAGACCATTGAGGACATCTAAGGATGAAGTGGCTCATGTGTAGAGCTACCTAAGAGAGCGAGCTTCAGAGAGCCACTGACACCCACCCACAAAGAGACATTTCATTACATTCAATACTGATTTTTAGAAATTAAGTTTCAAGTAACACAGTTATGGAGAAAGGAGTTAGATGAGAGTAGAGAAATTTTTATTGGTAAGCCGTACGTGTTAAAAGGAAGAATATGAAGAAATGTGCAAAGAAAGTTCATCATGACCAGGTCTAAAGTACATATAGAAACATAGACAAACACTACAGAGTATATAATAAATAAGCCATAATAAATAAGAAAATAATACTTGCCCTTTTCTATATTGCAGATTTCAATGCATTTGGCGCATAGACCATTTCTCAGAGGTCGTTTAGAACATCCGGATGTTGTTATGGTTACTATCTTGCTGCCTAAGACCCAGGTTTGGTCTTGGCCTTCTTCTACAAACATCTTGGATACAGCACTCCTGATGATCAAATATATTAAAATGCATTATTTTCAATACAAAGTATTTAATCATAATGAATAGTTGTGAAACTTCTGAAATCATTGGATGACAAAGAGCATATGGTAGAGGATTAAACTAAAAGAATCCTTATTCAATACACAAGTGCAATCCCAGAAATGCTCAAGTTCCCAATACAATTCAAGGCAGGCCAGGGCCAAACACTAAAAAAAAACTTCTGGGGTGGTCCATTCAGCGGCTCTCTAGATATTATGCACTAATATCCCTGGGCCAAAACCAAAACACCAGCATCTGTGACCATCTCTCAACCAATCAGGAGCAGATATTGGAATCCAGATCCTTCAGAGGCAGGGAAGCTGAGGGAGTCTGAAATCTCCCCAGCTCAAAATGCTTGTAAGAGAAATGTTTGTTACTAACAATTACTGTATCAAACATTTAATACTATCCCTAACATCTAAAATACCACCTCACCGCTTCCTCCTCCCACTATCAGGTAGCGTCTTTGGAATTTGTTTCAATCAGTATTATTGAATTTGGTCCTTTCTTCTCAGTTCTGCCTCCTCCTATAATAAATGTGGTCCTGTCTCAGGCTAATCTGGTAACTAAGACCTCTGTGGGTGGTGTTGATTTCTCCTTACTTTTTTTTCCCCAGACTTCAAGTTCTTGTTTTCATTGGAATTTAAACCCTGGTCCCTCTTCCTCTGTGGTAGGTAGGGGGTCCAAGGCTTAAAAAGGCTTCATTACACACAGAAATCACAATAGTGTGATGCATTAATGAACAAAATTGTTCATTGTTCAGTTTTTCAGTTTTGTTTTGTTCAGTTGATGCATCACGCTATTGTGATTTCTGTGTGTAATGAAGTAAGGGCGAAGAGGGAGAATGGCCTATTGACATAGCTCGAGTGCATGGGGGAGTTGTGTAAAACCCTGGTTTGTGTCTCGGGGAGGCTGCAGGATCCAAGTAAGTTCAGTAGAACTTCTGGTTTCAACTCTTTTGACCATGTCGTAGCTCAGTCGATTAAGGCAGCATCTGGGAAGATCTCGGATGTAGGTTCGAATCCTTGTCACGGCCCTTTTGGATTTGTTCCTTAAAAGGGCTCCTAGTGGGAACCTTGGTTTCCATTTGGTCTGGCATAAGGATTAATTCCCAAGGCAGAGGGATTCAATCTTAAGGGAGGGTTACGTGTTCTATCATCCAACAAATGTGGAGATAAATTCATCCTTGCTTTCTCCTTGGGTACATTTCTGGATGAACATGTGCATTTCTGAGGCTCCTGTTTTGAGAAAGTTCTCTCAGATCCACTTATCTTCAGTTTAGGCTAAGGATGTGGAAACCCTTTAAACTGTTAGTACTATATCTAACAAGATCCATAAAGGAAGAGTTTATCCACACATTGGTGGACAATAATTATTAATTTGAATTATTTTATTAGGTATATCAAACCAAAAATTTACTTTCAGTTATTATAAATTAGTAAAAGAGTAATTTTCTGATCAATATTAACTACATACTGTATAGTTATAGTATTACCTTGGAGACTATGTGTGTGTGTCATTACATCATTGCATATGGTTAATCTCAACATTAAATTTCCATCTGTGAAAACCAAGCACTAGGATACATTCAAATACAAGAATTGATACTATCAAAAATTGTGCAGTAATCCACAAATTGTGAAATTTCATATTAGCACGCAGTTCAATAGAATGCCACAAGTCAATCAATTATTGATATATCAAAGTGTTGGTGATATTAAAATTGCTGTAAAAATTAAGAATTTAATAAATCAAGTTGCTAACCGGGCTGGAGGCAACAGACCCATAATGTATATCAATGCCGACTGGGAACTTGCCTGCTAGGCTTACTGACAAAAGGACTTACTGGCTTCTAACCTGACAGGATTCGAGTGGCAGCCTGCTTAACTTGACTATTGATGTATAACTTGATTAACTTCACTGCTAATAACAGACTTTACTACTAATGGCTGACTTTATTACTAATGGCTGATTTTACTAATTATTGACTCGACTGACAACTGATGACTGACTTGACAGACTACTGATGACTAGCGTCATAAAACCTCAGATGTCCACAACATGATCCAAATTATAGTAAATTAACTCTATATGGAGCTTTAGACACTTGTATAGTTATCGATATAGGGTTCAGGTCGCAGATGTTTGGCATCTCATTTGTGTCAGGTGTAGTTTTCTCTTGTCGATCGGCTTTAGCTAACCCTCTCTTCCTTGCATTTCAGGTGAATTTATCTTCAGCACTTTTTAGTAGGATAGCTAGAGATTTAATTTATATTTGTCCAGCTCATTTTTTCTCAAACTGTTCTGCTCTTTCAACTGAGTACTGGATTTCTTGCCTTTTAGGAGAGGTTTGTGTCATATTTCCCCATGTATCATGATGATGTGTTGTGAGTTTCTCATGAAAGGTGCTATGGGGAATAAACTGATGAGAAACTGAGGTGGGCCACCTCAAAAATACAGCAACGAGAATAATGAAACATTCCTTCCCGAGGGGCACCTTAACAGCAACCCCTTTTCAGCCTCAGTTTCTTTGCTTAGTCTTAGATTTAAGAGATGTTAGATCAGGCTCAGGTGTGTCGGTGGTGGTGTCACTGAGCCCTTGGGTGACTAGTGAGGTGATAATGTGGGTAATTGAGATTGTTTCAAGCTTTTATTTGATATTTGCTCATGCTAAACATTTCTCAATGACCATTGAGTTTTGTGGCCCCTTCTCAGTCCTGGAGGGATTTATTCAATGTCAAGTTTTCCAACTCCTTCAGCTCACCCCATTTGAGATGGTCATAGATACCTGTCAGGAGAGCCACTATGGGTTCCTTAAAGAGGAGCATTTTATTATAATCCACACAACATTTTCAATGAAGGAAAATTGAACTTAGTCAACTGCTGTCAACAGGTCTGGCACTGAAGATCCCGTCCAATGCACTACCCACCAGCAGAGCAACTTGAGGGAAGCGCCAGAAAGATTGACACCCAAACCCCTCAGAGAAGACAACTTAGGTGAGGAAAAGAGAAACGGTGTTCAAGCCCCAGGGAGTTGCGAAGGGGCAAATCCTGAAATGTAAAACTGCTTTCAGATCTACACTTTACGTCTGTAAGAGCTATATTATGACAAATAGTGTGAGGGCTAGCTTTGAAGTGAATAGCTGGAAAGATTGATCAGGGTGACCTTATATCTTGCCTTTTCACTAACCCTACAATAACTTCTCTAATCAATACGTACAATGTATTGAAGAATGATATATGTATTGGGTGATGATATACATCATCACATGATCCAAATTATATGATCTTTGGGTGATGATATACATCATCACCCAAGGAATCAGTACATAAAATGTATAGCCCTTCAAGAACTTCTCTAATCAATACATAAAATGTTAACCTTGCATACTTGTCCTGATCACTGACTATAGTGAAATAAAATTAAAAAACCAGTGTTGAATGTAATGAAACGCCATTTTCTGAGTGAGACCTGGAGGCTCCCCAGAGCTTACTAGGCTGATATGCTAATGTCAGACTTTGGCATCAGTCATGTGTATGGAGTTCTGTGAGCCTACCGGGGACCACGAGCCAGAACCTGGCAATCTCAGAGAGGTATGGGGAGCAAAGGCCTATAGAAACCCCCATGTGGTTGGAAGCATTCTATGTCTGCCATCGACCGGGTCAGGCACCCAGAAAGGTAAGCTTCCCCAAAAAAACCTATTCTGGTGAAAATTGCTACCAAAAGCCGAACAAGTGGATAGACCTCCCCAAAAAGAAACGAGGAAACGAGCATGACGTCGCACGTCGCCGCGCCACTGTCTGCGCAGCTCCTCCTCCCCGGGAGGGGGAAGGGGGAGTCCCAGATCCCCATCCACCTATCCACCTTTCAGTTCTGAAGCTGGCTGTCAAAACACAGGAAAAACCTGCCGAACGGTTATGGAGGGGATGTCGGGGAGCCCTGGGTCTCACCCACAAAATGGCTTTTCATTACATTCGACGCTGGTTTTCTGGGGGGAGCCCCTTACCGGAGCTAACTATCCACAGAAGAAAAGGAAGGAACATACCCAGGAGGCAGTCGCTGCTCACTCCTCAACTTGAAGCCGAGACAACTGGCTGCAACCGCCGACCCAAAAGGTCACAGGTCCGACTAGGCCCAGGATCGTTCACGAAACAACAAGCAGCCAGGACCCTGGTCGACCGCCAAAATCCATGCGCATGAATGTCAGCCCAGGACATGTTGCCAAAAACAGCAGCAAGAGCAGCGAACTTGGAAACTTCATGGGCATGAGGATAGACTGCAGTCTGGCTAGCCTTAACAACCGTGCAGACGACCTGGGAGACCCACACCTGCGAACAGGGAAGAAGGAAGACCGGATCAACCCAAAGCGCGTCCCCAGATACAGAAGCCGTGGCACGCAAATAACAGCGGAGGGCCACAAGCGGACACAAAACATGACGCACCCCCGGCCCGACCAGCCAAGCATCAACAACCGAAGGACCCCTCCGGAAAGCAGCAGTCTCATACATTGCCAGAAAAGAAGGAGACGGCTGCAGACAAACAAACCTATCGCCACGACCAAAGGAGCAGAAAACCCCTATGCTGGAGGAGAGCATGAAGCTCACCGACCCGACCCCTAGAAGCCAATGCCAACAGAAAAAGAGCCTCCGAGAAACAAACCTGAACTGAAGGGGCCACAACAAACCGTGGAGAAGAAAGAAAAGAGAGCACTCTGTCCAATGACTAGGATGACTCAGGCAGCGCAGGAGCAAGCCGGGAGGTGAAATGACGAATGAGACAGCTTGTGAAACGGCACAGACGTAACACCAATACCGAAAGCAAGCTAAAGCAGCTCCGCCAGCGCCACACGATACGAGGCGACAGTATGGGGCAAGATGATGGCCCCGAACCTCCACAAGAGATAGACAAGACCACACCAACAAACACAGCTACCTAAAAAGGGACAGAAGGAAAAGAACGGTCCGCCAAAACCCCCACACTGTCGCCAAGAAGAAGCACGCAGGTGGGACACCATCAACGAAGCCACCCGACCACCAACAGAAGGTGAGAGACCCGAGGCAGAGCCGAACCAGCCCCGCCATGAGCCAATCGAGCCTAGGAAAAAGTGGAGCCACGGGAAGATCTCGGGTGCGACCCCGGAGCCAGCAGAGCCGGAAACCCAAGCCGGCAAAGGAGGAGATGGAACGGCTGCCATAAAGAAAAACAACCCAACACAAGAGAGCCCGCCAGGAGATCGGAGATGACAGTCCCGACGTGAGACCCTAGAGAAGAGACACCGAGAGACTGTGAAAATGCCAACAGGAAGGGTAAGCCAGGATATCAGGAACCCAAACCTGGCAACAGGAGAGCCAAAAAGCACAAACAAAACACACAACCATGTGTAGGACAAAATGAGAAAACGGAAAAACACAAGAAAAAGACCTGAAGCAGCGAAGAAGGAGCCCCACATCCATACGCTGGGAAAACCCAGCGTCCTCCCCATAGAAGCAATCCAGAACACCCCCAGGAGCTACGGGGCACGGACTGGAGAATTGAGAGGAGTGAGAGGCGAAGCGCCCGAGAGAGAAAAAGGATGCAGAACACCAGCACACATGCACACCGTCCATATCAAAACAAACAACCATGGCGCATGTGCAACAAGGATGCCAGATGTGGGTTGCCAGAAGTCGCGAGCTGAAGAAAGAAACCACGAATGTGACTTGAAAACTAGACAAAATAGTGTAGTTAACAACTGAATCCCAGAGGAGAGTACACCGGGCAGCCGCCAACCGTAATCGAAAAAAGCAGTAAGGAGCAAAAAGAAACATAGCACAGCTTCCCATTTGGGCTACAAGGAGCCCCAATCTGGCAACCCTGCACAGTGCAGGACTGGAAGACGACAGACGATCCAATAATATGGGAAGAAACAAAACCTTCCCGAGCCTTCTAGAACATAAAGAAGCAAGCGTGAAGCACGAAGGCACAGGAGGCAAAGTCGCACCCAAGACCAAAAGTCATGCAGAACCCAGAGAAGAAAGGAACATAACGGTGAATGCCCATCCCAAGAAGAAGGGTGGAGAAATGTACCCACCAACAGGACGAACCTGACGGATCCAAGGGACAAGGAACCGATCCCGGGGAGGGGCTGACTCCCAAAAACATGTACGGAGAGGATGGGGGGGGTGTAAGAAAAACCCCACTCCTCATAACCGCAAGCCCGTCCAAAGGGTAGGAATACCCAGGCGGGGTCCAACGTCAGCCCCTCACCAGTCCCGGGAACTCACCCACCAGTCCCGGGTCCTGGGGCCGAGCCGTTCCCCCAAAGCCCCAGCCTCACAAGAAAAGCCAGGGCAGCCGGACAAGTACTAAGGAAGGGAGCCCACTGGCAGACTTATAGAACACGGCTGGAGGAACAGGCTTGAATGCCCCTGTCGCTACTCCAAAAGGGGAATTCCCGGAGACCGCCCAAGTCTCAAGACCACTAAGGGGGGGAAGAACAAGGGGGCGCGGAAGGAAACAAAACTGAAGCAACCAACACCTCCAAGCCCTGTCGCACCAACCAAAACGGGGCAGCCTCGGGGCTTCCGGGGAGCAAATGACCTAGCGCGTGTTACACCACTGAAACTCAACTTGCAATGCTCATGCTGCCTGCAACCGCATAGTCAGCATAAGACTGGGTAAACGAGCCACAAACAAGCAACAAAACTCACTGGGCTCCGGGCCGAAGGAGCCACCAGCACCACAGGCAGCAGACGGAGGAAAAACAGTGAGTCACCCTGAGACAAGGGGAACAGAGCAACCCTCGAACTTGCACAAAGAGAGGGGAGGATTCAGGGGCCATATCCATCGGACCCACGCGCCCCCCCTCGGGGTTTCCCAGGGTCCTGAGCGTTTACCTATAGGGACTCACGCCCAGGTAATCCCAGGCAGGGTACTGCCAACCGGCGTCCACACTTACCAAACAACTTTCTAAGAACTGAACCCTGGGATGTGTACACTCAAGAGGACCTAGCAGGGGGGAACCACCGGAAGAAGGAAGAGTACTCAGTACACGGGGGGCAAGAACCAAGACCCCCCCCCACTAGGCAGACAAACAAAAAGAAAAAGAAAACCCCGCATGAGGACAACGTATACCAGGCGGAACAGAGCTGGCCGCCATAATTGGTGAAAATAAGCTGCACAGTACCCTGCACGAACTGTCTGTCTCTAAGGTGAACAAGGGAGACAGAACACCCTAGCACACAAAGGGTGGCCAAAACCCAAGCAGTAAATGGCCTAGCAGGGGCAGAACCCAAGGAACTTGTGGAAGGTGGCCCCAAGCCCCAAAGGCAGTACTTACAGGGCCCCTAGGGAAGGAAACCCTAGGCGCATGCAGCCTGAGTACTGGAGAATCTTTCCCGGCTCATGCACCACCTAGAAGACAGTCACCACACACTAGGTACAGTGCTGAAACAACCACCGGAGCCAGAGCACACGACCTCAGCCTCTAGCATCAGCCTTAGAACTGAAGGGTGGATAGCTGAGTGGGGGTCTGGGGCTCCCCCTTCCCCATCCCAGGGAGGAAGGAGCTGCGTAGACAGTGGCGGGGCGACGTGTGGTGTCATGATCATTTGCTCGTTTCTTTTTGGGGAGTTCTATCCACTTGTTCGACTTTTGGTAGCAATTTTCACCACAATAGGGGTTTGTTTTGGGAAGCTTACCTTTCTGGGTGCCTGGCCCAGTCGATGGCAGACATAGAATACTTCCAACCACACAGGAGTTTCTATAGGCCATTGATCCCCATACCTCTCTGAGGGGGCCAGGTTCTGGCTCGTGGTCCCCGATAGGCCCACAGAACTCCATACACATGACTGATGCCAAAGTCTGACATTAGCATATCAGCCTAGTAAACTAAGGAGAGCCAAAGGGGCTCCCCCCAGAAAATTCCACAATTTGTTTTGTTACATGCATGCATAAAAATAATAAACTCCACATACATATTACCTTTTAGTAGGAGGAGCAAAGTCAGAATATGTGTACCGAGACATCAGGTCAAGACAAGTCTCACGCAAATCATTGTGAAACATCATCATGTCTACATCACCTTTTCCTCCTCGTCCCTGCGTAGAAAATTATATATAAAAATCTTAAAAAAACTGAAGCCACGAAATCATTATGCACATGTATATACAAATTAATGGTAGAAAGTATAAAAAAAATCAGGCATTAAATGTGATGAAACACCCTTTTCTGGCAGGCTTTCAGTAGTTCCCAAATTCTGGAATGGTACTGCCAAGTCTTTTAGAAATCACACCAAGTATCCACACCTGATGTGCAGGAAACAACAAGTCATAACCAGATATAATATGTCAAGCTGAAGAAGATTGAGAAATGGGATGCCCCAAGGCTCTGCCCAACAATTGTTGCTCTTTCTAATTTATGAAAATGGCCTGCCTGCCAGAGGGAGCGAGTTGATATGTAGAACTAGCAAGGAATATGCAATTTTTGAAATGAAAGGAAACTTGAAAAAGTAAAAAGGTTTGCAACTAGAGCAGTACTAATATTCAGAGGACTCAGATAGGAGGACAGGTTAAAGACACTGAACCTCACAACCTGAGAGTAGAGGAAAAATCGAAAAGGGCTTCATCACTACATACAAGATACTACTGAAAATAATAGGCAAAACTGACAAGTGCATCCCATTAAAATTGAAAGGAAGTAGGACAAGGAGGCATGTATGGAAGATGGATAAGCAATTTAGTCATAGAGATGTAAAGAAATTCTTGTTCTATGTATGGGTGATCTTGAACTGGAATACACTGAAGAAAAGTTGTCACAGCCACTTTCATTCACAACTTTAAGTACAAAATATAAGAAGTTGAAAATTAAGATGTAATTAGTGCACAAAGTATATAAGACTAGGATCTAATTCACCCAGAGTCACTAACAGGAAACTACTTTTAGGAAATCTGGGAGACAAAACTCCAACAATTTAAGAAAGCGAAAAGGGCTCTCCCAGAGAAAACCTGCAGTGTGCCAGCAGTCAAACTTGTCCCAATGGGTACACCACATAAGTAAAATTCAGGCAGCTACACAACCACGTGAAATGCTAATGAATAATCAGAGCACTTCCCACCACAAAACAGATGCAAGAAGCCACCCATGCCAAGGCTAGAAGGAGCAAAAACAGGAGTGCTGTGCTGACATCTTAGATTAGTCCCAAGTCTAAACCAGCAACAGGACAAATTGAACTTCTGAGACAAATGTGAACTTTTAGCATAAAGCAATCTCCATAAGATAGCTTCAGGAAGCTATGGGAAAGGGATGCTATCCCTCCAAAAAATTTACAAAATAAATGAACAGAAAGACACAGGGCAGCAGCTGACATAAAAAATTAGCGTTGAATGTAGTGAAACTCCATTTTTTGGGTAAGTCCTGGAGGCTCACTGGAGCTATCCAGGCAGATATGTATCTACTAGTTTTCTGGCATCAAAGTGCATCGAGTTCTTGCCTACCAGGGACCACGAGCCAGAACCTGGCTCCCTGGGAGAGACACGAGGAGCAGTGGCCTATAGAAACCCCCATATGGTTAGGAGCATTCTATGTCTGTCATCGACTGCATCTGGCACCCAGAAAGGTAGGGGGCCCCAAAACAAACCCCTATTCTGGTGAAAGTATTGCTACTGAAAGCCGAACAAGTGGACAGAACTCCCCAAACGAAAATTAGCAAACGACCACGACATCATCAAGTTGCCGCACTGCTGTCTGCACAACACCCCTCTCCCCGGGAGTGGGAAGGGGGAGCCCCAGACCCTCGCGCCGGCACTCCAATCAGCAGTTCTTAGGCTGGATGTCAAAAACACGTGAAAACACCGCCGACCGGAGGGAGGGAGGGAGGGATGCCGAGAAGCCTCCGGGACTCACCCAGCAAATGGCGTTTCATTACATTCAACACTGATTTTTGGGGGATGCCCCGTCGGCCCCCAGGAGCTAACTACCCAAAGACAAGGAAAAACCACAGGGACTTACCCGGGAGGCGATCAGTCCTCACTCCTCAATGCAAAGTCAAGACAACTGGCTGCAACTGCCAACCCAATGCAATGCAGGCCCTACCAGGTCCAGAGACATTAACAAGGTAGTGAGCGGCCAGGACCCTGTTCAACTACCAAAAACCCTGTGCCCGAATGTCAACCCAAGGCATGTTGCCAAAGACGGCAGCCAAGGCAGCAAACTTACAAACGTCTTGGGCATGAGGATAGACCGCAGGCTGGCTAGACTTAATAGCCCTGCGGAGGACGTAGGAGACCCGAGCCGGGAACAGGGAAGGAGGGAAACTGGGTCAACCAGAAGCACATCCCCGGCTACTGAAGCTATGGAGCGCAAATAACGGCGGAGAGCCGCAACCGGACACAATACATGATGCATCCCCGGCCTGACCAACCAAGCATCAACAACCCAAGGACCCCTCCGGAAAACAGCAGTCTCATTCTTTGCCAGAAAAGAAAGAGATGGCTGCAACCGAACCAATCTACCACCAGGAGGAGAAACCCCTGCGCAGGAGGAGAGCATGAAGCTCCCAGACCCGACCCCCAGAGGCCAATGCCAACAGGAACAGAGCCTTAGAAAAATAATCCTGAACCAAAGGGGCCACTACAAGCCGAGGAGAAGAGGAAAAAAAAAGAGAGCACCCGGTCAAAAGATCAGGACGGCTCAGGTGGCGCATGAGAAGGATGGAGGTGAAACCGCATGAGACAGCTTGTGGAACGGGGCAGAAGTAACATCGATACCGAACACAAACTTGAGCGGCTACGCCAGCTCTGCATGATTTGAGACGACAGTATTCAGCATAAAATGAAGATCCTGGAACAACCACGAAAGGAGGGGACAAGACAACCCTATCAGAGACTGAAGTACACCTACGCAGTGATAGGAAAAAGCGGAAGGATCGCCAGGAATCTCCATAATGCCACCAAGACGAAGCACGCAGGTAGTAGAACAACAATGAAGCCACCAGTGCCCCATACAAGTTTTTTTTTTCTCCAGGTGTAATTACCTAAGTGTAATTACCTATGTGATGATAGACTCACTCACAGTGCAGTGATGATAGACTCGAGTCAGAAACTCCAGACGCGAAGACTCAAGGAAAAGAACGAACCAGCCACGTAACGGGCTGAACCACTCTGCTGAAAGAGGCGGAGCTGCAGAAAAACTCTTGGGTTTGGACACCGAGCAAGCAGCACCTGAAACCAAGGCTGGGCCGGCCACCAAGGAGCCACAAGGACAACTCTCCCTTGGTAAGTCTCCAAGCGAGCCAGGACCTGGAGCAACAGTTGAACCGGGGGAAAGAAATACAGGTAACCCCATCTCGCCCAGTCCTGCCGGAAGGAGTCGACCCCGACGGCCTCGCAGTTGGGGAAAGGTGCCACGTATACTGGGAGACGCCTTGACCACGCTGACACGAAGAGGTCCACCTCCGGAGTCCCGAACGTCTGGCAGTCTCGAACCAAACGAGTCGGTGTCAACCGTCTACTCAATGCAAAGGGAAAGGAAGTGGGACAGGCCATCCGCCAGGACACTGGAAACTCCCCGAACATGAACCGCCGAGAAAGCCAAACCCCAAGAACTCAGCAGACGAGTCACCCAAAGCGACCCGCCTTAAAGAGCCAAGGACCACATCGAAGCCCCTGAGTTCAGACAATGAACCACTGAGGAACAGTCCAAATGGAGCCGAATCGTCGATCCACGAGCGACCCAAACCCTCTGGAGCAACACCCAGACAGCCGCGAACTTCCGCACCGTGCTGTGAGCCTGACGGAGGAACAGACCCCCACTGCCCCAGGCCAGCTTGGTGAACACTGGTCATAAAGCCCAGCCAAGAGACGACGCACCAGTGAACACATCGAGCGAGGGCTTGGATAGGCACCAAGACAATGAACCCTGAAAAACCAGAAGAGCAAGCCAGCGACGCAGCAACAGACGCAAAGCCCTCCCCCCTCTGGAGGCCAAACCCAGTGGTCGCGAGAGAGGCTGAAGGACGTCCCCGAAGGAACCAGAACCTGACGAAGCCACACCCGACCTAATGGGTAGATCAGCATGGCAAAGTTCAGGCTCCCGCACAACCCTCGAGTAACCACCGCATGACCCGGGAGCCCCTCAAGAACATTTTTTTTTTTTTTTTTTTGCAGGGATATTCCTGCGCGGGCCCTAAGCCTCTGACTGACCCACTAAGTGTTGCTTGTTTCTGTTTTACTTGGGCGGATTATGAGTATTTATGACTCGTAAGGTCGCTTCAATAAGATTTTGCCATATGTGTTTAACAACTTCTTCTGCTCTGTTGAATCAAAGTTGAAATCTTAATGGGTTTGTAACTGTACACTGTATTAGATAATGTTCCAGTGGTCTGTCGGGCATTTCTCCACAGTGCTGACATTTCCACTGTGAAGTAAGTGAAGCTGTCGGATGCCAAGTTTGCTTCTATATGCATCTGTGCAATGTTACGTAGCAGATGAGGATTTGTCTGGTTCTTTTTTCCTTCAATAACCATAATCTTAAAGTCTGCTGGCGGAGATTCCCAAGGGGCTTGCATAACAAAGTCTGCATGTATTTCATCGACACCCCTCTCAGTGACTGTGTTTGTTATATTGAATGTAACATACACAGTCAGTTGAAGGCAGGAATGCAGGTGAAGCAGAGCAGCCAGAGGAAGAGACAAGGAAGTGGTCCAAGCATCCCACACAAGACCCAGTCAAGACCGAACCTGAAGGGAAAAACTTCAGGTTCGGTGAACCTGAAAAAACTTGGTGAACTTCTGCCAGTTCACCAAGAACCCGTATCCGGCAAGCTGGGAAAGAACCAAATCCCAGGCAAGCAAATACGCGGACTGGCTGGGAGCCCAAACCAGCCATTCGTCGAGGTAGACCAGGACCTGAACACCTACCAGACGCAGGAGGGCCACCACAACCCGAGTAAGACATGCGAAAATGTGAGGCATCTGATTCAAGACAAATGGAAGGTAAGGAAGTGGTAACCTTGACGCCCCACAACAAAACCGAGTAAGTCCCTGGACCTCAGATGAATCGGAATGGGCCAATACGTGTCCTTGAGGTCCAGGGATACCATCCAAGCATCCGGCTCCAACAGAAGACGGACCTGGGACAAAGTAGTCATCTGAAAGGAGGGGCAATAAGCCCACAGTGCAGACGGGACAAGTCCAGAATAAACCGGAGGTCTGCCCAGTCCCGTTTCAGGACCAGAAACAGGCGGGAACCCACCTGAGGGATGAGGTCGTTTCAACTACGCCCAAGCAAACCCACTCCAAAATGACCTGACAGAGCGCAGTAGAAGAGGCCCGCCCTGCCAGCTCTGAACCCCCCAAAGGAGCATGAGCCACCCAATGCCACTGCAGGCCGCACGAAACAACCCGAAAGGTCCACAAATCGAGGGACCAGGCACGAGCAAACAGAGCGAGCCTCCCACCCACCACCACCCTGTCAATGGGACGAACCGTGAAAGGGCTGACGCACCTTATGAGCACCAAAACGGCACACAGGGGCGATCCCCGCATCTAACAGAAACAGACAGCATCGAAGGCTGCTGTCTGTTTCTGTTAGGCGCTCTGTAGCTCAAGAGCTACAACTGGATATGCTCTCTGTATCGTTCTCACCAGTGCTGTATCACTTGCATCCGACCTTCGTGTTAGGTCCTTATTGCACATAGCTTCATCAATATCATGACCCAAATGTTCTTCAAACAATAAGGTCTGAATTTCACTGACAGAGAGCGACCTTTCAACATCGCATTGGACAGGTGTTTGGAAGCCAGTGGAGTGTGTGCCACCCATGGTTGCTCACTCAGTACTAACCCAGCCAGCAGCCCTAGGACATTCTGGGATTTTTTTCCAAGATGGCTGTCTCTCACTGGAGGTCCTAAGAGTCCATTTCGCACACAACCTACCCTGCATGCATTTGGAATGGGTAAGAAATATTTAAAAGGTGTTTTTTCGGTTGGCGCTGTTTCCCACCAACCAAGTTTTTCTCGGTTGGCGCAGCACGGTGTTTAATGACTTTTATAGGAGTCTTGCACCTAATTTTGCTTATACTAGTGAAACTAGAGAATAGAACATTACAGCTATACCTGGTCACTAGCACTGGCACTTCTTCTTCGAGCTGCTGCTTCCTCACTTGTCACAACCATGTTTAGATTCTGTAATTTAAAATAATATATATAAAACATTTAAAAATATAATTCATACATAAGTGTTTCTGATATTAAACTAGACAGGAACAACTGTTGCAATCACTCTCATATTTCTCTCCTTTACAAATGACCAGAAATAAAAATTTGCCTACTTTCTTTTTCTTTATTCACGATTCTGTCTGCCTTGTCTTATCTTTTATATCCCCCTTAACATACTTCCAATTTAAGAACATAATGCACTATAAAATTATTGCACACATTAACATTAATTTATAAGTTATTTATATCTTTAACTATGATACAGGTATTAACAAGCTACTTTAATTTTTAGGTCTCCATACAATTTATATTTTTCTATTTTCTTAAACTCAATTTTATTTTAAAAATAAATGTTTAGGCAAGGTAAAAGTAACATATAACATGCAGTAACTATAATAAGTAAACCTATGATGCTACACAGTCCAGGAATGGAAGTCCAGAAATGCAGAAAGAACTGGTGAATAAATGAATATTTTGCTAAGTTTGTATCTGGGATACAGTACTGTATTGTACTTTTACAGTGCAATCCCAAACCAGTGAACTATATGAGATCAATTCCAATTTGTTGCACCCCCAAAGATTCATTGCAACCAGAGTTTCAGAAGTCACCCCTGAGAGGCAAGACCATGGAGTGGAGAACATTGCTTGGGACTATTCACGAGTCTTTGACTACTTTGTTTGCACCCTAGTCTGGGAATGTTATGTTGGCTGTGCTGGGATGCACTTTGGGCTTGCGTTTGTGTTTTTACATGCACATTGTGGGCACCAGGCAATGCCTGGTTGTTTTTGCTGCATTTGACATCTGTCTTCTGGCATGCAGCCTCATTGCTTGTGTCATGTTTGGTTAGATGCCTTCCTACCCTAGTAAACCCCTCACAGGTCTTTGGCCTGGTTGATTTGGCCCATCGAGCCCGCAATCACCATGTTGAGTTTGAAGGGGGTTTAGAATTGGAGGTGTTGGTGACTTCCCCCTGGACTAAGTCCACACCACCACCTTTTCCTGCAGGTGTGGTTCGCCCTACTTCTGGTCTTCCCCCCAGGGACAGGCTCTGAAGTGTCTGAAGGTTTTGAAGTCAGGACTGGGTTTAGCTCAAGATGTAGCTTGGCCTTCTCCAGGCATAGCCCTATCTACATTGTCAGCAGAGGCAGTTGAGCCCTCTGGTCATGCTGGGGTTTCAGAGCAATCATCTTCACAACCGCTCCTCTTACCCCTCTTCTGAGACTTCTCCTTAGAAGGCACCTTTCTGTCCCAGGTGTTATGCGAGGACTACGGTTCTATCGTAGTTCTCGCATAACAGTCCTCGTAGTCCTCGGGAGCAGCCTTCATGGCATGCTCCCTCTCTGAGAGGGAGCCTAAGGAGTGTCCATGGGTGGCCTTCAACCCCTTTTTTGGACCTTGCTTCCCTCTCCAGAAGTTCTTTTACTTCAGGAGTTAAACTTTTTATATCCTCCTTTCATGTATGACTGTTTAGCTACTTCCCCTCAAGTTCAGTTGCAGGTTCCATTCAATGCCTCACAATTGTCATATTTCCAGAAAATTTATTTATTAACACTTTAGTCCACTGGGCAAGCGAGCACTTCACCACCTCAAGGGGCACCTGGCATTCCACGGGAGCGTGCAGTAGTACTGAAAAGTGTATATTCTTTTCAACTTTGTCATCTCAATTCTCGTCCTACGTTTTTCAATTGGTATCAATGTGTTCACAATAGAATTCTCTACAGGACTAAATGTATATAAAGTCCAAAAGCCCGACGTACCACCTGCACCAAACAGAGAAAGTGAGTGCGCGTTACCCGGAACACCCAAGAGCAATAAAATGTGTTCACTCTTTTCACTATCACCTCAGTTCTCATCCTAGGTCTTTCATTTTCGTGTCAATGTGTTTCCAATAGAATTCCCTACAGGAGTATCTGCATATGTATATAAAATTCAAAAGCCTGGCGTACCACCCATACCAAACAGAAAAATTGAGTGTGCGTTACCCGGGAGCACCCAAGAGCAATAAAATGTGTTCACTCTTTTCACTTTGGTCACCTCAATTCTCATCGTGGGTCTTTCATTTTGGTATCAATATGTTCCCAATAGTATTCCCTACAGGATTATATGCATATATAAAGTCTAAAACCCCGGCGTACAACCCGCATTAAACTGAGAAAGTGAGGTGTGTTACCCAGGAGGGCCCAAGAGCAATAAAATGTGTTCATTCTTTTCACTTTGGTCACCTCAATTCTCGTCCTAGGTCTTTCATTTTGGTATCAATGTGTTCGCAATAGAATTCCCTACAGGAGAATGTGCATATAATATAAAAAAAACGCAGACAACATGAAAGCAGGCCATGCGTTACCAGCAAGTGAGCTCCTGAGCACCCCAAGGTGTGCCTGGCATTCCATGGGAGCGTGTGGTAATACTGAAAAGTGAATACTCTTTTCAACTTTGTCATCTCAATTCTTGCCCAAGGTTTTTAATTTAGTATCAATGTGTTCGCAACAGAATTCTCTACAGGACTAAATGCATATAAAGTCCAAAAGCCCAGCGTACCACCCGCACCAGAGAAAATGAGAGTGCGTTACTTGGGAGGGCCCAAGAGCAATAAAATGTGTTCACTCTTTTCAACTTTGTCGCCTCAATTCTTGTCCTAGGTCTTTCATTTTGGTATCAATGTGTTCACAATAAAATTACCTACAAGAGTATATGCATATGATGTCCAAAACTGTGGCATGCCCCATCCGCAGCCAAGCCGAAAGCAGGTCAAATTTTTTCATTTTTTATGCCATACTGTGTCATTACTGCACATTCATCTACTAAATTTTTGACGCCATACTATGTCATTACCACATTAAAGTGTTAAGCACACTATATTTTGAACATCACATATGATAAAGTAACGTTTGGTGAACCATTCCACATCAGAAGCATAATTAAATGGCAAAATTGGTTGTACATACATAATATAATGTCCAAGATTTGCACACAACAAGATATAAAAATTTGTAACAAATTCACTGATTTGTGCATTCTTTATTTTGAATGCACGATCTGGGTCTGAGCACAAACTCGTTGTGCCAATTGGACTTGTCAAAAAAAAAACTCTGAGCAAGGAAGAGCAACATGTTACAATAACGATTCACTCTTGGTAGTTTTCTAATATTTTAATAATTATTATTTTATAATTCATAAAAGTGTCATATTTAAGTATGATAGAAAGATTTTATTAGTTTACAATAAATTATAATTAGGTTTGATGCTAACATGGCCACATCCTGGTAAGCGGCCCCTGTGCGACTTAAGTAAACAATCCTCACTAAAACATTTATTTATGCCACTGAACAAGTTGCACTAAAACGATCTGTTCAGACAATCCAGCAATTCATTAGAGCACAGTTTGTTCGAGTGAGGACCCACTAAAAGAATATGTAGGATAAAGATCTCTTTCCTATACATATTGCTCTCCTATTCTGTGCCCACCCACCCTTTGAAATTGGGAAACAAGGTAATAATAATGATTAAAATTAATGACAGGACATGTATAGATTACCTTAGCTATGAAAGGCACAAATGCCTGTCTGAATGGCAATCGGCACTTGAGGAACCACATAGAAATAACATGGTAGGCCAGCGAGACAATGTAGTGGTTGAACTTGAAAGGATTTGTGTATGGTATGGCAATAGCAAATATTGACATATACTGGTCGGACACGAAGCTTGCATACACTTTTGGCAAATGGAGAAGAGCTGAAAAATTTGAAATTGTATAAAGATCAACTTATATCTAATATACAGTATCTGGTGAATGGTCAATATACATAAAGTACTCATCAATATATATAATACAAAAAAGCTAATAACAAAACCTGTTGCAGATATGCAATGTTATAGCATTCTATAACTTACTTGACAGAAACTCCAAGATTGGTTGTGCATTCTGAACTGTAGCTGTGATCTTAGAAAGGTTTAGCATGACCTCTCGCAGTAGTTTGATCATCGAGTCTCTCATCTCCAGCACACACAAGGTGAGAGCACTTACACAGAGTGGCCCTGCACAGCGACTTAGGACACCTAATTCTAAACACTTAATTACCTAAAGAGAAAAAGTTTTATTACAAAAACATTCTTAAATAGTTACAACAAAATTTTTTTAATATATATTATAATCTTCTCATTCTCTAAAAAACAGTCAAAGTAGGAGGCAGAGGAAGATGAGGGAGGAGGCAGTAGAGGAAGGAGGAAGGAAAGGGGGGAAGGGGAAGAAAAGGGGGGGGGAAGGGGAGAAGGGACGGAGGGAGAGGGGAGGGAGGGAAGAGAGGGAGGGAGGGAAGAGGGGGAGGGAGGGAGGGAGGAAGAGAGGAGGTTAAAGACAACGACGACGACAATAATGATTATTATTATATTATTATTAATATTATTATTATTATGAGAAGAACAATAAGGTGGATGAGGAAGAGTTGGAGGAGACAGAGAAGATGAAATAAATGGCAGTGGATGAGGATGATATCACCAGATGCTACAGTTTATACCTCCCACCTGTACACCCCTTACAATCTATGATACAATAGATTGATACAATTGATCTATGATAGAGACAGCAGTCTCTAGCAGTGATGAAGGACAGAGCTGGACGAGAGGTTGAGCCGCTATACATTCTGTAAGCAGCCCCAGCCACATCATTGCATACACAGACTGATGGAATCAAAACATATGTGTCATGTATCAGTACAGACACCACATTACACTACACACAGAAATAAAACACTGCACTCACACACAGAACAATACACCACATTCAAAGACAAAACACCACACCTCTCATCGACATCACACACACACACACACACACACACACACACACACACACACACACACACACACACACACACACCACCTACCCTTTGAAATGGGAAACAAGGTAATAATAATGATAAAATTAATGACATGACATGTATATTCTGAATTTTAGATTGAATTTAGAATTTCTGAACTTCAGCAATTCTGAAGTTAGAAAGCATAGCATAGGCTCCTTGCACAATATTCTTTATGTGGTCTTCAGGTGATAGAAAACTATCACCTGAAGACCACATAAAGAATATTGTGCAAGGAGCCTATGCTATGCTTCTAACTTCAGAATTGCTTTTAAATACATGGATGGGGTTATACTAAAGAAATTGTTCATGACTTTTGTTAGGCCAAAGCTAGAATATGCAGCTGTTGTTTGGTGCCCATATCTTAAGAAGCACATCAACAAACTGGAAAAGGTGCAAAGACATGCTACTAAGTGGCTCCCAGAACTGAAGGGTAAGAGCTACGAGGAAAGGTTAGAAGCATTAAATATGCCAAAACTAGAAGACAGAAGAAAAAGAGGTGATATGATCACTACATACAAAATAGTAACAGGAATTGATAAAATCGACAGGAAAGATTTCCTGAGACCTGGAGCTTCAAGAACAAGAGGTCATAGATATAAACTGGCTAACACAGATGCCGAAGAATATAAGAAAATTCACTTTCGCAAACAGAGTGGTAGACGGTTGGAACAAGTGGGGGAGAAGGTGGTGGAGGCCAAGACCGTCAGTAGTTTCAAAGCGTTATATGACAAAGAGTGCTGGGAAGACGGGACACCACGAGCGTAGCTCTCATCCTGTAACTACACTTAGGTAATTACACTTAGGTAATTACACACACACCACCACACTGCACATTCAGTGTACTACACACGCAGACTTGACAAGCTCTGCCACAGTCAACTGTTAATAACAGACAATTTTGAACCTAATGACCATTCACAACATGCTTCATCCAACTCTTACTCCAACCTCACCCAACTCCATTTTGTCTACACATAAAAACTGTCTCTACAACATTGGAATGTGCCCATATCTTGTCTAATTCTGGTGGCAGTGTGCAGAATTATTCACATTTTCTAGAACATGTTTTTATATAAAGTGAAAAAATTAGTTTTGGGAGGTATCTAGAATGCATCTCTATTTTACCCATACAAGTCTACATTAAATTTATAGTTTTTACTTCCATGCTGTTTTCCAAAACACGTCTGTGCAAACTGAGGGCCTACTGTACAAAACTTACAATAAACAGTTATACCTTTTGTTGGATGACTGAATCCAAGTGCATGTGGTATGATGCTAAAGTTGCTAGGACTGGGAACACATAGCTCTGAAAATCTGATCGAGTGAATTTGGTTGGGGTGTTGTGTAGGGTTTCAGGAAGTCCCAGAGTCTTATCTGTAACCTGCCAAAAAAGTACACCTTAAATGCAGAACAACACAATGTAAATATCATTTGCATGAATTTTATCAGTTCTAAAATAAACTAAATATATACTGTAAAGGCATTCTTTTATCACATAACATGCATGGTAATTCACAAATACATATATTAAAAGCAATAAAATATAATAATCAGTTTCAGTTGACCATGCAAGATGTGCTGTTTGGATAAAAAAAAGAGGGTGCCATTTCTCCATGTGATGTTCCTTCTTTTTAATCCATGCATATTTGACATTACAGTATCACTGTCAATTGACACTATTTTCCCACTATACAGTATCTTAATATTATTGATGCTTTTTTATCAGTGCATTTTCCCTCCCAATTTTCCAATTATTATTTGCTTGTTGAAGTCTTAAACATTCCCACAAATTCATATTTCTAAATGTGAGTTAGAATTGAATGATACATTAACCTTACAATAAAAATCAGCGTGCTTAATTCTTCAGTTTTGAAAGAGGTAGTTGAAATGTGTGGTAAAGATGCTCATGGAATTACCCACTCAAGGAATGCGAGTTCGCAGAGAAAACAAGGTAAAAATATTAATAAAGACCACAAATATATGCAACAAACAGATTACAAAATACAGTACAGTACACCATGGTCCTGCAGAGTGTGGCCAAAGGAAATCCATCATTGAGATCCAGGACTCAATTTTTTTTATTTTCTATTTAGATTTTTTTATTAGGCTTTATTTTCCTAATAGGCTTTATTTGAAGTATACCAGATTTTTAAGATTACAATGGCACCTCGACATACGATTGCCCCTACTTACGATAATTTCGAGTTACGATGTAAATTTCATCGAAAAATGCGACTCGACATCCGATATTTGTTGGTACACGTTCAGGTCGACCAAGCGCGTGGTTCCCAGTCACGTGGCCGATTTGCCTCAGTTTACTACAGCTGCCCGCTTAGTGACGATCGCGCCTTTAAGAAATTCCGCTTTTGTGGTGATTTTTTGCATTTTGAACATTAAAGTAATTATTATATATCACATAATGAGTCCCAGGAAAGTCAGTGGTAAGACTCAACATATGAAAACCCATGTAAGGATGACCATAGAGCAGAAACAAGAGTACAGAATGTCTCTTCCTCAACAATTAAGAAAATGTGTGCAGCATGGGAAGAATTGCAAACCTTTGCTGAAACGACTCACCCAAATCAAGCTGCAGTAGGTCGTTGCCTTAACCTATTCAATGACACTGTGATGCATCTTTACAGACAGATGTTAAAACGAAGGGAAAAACAAATGTCTCTTGACAAATTTGTAGCGAGACAAACAAGCACTAAACCACAACCAGGTCCTAGTGGTATTCAGGCAAAACGTAGGAGAGAGAGTACCCCAGAGAAAACATCACTGCCTGATGTGATAATGGAAGGGGACTCTCCTTCCAAACAGTAACAACTCTTCTCCTCCCCCCTCATCACCATCTTCCATACGCCATCAAGAGCCCTCCATAAAGGTAAGAGAAACTTAGGTACTGTATTGTAGTTAGAAAAAAAAAATTATATTCAGTATAAAATGTATTTGTATGTTAATATTTTGGAGGGTGGGGAACGGATTAATTCAATTCCCTTTATTTCTTATGGGAAAATCGCTTCAACTTACGATATTTTGACTTACGATCCGTCTCTGGGAACGGATTAGCATCGTAAGTTGAGGCCCCATTGTATATATATATTTACTTTAGTAAATGTTATATTCAAAATCAAGCAGTATGTACTAACTAAAGAACAGAGAGCAGCTGCAAAGTAGTCAATGTCGTTCCCATCTCGTGACAGAATGAGTGCTTTATTCAAAAGCACTTGAGGAACTCGTTCCAGAATCATGCGAAGAACTTCCCAGTCTGTAAATAAATTTCTTTTAGATATCTTTGCACATAGTTCACAGCCATTTTTAAAGTTTAAGTAAATAAAATTGCAAAATCATTAAAACATCTAACAATAGTATAATACAGTATGTAAAATAAATAATGCAGTTTGGAAGTGATGCAAAAATCTTAGAGTGCATATACCACTTCTGGTAGAGTTGCCCGATATGCAGCTCCAATGAAAATGGTTAAGTGCTGATCAAGTTCAAGGCAGCAATTGAGAGCTGGTAATAAGGTATTTATCAATACCTCCAAAACCTAATATATGTTTTTCAGTGAGAAAGATTATATTATCAAATAATTTAATATTAAATATACAATACCTCTGATTCCAACACTGAGTTTCTATACCAAACTATCCATCACAATTTTGCATAACTCAGTGAGGAGAGATTGTTGACCAAAAAAAGCTTCCACAAGTTTTTATCTTCCATAATGCTATGTATTTATTTACTATACAGCAGAGGGCCTACACCATTAAACACCAAATACCCCCAGGTGTACTGCTACTTACCTATGTAGGCTTGCAGATACTGCACACTGTCCAAGGAAGATGCAGGTGATAGCAACTAGAGTTAAGTATGGGAAAGTCAACACAACATACTAGTTTAGATAAGTTCAGGCTGCAATCTTTGAACAGGAAGTGAGCCCCAGCAATCCGCCCGAGAAGCAAGAGTAAGCTGTCCATGACCCAGAGCACTCTACTGGGTTTACATGCACTCTCCTGAATAATGGGAAACCCACCTGGTGATCTGGGACAAGCACCTGGTTATCCCCAGCACTCTTCTGTTGATTCAGAGAAAATCCCTGAAAATCAGTTGCAGTTTCAAGGCATTCCAGGGCAGTCTTCTTGCAATCTGGGAATACACCCGACAACTTGGGTGCACTCTCTCGAGGAATCAAGGCACTTACAAAGTTCCAGTAGTTAAAACAACAAACTGGAGCGAACAATATGGAAGGAGATACAGAATAGAGCCAGTGAATAGTCAAAGGACCATAAGCACGATCACAGAACAATGAATGAACATCAGAGGTCCATGGTTCTTCAGTACCCTCCCAACAAGTATAAGAAATATTACTGAAGGACAAGTAGAATTCGTCAAGAAGTGCAAGACCAACCAGGATGTTGTGGATATGTGGGGCTGTGGGCTGTTCCAAGTCAAGCCTGGTCCTGGGTTGGTCTTGGGGAATAGAAGAACTGCCAGAACTCCATCCAGGTACAATCCAGGTACAGGTCCAGGGTAGGGAAGGCAACATGACCCAGTTAGCAGAGGCATAAAGTAAGCAAATCTCCCAGAGGATGGAAACTAGAGCAATGCAATTGTAACGGGGGCCAGCCTTTAACCTCACTTACTGGTAAAATGCTGGTCGTTATTAAGTAAATATACAGAAACCAGAATTCTACTGCGTAACCTTCAGTTCAACTCCTCAAGATGAAAAACGTTCGACTGTTTAGATATCACGACACAAGGACACCGTACCCTTTGATGCTACACTGCAAGCTCTTGACTTACGCCGCCACCACCTGCTACCTTCTACCCACTGAAGGGGAAGGGAACTATCAGGGAAAAAGTGCCAAGCCATGACGACTATGTAGCACTGGGAAGGGATCAGAATAAGGATTTGGGATGGGATGGGGGAAAGGCATGGTACCCAACCACTTGGACAGTCGGGGATTGAACGTTGACCTGCATGAAGCTAGGCCGTCGCTCTACCGTCCAGCCCAAGTGGCATTACCCACTGAGTAAGTCCCCCAATTGACAGTGAAGCAGGATACTGTCAATTACGCATAAACCCTGAAAATGGATCCCCAGTTAACAGAAAGGGAGGGATAAGATTTACATTAAGTGTGGAACTAAATCAAAGCACAAAGGGATTATATGTGATATTAAATAAATGCTCGCTGGCTTGCAAGGAAGCTAGTTCCAAGCATGAGGCTTGCGCCCAACAACAATGTAAAATAAACGTTGGGGGAAATTTCACTAAACACCATAAAATTCTAAAAAAAAATTATTAAATCAAAGATTATCAAAGAAAATAAAAATTAATACACACTATCTGAACACTTCCTAACTTAATATTTTCCCAACTGAGGCAATTGGTAATTGACTACAACAAATAATGTGGATTAAATAACTTCAATAACTCGGACACAGATACCTTAAAATACCACAGCCAGGACTCTATGTTCTGCCTCGGCTCCAGGGGAGCAGTCCGCCTCCAGTTGTTAACCAGTCCACACTGATCCATCTCTCCACTGACCTCGTGTGAGGCTGACCCTAGCTTAGTTGCAATTAATCTTTGAAGAAGATTACTAACTAAAATCCTGTACTCGTCACAGAAGGTGACTTATTATTCCAAAACAATTGGGAATTTACTTAAATACTTGAGCAGGTAAATTACAATATTTAATAGCCCTTGCATTTCACTAATTTACATGAATTAACAAGCAAGCTGGGAGGTACTAATTTTCCAGTAACAAGATACTTCTTACATATATTCATATTCTTACTAAAGTCAAATGCTTCTTTGAGAACATATGAGACATTCTTAATTCATAATTGACATTAATTTTAACATAAGTAATTAACCATAATTGATTGTTCCTACTAATTCTTTAATACATGAATTATTATCCTAGTTTGATGACTTGACACAGGGTCCCAGTGGCGCTGTTTTCTAAAATGAGCTCTACTCCCTTGGGGGAGGGATGACCCTAGCCTGTCAGGTCACTACCCACAGACTCCATATTTTTATAAAGGTGTATCCTCCCTTCTAGTGAACTACAACATTTCAGGTTAGATCTATGGTCTTTTGTATTACAGTTCTACTGTTACAACCCCCTCACACAAGTATTTAAGAAATTTTGTGTTAAACTATTTAGCACACAGTTTCTTATCCCAATCACTTACTTTATAATTGCCAATCTGAACCAAAGCCTCCAAAAATACAAAACTATCCTATCTAGCCATCAATGAGAACCAGCAGGTTGTATAGCAATAATCATTAATACACAATTGAAAATCCTGGGATGTGAATCCCAACTATCCTGTTGACAGCCCAGTAATCTTCCCAATACATCTGCAACCCGTCCTCGCAAATTTAATAAGTCAATATTGACTTATTAGTTGTGTGCATAGGTGACATACTTAACATAATAGTTTCCCTTGAAAATCTTCATAGAAAACACCGACCTTACCTAACCTTGTTAGTATGTTAAAATAAGCATCTTATAGCTTCGTAATTACAATTGTTACTTAACCTATTATAGGTATAGGTTAGGTAATAATTGTAATTACGAAGCAATAAGATGCTTGTCTTAACATACTAACAAGGTTAGGTAAGGTCGGTGTTTTCTATGAAGATTTTCAAGAGAAACTATTAAGTTAAGTATGTCACCTATGCACATATTTAATAAGTCAATAATGACTTATTAAATTTGCGAGGACGGGTTGACATCTGAAAACAAAAACATCCTATCCCTGAACTGATATAACTAAATGCAATATCCCTAAACTTTCAGCAAAGATAGCTGGCAAAAATCATTGGCTCTCCATTAGCCATCCACGTGTTCCATCTAGAACATGCGAATTTAAAACACAGACTGAAATCTCAGTCTGGAGAGGAACACTGAACTCCTCAGAGTTCATCCATGTGTTCCACTCACCATTATTATACAAAATTTAATGTCCATGTGACATTCTCCGAGATTAAACAATAAAACACAATATGTTATTGTACTTATCATTACTACGTCTACTATCACGGCTCTTTAGCTGAATTGCAACAAAAATGGTGTTCACACTAAGAGTGTCAAATGTTTATATAGTTCGCCCCTCTTGCTCTCAAAGCATAGAACATGACATGACAACAGAATTTTCTAGTACCTGTTGTTCTAGGCACTGTGCAATAGATTTTCATTAAAAAGTGTTATTTTTTTTAATTTCCATATTTCCTTCCTCCAGAATTTTACGTACTCATTTTCATGGTTTCAACATTTACGCACTATTTTTCCATACTCACATTCCTAGGTATTCAGAAGCATTGCATTAATATTATAGAGCAAAGATGACACTTACTTTTCCTGTTCCACAATTGTTCATGAACACAAAAAAAAAAAAAAAAAACATGACGATGTTAGAAGACTGTCGATTATATTGACTGTAGTTCCAAACGACCATCAGTTGCTGATTGTAGAGAATCCTAGTGCCTCTTTGTACTTCATTCCAGTTACCGCTGAAGGACAACAGACTGTCCGAGAATTGAGTGTCGAGTGACAAGTGACAGCCCCTGATTGGCTGCCGCCAGTCGGGGGAACCTTGCTAAAAGGACGTGACTCATTACTCATCTTGTAGCTCACAAAACAGTCTTGATTGAAGAGACTGAACCAGTAGCTGAGTCACGACAGTGTAGGACTTAAACGCACAATGATGTCTCGTGACGGAAGTAGCTGCAGAAGGGCATTGAGGTGGGTGGTATGTTGGCAAAACAAGTGGCTCCCAATCTTCAGTCACCATGGTTCACTTCATCTCCGGCATTTCTCGTAGACACCAGACTACTAGACCATAAACACCATTCGTGTATACCCTTGTACAGTTAACCTTGGGCCGAGGGAGGCTATTGGCTCCCTTCTATGGCAAATCAACTGTACTCTGAAGCAAGCCCGTGTCGCTCATCTAGTGTCTGCCTCGTTCCGCTTGCATTACAATAGACGACGTAACCATGGATCCATCGACTAGAATAATTAGTACTGCTACATGCTGGCTCCCTCTTCGATTTTCCTGCATTTACTTCCAGTCTGCTTTCAGTCTTGACGACGCAGCTGGTGGGTGGTGACCCACAATCAGGTGAAATAATCATGCACAAGAAACTGTGATGCTGAAATAAAACATCATGACCTGTCTCCTAGAAATGGGGAGAGCACAAGTTGCCATAAATTGAACAAATAATTAACTACTGTTACTCTCAGTGCAAACCCAGGAAGAACACTACTAAATTGTATCAGCTCCTCTATAACAGGTCTTACATGACAACAAAGTCCCAAAGCATTACCTGACCTGGTCTGGTTCAATCCAAAACTTGAATCCCTGGAGGAGGAAATTAACTCTTCATTGAAGAGAACTCTGGTTGAGAACGGACTTTGCCAACAGCACAAGGGGCTAAGGTTCTGAAGCACAAGCTGAGGTGGATGGTGGTAACATGACATACAATGTGAACTGCACTCATGAAACACTGACAGCCCAGAGCCCCAACATAGGCCCAAAGGACCAAGGAAATGTCAAACACTAAATCTAAGTGGGTACTGTGAGTGCCTGCTGGCCAATCATGTCAGGCAGAGGGTAAGGTGGGCTCATTTCCTAGACCAAGAGTGGACTTGCCCACCACCTGGTGACAGATGGGAGAAGTGATCCAGTATACTTATTTTAGTAGTACAGCAATTTTCCAATTTTCTTGAGATAAATGTGGCCTCATTTTACTGCATTTACGTCTTAATTACCTGTTAACAATCTCAAGAGATCTTCCACTCTTGCAGTCTAGCCTGTGGGCCGGCTTATATAGGTGACAGGCTATGTGTCATCATAGCCCGCAGTACGTTGACATTAGGCTAATGTACAAATATATATTACGGAACAGCTACACAAAATGAAAGATAATTCTGCTTAAATAAACATGGAGTTTCAATATAATCACTCTGAGTGATGGAGTGAAATTTCTCTAGTGCTGTAACTAACTGTTCACTGGCAGTGAATAAAACAAAAACCCACCTTGATGAGTGTGAGGTAATTTATAAAGAAGAAGAACATACCTTTTTCTTTTTTCATAGCAACAATAACAGTCATTGCAGCTTGAGTTAATGAAAGATGAGTAACTTCAGCTTCGGAATCCAATGGCAACACTGTTGGCAGTGCTGAACTGTTCTTCCCAAACACATCACCATGTTCTTTAGTTGCATCATTCTGGCCTCCTAAAATATACAGATAGTTGTAATATTTCAGGCATAAACAAAAAATTCTACACTACATAAATTTATATCGCATAAAGGCAGTAGAGAACGGTATCTATGGGCTTGTATATCTTCAGATACGAAAATTGGTGAAATGGTAATAGGGCATTGAATTGTATTAGGCGATATAGTTCAAGTGTAATGTGTACAGTGTGATGTAAAGAGCAGAATAAATGTTGTGGTGGTTGTGGTCCTGTTTGCAGTGGTGGTTAAAGTGGTGGTGGTGGTGGTGGTGGTGGTGGTGGGGGGAGTGTCTAAGTGTGATTAAAGTGCATTTTGTGGAGGTTGTGGCTATAGTGGCTGCTAAAGATGTAAATGGACTATTGTAGTCACCTAATTGTACTCACTTAATTGTCCTTGCAAGGGGGGGGGGGTGAGTTCTGGCTCTTTGGTCCTGCCTCTCAACTGTCAATCAACTGATATACAGATTCCTGAGCCTACTGGGCTCTATCTACATTTGAAACTGTGTATGGAGTCAGCCTCCACCACATCACTGCCTTTGTGTTTACTTTGTTGTGTTTACAGGAAGAGCCATAACTTATTCATATGGTGCATTTATACCACCCAACCAGTACTCTATCATACTTACTCTTGAAGCTTTGAATGATGGTTGCTTCCACCACCTCTGGTTCAAATTCATTCCACTTATTTAGCACTCTCACTGTATACAAGCATTTCCTTTTATTTATCTACCCAATCTGTATTTCCAACTTTAACCCGAGACCCCTTATTCTGCTGTCCCTCTCTTGGATGGGAGCACTATATTTCGATATAATGGTGATGTCAACTGTAGTGTTTCTGGTTGTATTGATGGTATTTGCAGTGGTAACTTTTCGGGTTATGAGCCCAAAATCTTCGTAAAATCCGAATTGAGTTACAAGCTTTGCCTCGGGAAACAAAGTTTGTTGATAAGTGTATGGCCGACCTAGTGCGTGATGGCACGGCAATCGCACCTCAGTTTACCAGTGTCTCCCGCCTAGTGACAATCACGCCTGAATTCTTTGTAAAGAATTAGTTTTTTTGGGATTTTTGGGTATTTGAACATAAAAGTTGTTATTATGTATCTTACCATGGGTCCCAAGAAAGCCAGTGGTAAGGTTCAAGTAAAAAAAACCATGTGAGAATGACCTTAGAGGAAAAACAGAGATCATTCGTAAACATGAAAATGGTACACGGGTTGTTGACAAGAAGCAGCTGAGGAAATTTCTTCAGGGAAGGAGGAGGCAGTACAGAATGACCCTCCTCAACAATTAGGAAGTGGTGTAGGCTGTGGGAAGAAATGCAAACATTTGTTGAAACGACTCACCCAGAGCAAGCTGTAGTAGGCCGTTGTATTAACTTTTTAATGACAATGTGATGTCTAACTACAGAAAAGTGTTTCAACAAAGGGAAAACAATCCTCTATGGATCGTTTTTAATGAGAAAATCAGCAATTTAAATTAAAATTTAAATCAGAAAATCAGCCTAGTGGTATGCAGACAAAACATGCCAGAGAGTGTACGCCAAAGAAGTCATCACTGCCTATTGTTATAATGAAGGGGACTCCCTTCCAACACTAACACCTCTCCTCCTTCCCCCCTCTTCACCGTCTTCCATACGCCAACAAGAGCCATAATAAAAGTAAGTAATACCTTGACATACTTCAGTACTGAAGATTTGCGTGAATTAAGTATAAAATTTACTTTGAAGTGAATTTTTTTGGAAGTCTGAAACGGATTAATTCAATTTATATTATTTCTTATGGGCAAACCGCTTCAGTTCACAAATATTCGACTTACAAGCGTCTCTGGGAACAGATTAAATTCGTAAGCTGAGGTACCACTGTACTTTGCTATTGGTGCTTGCTTATATTGATTGTCAAGAGAGATAAAAAGCAGCGATGTTAAAAAAAACTTAAGAGGCAAAGCATTGAGAGCTAGATCTCGCCCCATTTATCACT
>WNGS01109635.1:12775760-12815881 GCA_020271785.1 Procambarus virginalis | reverse complement strand
AATACTCCACATCAATAATTGTGTCATTGGTAACCCACTGTATCGGTACTACTGTCATTAGTATTGTAATTAGTCATTGTGGTTAGAGTTGTGAATGAATGGTACAGTCTGCCATCCAACTCCATCACACACACACACACACACACACACACACACACACACACAAACACACACACACACACACAACACACACACACCTCTGGAGTCCAAAAATCCGATTTCTCTTCTATCAGCGAGGCGGAACAATTTCCCCGGAGTGCAGAGAGTGAACACGTGTTGACGCACCTCCAGTCAACACAACTTTCCTGCTGGCCAGAGCGGCGTACATGGCGCTCTCTATCCTCCCTGGTCAAGAGTAGGGCGGCCGGCCTCCCGCGGCCCCTTGCACCCACCCATGCTCGCACGGACGGCACGGCAGCTATGCACGGACGGGCGAAGGGCGCCTAGACAGAGAGTGCGATGATCGGAAAGAACAGCTGACGGTTGGAGACAGCTATTGACAGAGATAGGTGGACGTAGCGAGCAATGGACGGAAGAGCAACAGTTGGATAAAGAGGGTGAAGAAAGTAGGGAGAGAGAGAGAGAGAGAGTGACGACGAGAGAGAGAGTGACACAGAGAGGGACGCTGGTTGTCCATCCCGTACTACACCTCCAGATAAATATTCAATGACTCTGCGCATTCCCTCCCCTCCCCTCCCCTACCTAGGTGCTTTGTGGGTTACTTACTGCCACTGGCGGCCTCCCTGACTCACCTGGACGCCTGGCTCTTCACCTGCCACCTCCCCCCCCTGGCCCGCGACTCTGGGGACGCCAGAAGACTATTTCTCAATTCTTTGAGCAAACTTATCACTTTTCTTTCCCGTAACTCACTGGGGTGGTATGTCGTGTGACGGGTGGTATATCCTATGACTAGGGGTGAAATATACTATGGTGGTGTATCTTGTGACTGGCTTTGCAGTAGTATACAATATGGTTAGCATGATAGCCATAATTGGTGTGAGTGACGGCCCCAGCGTGAGGTATGGTGAGGCAGGTGAGGTTCACAGTGTGTGATCTACAGCCTCACACGTCAAGGTTGTGGCAGCCACACGCCATCACCAACATTACACGCGCCACCGTCATGTTGAGTAATGTGGTATATGTCGTATTCTCTACGTCGAATTCGTGAAAACATGGAAACCAGAGGGAAGACGCAGAGACCAGAAGGGGAAGTAGAAACCAGAGAGGATCGTTGAGGACGGAAACCAACGCTAAGAACAAGGATGGTAAACGCTGGCCAACCGAGGCCACCCCTCAAGCCGGGACACCATGATGAATGATGATGATGATGGGGCGTCCTGGTGCCGGAGATGATGGCGGTGACCGTGTGTGTGGCGTGAGGTAAGTACTGATGACGCAAAACGTAGAGTGGCGAGGAGGGCTGGCGATGCACGCTCGCATCTCCCGCCATCTACTGGTGACGCCTCAATGAGCGACGGCGCGAGCAGTCTCCAGCCTGACACGACCTTCAACTTCGGGTCGCTTCGAACGCCTCTATATTTTCATGCACCTATACTCAACAGCAGAGTTGATTTAGAATGACTACAGACAGCGGGAGAGACACATCACAAACACGATCGTGATTTATAAAGATGATAATGTTTGAGACGAGGGGCCAAGTCTGTGTGTGCCGCTGAAGAAACTAAGAAATTTCTCCGAACGTACTCCATAAACCACTGCAGAGTAATATAGCGTATCATAGAACAACACAGAGCATTCTAGCGTATTACAGAGCATCCAAGAGCACTACAGAACATCCCAGAGCACTGCGGAATAGCCCAGTGCATTACAGATGACCACAGAACATCCAAGAACACTACTGAAGAACACACACCACCACATCAGAATATAACGGAACACAAGTAAAAGTGCCTTCGTTAATATTCATATTATGAGCAACTTCACTTGGCAATACAGTAAACATGCTTATTGTTACGAATAACTGATCGTGCATTATTTGTGTGTAGCGGGGGATGGCGCCAAGTCAGCTGTGTGTGTGTGTACTCACCTAGATGTACTCACCTAGATGTATTTGCCTAGTTGTGCTTGCGGGGGTTGAGCTCTGGCACTTTGGGCCCGCCTCTCAACTGTTAATCACTCAATTGATTCCCCCCCCCACACACACCAGCTTGGTTAGTTAGCCCAACCACTTGGGCTGAACGGTAGAGCGACGGTCTCGCTTTATGCAGGTCGGCGTTCAATCCCCGACCGTCCAAGTGGTTGGGCACCATTCCTTTCTCCCCGTCCCACCCAAATCTTATCCTGACCCTTTCCAAGTGCTATATAGTCGTAATGGATTGGCGCTTTCCCCTGATAGTTCTCTTCCCCTTGTCCAAATTCAATAGTACCGATTTCGACTTTCTAACTGCGTTGAACGTCGGTATATAAACTATGGTCTTCATCGTTACTATAAGTACTACCATAACAGGAGGATGGGGGTGGATACTGTTTATAATTGACTGAACGAACCAGAACAGTCAAGCCACAGTAATTGTCACCGCACTAACAACACAAATAGATAATTAAGCTAAGATAGTGAAGGTCTAAGATGTTACAATTATTCTATTTCTTAAATTTACTGAGACCTGGAACTTCAAGAACAAGAGGTCATAGATTTAAACTAAATAAACACAGATGCCGAAGAAATATAAGAAAATTCACTTTCGCAAACAGAGTGGTAGACGGTTGGAACAAGTTAGGGGAGAAGGTGGTGGAGGCCAAGACCGTCAGTAGTTTCTAAGCGTTATATGACAAAGAGTGCTGGGAAGACGGGACACCACGAGCGTAGCTCTCATCCTGTAACTACACTTAGGTAATTACACAGGAAGCAGCTCGTAGCAGCTGTCTAACTCCCAGGTACCTATTTACTACTAGGTGAGCAAGGGGCATCAGGGTGAAAGACGCTCTGCCCATTTGTTTCCACCTCCGCCGTGGATCGATCACCGGACCCTAAGACTACGAATCACGAGCGCTGTCCACTCAGCCTTCAGGCCCGTAAACTGTGTGTGAAGGTAACTATGTTTGAGTGATAACTTCAGTTTGAGACGTAACTCAACTGGTCCCTAGCTTGATGTGTTCTGTCATATCTGCTCCTTTGAATCCATGTACAGTGAGACACCTCCACTTCTGCTGGCTCGGTCCACTACCTCGCCAACTGTACTTTAAACTATTGTAAAATATTCCTTGGGCTCACCTGGGTATTCAGATTGTATCTGCCTCCCGGGTCAAACACTGCCTTTATCCACCCAGGTTATACTATCGCAATCATGCCCCCGGGCACCTTGCACATAGTGATCATATCCCAACCTGTTTCTTCCTTTCGATGATCTAAGGTTCAGCTGTAATAATGTGTGTGGTCACAGGACGAGTTCACCATATCATCGTAGTCAAATAAATTTTGATTCAATTTTAGCTCAGTTCAGAAGAAATTCCGTCTTAAAATCCAAATAGAACACGGGAAAGAAACCTAACATTAAAGAGGTAGAAAGTTTGCATAAAAAGCCTCGCCAGGCGTGTACCATATTTTTTAGAGATTATGACCTAGACATACAGCCAAAAGACGCATCCTCGGAAATACAGCGTCAGGCAGGAGGACAGAAGCAGCTGAAGGTACGAACAACAGCAGCAGAGGCAGCAACAGCAGCAGCAGAAGCAGAGGCAGCAACAGCAGCAGCAGAAGCAGAGGCAGGAGGAGGTCAGGGATGCGTCCAAAAGTTTCTAGCAAGTAATGACCACTGGAGGCGTCCGTCAGAGAGAGCAGCGCGCCGCTGACCCCATCTCGCTCTCCAAGTTTGTAAGTCGTTTTGGTCGTCTTTGCGGTTCGGCGTCACTAGCATCTTCCAGCAGTTTTTAGCATCGATTTAATTATTGATCCAACTAGCGCACTTGTATAAAGTGATTGTAAATGTGAAGCGCTTGCCACCGCTGTCTCTGTGCGTCGGGACAACCACAAACCCACCAACGAGGTCAACAACGAAGGGATCAACGCTACAATCAGACCAACCTATAAACGGACCTCTGCTCGCCAGGCTAACTAGACGTTACAGCCGCATATGCTACCAAGGAACTGCTATTGAAATGTGTGTGTTGGGGCCATCAGCTGAGGAGGGCGTCGGCAGCCTCACACACCACACTGGTCTCCGTCTTCCTCTTGGGACCCCTCGCCCTCACGCTCACATTACAACAGAATATAGGCGCAGGGAGCAATGGGAGAGAGAGGAAGGACGGAGAGTGTAAGGGAGGGATGTACTAAGGAAAGAGGGAGGTAATCGTCGGGGAGAAACACAGTGAAGGCTGAGCGTAAGCTGGTGATTTTAGTAATGTGGGGTCGTGGTAGTAATGGGGTAATAGTGATGGTAGAGGTGGTGGTGATAGAAGAGATGGTGGTGGTAATGGTAGTGTAGCTAGGGTCACGGGAAGATGGGGGGGGGATTGTGTGCACCAGGCAGTGCGGGACTGTAACAAGAGGTAGCACCGTAGATGGGTATGACTGGTTAAGGTGTAGGGAAAGGGAAGAGGAAGAGGTGAAGTAATAGACATAAATAATAAAGTGAAGCAATACCGTTACCGGATATCTCCACCAGCTTGTGCGAGTCAGGCTGGCCAAGGTAAGGACTGGGTTCGAAAACTTGAATGAGTTGTTCGGAACCTTGTATAGTATCAGTCAGTTCGGGATACGCGGCTCCAGTATGGAATCTATATCAAGTTAAACATTAAACAAAGATTGATACCTGTGAATAGACTGTTAATGTATGTGTACAGAATGTTACTAGCTCACCAAGACTGAACTTGCTTAGCTAAGTGAACTTTGGGGTTCAGTTCGGGAGCCCATTATGTCCCTCAGTAGAAACTCCAGCAGTATACCAGCGGAATTATACCAGAGCTCAAACCTGTGAGACCGGAGAAAGCACTTAAGGCACTAAGCCTCATCACAGAAGCAGAGACATGCTCACCACATACTAAACATCATCAGAATTTATGGGGTAGACACTAACACTCTTTGTCGGGTCAAAAACACGGTCAAGAGAACACAATGTATACTTAAGAGCCCCGAACGAGCCACAGCTGCTTTTAAGGTTTGTAAATGTCAGAGAAGGAAAGAAATGGGAGTAAAGTATTTGGAAGTGAGGATTGAGCACCAGGGGCGGGGCGAGAGGCGGGGAAGGTAACCACGTTCTCAAACACACCAGAAGCAACAGTAACACTTCTGAGAGTCAGGAGTCATCGTATTAAATAACTCACAGTTCTTGAGGCGAGGCGCGGGAGTTAAATCTCTACATACACACACTCGTGCGTGACCCCACACAGCGAGAAAGTAAATCAGAGAAAAGAGCAAAAAGTGTCCAAAATACACTTGTCGTCCGTAAAGAGGAAGTCATTACTTCAGCTAGTATTTGGCCACAGTGACTCACAGGCTGTTATTATCTCTGGCGGCTAATGACGCCCTCGTTAGTGATAGAAAAACACGGACACGCGAAAGATAAGAATAAATAGCAGTAAGAGGCAATTTGAGCTCGTTAAGGTATCCGGATGAAAGCTCACGAACGTCAACTCGATCAAAAACACGTAATGATTGTTCTGCCTAGTTGCGAGGTCTCATTCTCCCTCAGTGTTGAGGATCTGCTAATCGATGTATTCTTGACCGAAGCCCCGGAACACAACTGGAAGGAGGACTAAAACTCTTATTTCAAGTGCAGCTTGATTTTTTTTTTGCAGGGATATTCCTGCGCGGGCCCTAAGCCTCTGGCTGGACCACTAAGTGTTGCTTGTTTCTGTTTTATTTGGGCGGAGTATGAATATTTATGACTCGTATGGTCGCTTCAGTAAGATTTTGCCCCATGTGTTTAACAACTTCTGCTTTGTTGAATTTAAGTTGAAATCTTAATGGGTTTCTAACTGTGCACTGTGTTAGATAATGTTCCAGTGGTCTGTCGGGCATTTCTCCACAGTGCTGACATTTCCTCTCATCTTCCGGAACCTGTAAGCCTATTTCCCATGTACATGGGTATTAAGATGACTGATAACGTCGTGTGGTCTCTCAAAATAATTCTTCGCAGCCACTGTCACTTGCGATACAGATTTTAAGAACACACTGTGTTTAATGCTGTTTGCATTGCTCAGGATTTCGTAGGTACAGGAGGTACGTTGGTCATGTACCTCGTAGATGGTGTTTGCCTCTACAAGGTACACACGCAGGGGGGCGGTGTGCCTGGGCCCCCAGTATCCCGGGCAGCAGCGGGTCTGGTGTGTTGCTCCACTTGCAGGATCTAAGAAGCTTGTAATCTGGGATTAAATCTGCGTTTACCGATCCCAAGCTGATGTTTACTGCAGCGGCATGCCATAAAAAATCCATAAAACTGTGTGTGTGTGTGTGTGTGTGTGTGTGTGTGTGTGTGTGTGTGTGTGTGTGTGTGTGTGTGTGTGTGTGTGTGTGTGTGTGTGTGTGTGTGTGTGTGTGTGTGTGTGTGTGTGTGTGTGTGTGTGTGTGTGTGTGTGTGTGTGTGTGTATGATGTGTACCTATTTGTACTCACTTATTTGTGCCTGCAGGATCGAGCGTTGGCTCTTTGATCCCGCTATTTTTTTACTGTGAGGATTAGGGAGGATCTCGCCTCTCTAACCGCGGACATAGTGTTGTTTCGTAAGTTGCTCAGCTGGTGCTTCCTGTACGGGTCGTAGCACCGTCGTAATAAGAGACCACTGTCTGTGAGAAATGTGCTCGGACAAGGTGATTTCTTTAATGATTTTTCCTTTCTCCAAGCAACCACTGGCGGTCTCTTTGGTAGAGGGACCAAATCGGGTGATTTTCATAAGCTTCCCCTCAACCAATCCCACATGTCGTGTAGGTTCAGTTGTAGGGGGCCCGGCGAGCCCTGGGAGGAAGAATGTCTAGATTATTTTTCCTTTATGTTGCTTGTATAAGTGCACCCCTATCATGGTTCCTGAGTTTTTTCAGTGCTCCGTGTGAGTAGCCTCTATGTCTGAAAGGTCCCCAGAGGTCCTCTAACTCTGGGAAGAGGTCCTCTTCTTTACACGTGATCCTTTAAAGTCCAAGTCTTAGATAGAGGCAGGGAATTCTTCAGGGAAAGTGGGTGTATACCAGAATGTATATTGGAATTTATCGCTGTTAAACACCATGTTATTTTCTGATGCCCAGTCGAAAACTTTGGTAATATCAGCTTGTAGTTTTTCGATGTCTTCTACAGAAGTAATTTTCATACAAATTTTGGTAACTGCAAAAGATGACAGGAAGCTGCGACTTGTATTTTGTATTTATTTGATCATAAGGAAGAAGAGTGGTGCAAGCACTGCACCCTGAGGTACAGAGCCTTTCATTGTGCTTGGAGTTAATTTGTTTGACTGTAACTTATTGCATTTTGCTTGACAGAAAATCTGCAGGTGGATAAACAAAGGCATCAGGTGAAAGGTATGTAAACTGTCTCACCTCGCACAGAAATCAATCCCAGAACCATTTAGTTGTGACCCGACTTCCCTAGTTTTCTAGTACGACAAATTTTGTCCTTAGTAACACATACGAGCGAAAAGTGACGTTCTTTGTAGGAGGAGAGGTTGCACAGTCAGCTGGCCGACTCTCGTTTTCTGTTTCCGCCGCCGCAGGATAGACTGAAGTGCGTCTCCCCACCTGCTGCTAGTTCCTCCCCGACTCTCACCTCACGCCTCAGGCTCCTGGCTTCTGGGCAAGTTAGTCCACAAGCTTAAATATCTCCTTCCTTTATCAACGCTTTCCGTCTATGCGGCTCGTACTCCTTTGATGAACTCCTCCCATATCTCTCCTGCTCCTTTGATCCACCAAACATCTATGGCAGCCAGACATTTAATATTTATCATGCTTTGAGAAATGTTAACCAGTGATACATATTATGTGTTTCCGCCTCTGGTAAGTATATTGATCCGACTGTGTGTTGTTGTTGCTGTTAAAGATTCGCTACCTGGAACAAAGTTCCAAGTAGCACGGGCTATGGTGAGCCCGTGACTGTGTGTGTTGGAAAGCAATAGTATAGTACTTCATATATTTCAGGCTGCGCTTGTCTTTACGTGACCATGAATCAACTGGTCGTTACAGCGTCATTTGTACCACTCGTGGACCATACAAACGACCTAATATGTTCCCAAACTCTGCCACCTCACAGCCGAGACGCTGATGGCCACCCTCAGTAGACCTGGAATGTTGACCACTCCCACAGTGGGCTTCTTAAACAACAACTACTATAACCACCGCAGCTGGGATCGAGCGTGGTGTTCAAGGGGCGTCGATTTACAGCACAGCGTGGTGTTCAGTGGTACGTATGTACCACTGTTACTATGTGTAGAACTGAGGCAGCCTCACACTCCTCACTCTTACAGTGACGTACACACTCCTCACACTTACAGTGACGTACACACTCCTCACACTTACAGTGACGTACACACTCCTCACACTTAGTGGCTTAAATAAATACACCGAAAATTCCCAGTAACAACTGTGTGTCCTCACCTAGCCGTGCTTGCGGGGGTTGAGCTCTGGCTCTTAGGTCCCGCCTCTCAACCGTCAATCAACTGGTGTACAGGTTCCTGAGCCTATTGGGCTCTATCATATCTACACTTGAAACTGTGTATGGAGTCAGCCTCCACCACATTACTTCCTAATGCATTCCATTTGTTAACTACTCTAACACTTAAAAAAAATTATAATATCTCTATGGCTCATTTGGGCACTCAATTTCAACCTGTGTCCCCTAGTGCGTGTGCCACTTGTGTTAATTAAATAGTCTGTCTTTATCTACCCTATCAATTCCTTTGAGAGTCTTATATGTGGTGATCATGTCCTCCCTAACTCTTCTGTCTTCCAGCAACATGAGGTTTAATTCCAGTAGTCTCTCCTCGTAGCTCATACCTTTCAGTTCGGGTACTAGTCTGGTGGCAAACCTTTGAACCTTCTCCAGTTTGGTCTTACTTATGCTTGACTAGATATGGACTCCATGCTGGAGCTGCATACTCCAGGATTGATCTGACATATGTGATATACAAAGTTGTGAATGATTCCTTACACAAGTTCCTAAAGGTCTTTCTTATGTTGGCCTGGCATATGCCGCTGATGTTATCCTCTTGATATGGGCTACAGGGCACAAGTCTGGCGTGATATCAACCCCCAGGTCTTTCTCTCTGATTCTTGAAGAATTTCATCTCCCAAATGGTACTTTGAATCTGGCCTCCTGCTCCCTACACCTATCTTCATTACATTTGCTTGGGTTAAACTCTAACAACTATTTGTTGCACCATTCCTTCAGTTTGTCTAGGTCTTCTTGAAGCCTCAAGCTGTTCTCCTCTGCTTATTCCTTCTCATAATTTTGGCATCCTCAGCAAACATTGAGAGGAATGAATCTATACCCTCCGGGAGATCATTTACGTATATCAGAAACAGGATAGAACCGAGTACAGAGCCCTGTTTGACTCCACTGGTGACTTCACGCCAGTCTGAGGTCTCACCTCTCACAGTAACTCTCTGCTTCCTATTACTTAGGTACTCCCTTATCCACTGGAGCACCTTACCAGTTACTCCTGCCTGTCTCTCCAGCTTATGTACCAGCCTCTTATGGGGTACTGTGTCAAAGGCTTTCCGACAGTCAAAGAAAATGCAGTCTGCCCAGCCTTCTCTTTCCTGCTTAATCTTTGTCACCTGGTCGTAGAATTCTATAAGCCAGTGAGGCAAGATTTACCCTCCCTGAACCCATGTTGACGATTTGTCACGAAGTCCCTTCTCTCAGATGTCCTACTAGGTTTTTTTTCTCACGATCTGTTGTGTGTGTGTGTGTGTGTGTGTGTGTGTGTGTGGTGTGTGTGTGTGTGTGTGTGTGTGTGTGTGTGTGTGTGTGTGTGTGTGTGTGTGTGTGTCCAAGAGTTAGTGTGTGCGTGATAGTGTGAATGTGGGGCGGAGAAGTAGCTTACCGCAGTTAGCGGAGCGTGTACTAAACATTGTATATATCACAGCTGGTGGCGCGTCTAACTCTCGCTGTCAGTGCCGCCTCTGACAGTAGCCTCAGACCATGAACCATGGGATCACAAACACCTTTACCACTACCACCGCTGTCATTACTGACTCAGTGCACTCGCCTCGCAAACTAAAGGACCCAAATTCGAATACTGGGCAGATTTAGAGAGTTGGGTACCATTCCTTCACTCTGTTCATCCGGCTGTCATTGGTGGCCAGGATGTACTGGGAGGGAGGGAAGTGTTGTCACTGTACATCAGGTACTGGGAGGGAGGGAGGGAAGTGTTGTCACTGTACGTCAGCTACATTACATAAAAACATTGTCGATTTATGGAAACATCGAACGTTTTGACTTTCTTTGACTTTGAGTTCAATCGGAACTCTCGAGTCATCTTAGGAAGGCACATACAGGTCAGTCTTCGTTACACCATAGTTCAGGGTACTGACTGGGGATGTCCAGGCTAATTTGACCAGTCTCCCATGAAAAGTGTCGAGTGATAGAAAACCTCGAGACGAGCTCATTGTACTTCAGGAGTAACTGAGATGGAACCAGGGCACAGCCTTGTCTTACGCCAGACATAAGTCACTATATGTCAGTGGAAAATAGTATTTTGTCATGTTCTCCGCGTTCTTTGTTCCTCAGAATTTAACAGCACTCAGTAGTTGATATTAACTCGCATCTCTAAAAACTATCTTTGGCGATTGTGCAACACAACAATCAACCGTGGCGTTGACCAACATTCAGTGGTCAACGAGTCTTTCAGAACCGTGTGATTGATCACACTCGTGTCAGTGTGCGGCTCTATCGCGCTGAGAGTATTTTAAAGACAAATTAATTTTGTTTCTTTCTGTGCAATTCTTAGGTACATAATTTATAATACATTCATTACACCAATAACAGTCCCCGTGGGTCAGTGGTAAGACACGTGCTCCGTGCTGCGTAAGCGATGTGACTGGGGTTCGAATCCTAGCCGGGGAGGATTGACTTGGCGCCAATCCTTAATTGTAGCCTCTGTTCACCAAGCAGTGAATGGGTACCTGGATGTTAAACGATTTGGAGGGTCGTATTCCGGAGGAAATTAAGATTAAGGACCTGCCCGAAGCGCTATGCGTGGCCTTACAAGAATGCAAGAACTCCTGTATACATCAATAAATGTACAAGAATGTAAAAATGTTAATAATTCAGGGGTGTTGGGAACACCCCGGGGGACTCGTGGGTGTATAGTGTAGTGTGATGAACACCCCGGGGACCAGAGCACTTCTCTGATAGTTAATTAGATTTATTTATAGTCGTTTAAGAGAAGACCCGACCCACAGGTGTGGTAGTCTGGGAGGGAGTTGACAGGTGTGGTAGTCTGGGAGGGAGTTGACAGGTGTGGTAGTCTGGGAGGGAGTTGACAGGTGTGGTAGTCTGGGAGGGAGTGACAGGTGTGGTAGTCTGGGAGGGAGTTGACAGGTGTGGTAGTCTGGGAGGGAGTTGACAGGTGTGGTAGTCTGGGAGGGAGTTGACAGGTGTGGTAGTCTGGGAGGGAGTTGACAGGTGTGGTAGTCTGGGAGGGAGTTGACAGGTGTGGTAGTCTGGGAGGGAGTTGACAGGTGTGGTAGTCTGGGAGGNGTGCACTCCGTCTTGTTGGTCGATATTTGCTATCTTCGGCACAGTTAAATGTCGAAAATACGGGGGTATTTTTTTCTGTTCTCCAGGGTGAGGGCAGTAATATTCCGGGAACATTTACTAAATCTAGTAGATTTGAGGCAAAGTGAAATTCACACCAGTCCCTCCATCTATTTTCATTCTATTTTGTAAGAAGAACCGCACGTCTATGGGTCTTCCAATAAGGTTAGCAGACTTCTAGATGTTACCGCTGCTAGGCTTAGGCTCGCTACAAGTGCCTCTGGGAGTTTGTAACATCTGATGTTGAGCTGACTAAGTGTAAACTCTGTCAGCAGAACTATTCGCATACTTTGCGTCATTATATAATGGGACGTGAAAAAATCACGGATTTCAGAGATAACACCATCAATGGTGTCCAAGAAATGTGTAAGTACTTTATTTATAATGATGTGCTGCCAGGAATCTTAGCCAAGTATCCCAAATTTGCTTACTGTAGGTGCAGCCTGCAGCTGACCTGACCCTGGCACCAGTCCCTGTGGCTGACCTGGCCCTGGCGCCAGTCCCTGCGGCTGACCTGGCCCTGGCACCAGTCCCTGCAGCTGACCTGGCCCTGGCACCAGTCCCTGCGGCTGACCTGACCCTGGCACCAGTCCCTGCGGCTGACCTGACCCTAGCACCAGTCCTGCCGTAGGGAGAACAAGCATTACCGTAACGAGAACTGGGCCGGATCCTCTGAAGATTTAGTTTCCCCAAACAGGAAAGCATTAAATAAACCTTTTAGAAGTGACTGCACATATGACTAGCTTATTAGCACATCAAGCTCCTCATTCCCCTCTTCCTCCTTTATCTCCCCTCTCCTCCCCTCCATCATGCATGGGGGCACCTGCTTGCCTTCCTTCCCCAGGCAGGGGAGGAGGAACTCTCCCCCCCATCTGTTAAGGAAAATCTGCAGATTTTTTCCCCAGTTTTTGGGGAGTGGTTTTGCAGTCAAGCTTGACGCTGATATGTTCCTCGCCTGGCAGTAGGCGACTCGCAGTCATCTCTGAGGTTTACAACGTGTAAGGATCCTTGTTGCTGCTTCGCTCTATTTCTAGCTATGACCCTCTGTTACCTGTCTGTCAGGGTCTCCCTTCTGTAGTATTTTTGTGTGTGTGTGTGTGTGTGTGTGTGTGTGTGTGTGTGTGTGTGTGTGTGTGTGTGTGTGTGTGTGTGTGTGTGTTTTCACCTAGTTGTGTTTGCGGGGGTTGAGCTTTGCTCTTTCGGCCCGCCTCTCAACTGTCAATCAACTGTTTGCTAACTACTTTTTTTTTTCACACCACACACACACACACACCCCAGGAAGCAGCCCGTAACAGCTGACTAACTCCCAGGTACCTATTTACTGCTAGGTAACAGGGGCATTCAGGGTGAAAGAAACTTTGCCCATTTGTTTCTGCCTCGTGCGGGAATCGAACCCGCGCCACAGAATTACAAGTCCTGCACGCTATCCACCAGGCTACGAGGCCCCTGTGTGTGTGTGTGTGTGTGTGTGTGTGTGTGTGTGTGTGTGTGTGTGTGTGTGTGTGTGTAATTACCTAAGTGTAGTTACAGGATGAGAGCTACGCTCGTGGTGTCCCGTCTTCCCAGCACTCTTTGTCATATAACGCTTTGAAACTACTGACGGTCTTGGCCTCCACCACCTTCTCACCTAACTTGTTCCAACCGTCTACCACTCTGTTTGCGAAAGTGAATTTTCTTATATTTCTTCGGCATCTGCGTTTAGCTAGTTTAAATCTATGACGATTTATAGATTGTGTGTGTGTGCGCCACGGGGGGTGCGTGCACGCAGGTGACAGCCCTTCAACAGTGCCAGAGCGACGCCGCATGCGGTCAGCTCTGCGTTACCCAACAGGTGTAACAAGGTGTTACACCTGTTACTAGCAACTCAGCGCCTCAGGTGTTGTGTACTCACCTAGTTGTGTTTGCAGGGGTTGAGCTCTGGCTCTTTGGTCCCGCCTCTCAACTGTAAGTTGAACTGTAAGTCAATGTGTGCGACTGTCGAGAATATGAGGTAGTTGACACACGTGTGCGATGATTGCAATTGATGGTTAATGAGGTGAGGGAGGTTGAGGTGTTTGAGTGCACAGTAGTGACCGTGTACTCACCTCTGCTCTTGAAGGAGTGTCTTGGTATAACATCCTTGTAGCTTTATAATTTCGTCTTGGGTTAGATATAAGGATGGAAGATCACAGGCACTTGTTGAAATGAAAGTAAGGATGAATAAAGGCTTTAATTTACTAACTTGGGAAATTAGTAAATTAAAGTGATTTACTTTACTAAATTTACTGGGTTGGGAAGCTGATGAGCAAGTTTGGCACGTGCACACGTGGTGGCCTTGACGAGGGAGCCCCCGACACAGCTTGTATCGTGTGAGAGGAGGCGTGGGATGAAGGCCACTACGACACGAAGATGCTGGGAGTGAAGGAGGTGGTGACCCTTGAGACATGCCGTGAGAGAAGGACACGAACCTTCACTCCCAACACGCGTGTCTCTACCTCCACCGGACACGTGTGTGAGGAGACACATAGCAGCAAGCAAAGGCAGGACATGTATATTGACTAATTTATGGATCATAAAGAGCATTTAGCATATTTATACAAGTATATTGACTAATTTATGGATCATAATGAGCATTTAGCATATTTATACTTGATATAATACCACACGGGGCACAATATGCTCTCGTTATATCGGAAAATAATTAAGTTTAATGTGATGTTTTCTATGATATTAACTTTTGTGTTGGAAGTTTAACACTGTGTTGATAATTACGTGCTCGGTATACTTCACATGTATTAATACGTAGGTCTTCAGTGGTGCCGGACATACAAAATATACTGAAGCTTTACATATGATATACTGCACTAAGCGGCATCAATACATCATTACTCACAACTCGATTCTTGTATTGCTAACTTACTGTGCTGGAGAAGTATCTTATGAGTACTCACCCACTCTAAGTAGCATCTTGCTACTCAGTATAAGTAACATCTTGCTACTCAGTATAAGTAACATCTTGCTACTCAGTATAAGTAACATCTTGGTACTCAGTATAAGTAACATCTTGGTACTCAGTATAAGTAACATCTTGGTACTCAGTATAAGTAACATCTTGGTACTCAGTATAAGTAACATCTTGGTACTCAGTATAAGTAACATCTTGGTACTCAGTATAAGTAACATCTTGGTACTCAGTATAAGTAACATCTTGGTACTCAGTATAAGTAACATCTTGCTACTCAGTATAAGTAACATCTTGGTACTCACCCATTATAAGTAACAATGAACTCGTATCAGCCATGATTCTCATTCTGCAAAGAATAAAGAAAATAGTTAACAACTCCAGCTTTCGTCAAAGCAGATAATAATATTTGTGTAACTCTTCACTGTGTTGTTATAAGAGGCGCCATTAGTGTATTACCTTGAGTTGTCAGAATTATGTAATGCAACTTTAATGTTTGTGTGTTAAGACGTAGCACAGAAGCCGCAAGAACTATATGTCTCCACATTCACACAGACGCATACAGTACACATTTGGTGTTTTATCTCTTTCATTCATATATATATATATATATATATATATATATATATATATATATATATATATATATATATATATATTCATATATATATATATATATATATATATATATATATATATATATATATATATATATATATATATATATATATAAACAAGCCCAGTTCGTTATATATGATTTGTGTAAATCACAAACAAATTTACAGGTGATGAATTGTTTGAAAATATTTAATCACGAAGGTAATATGAAAGCAGAACGGACTTGAGCGCTTTCGTGTTAAATCAACACATTATCAAAAGTTAAATAACTGTTGTTGTTTTAGATTTAGCTAATGAGAACGAAATGTCCATGTAGCGACCCAGGAGGCCTGGTCGACGACCGGGCCGCGGGGACGCTAAGCCCCGGAAGCACCTCAAGGTAAGGTAGCACGGGCTATAGTGAACCCGTAATTGAGTTGGGTTATTCGGGATAACCTTGTTACAGTGATGTTGACCAGACCACACACTAGAAGATGAAAAGACGACGACGTTTCGGGCCGTCCTGGACCATTGTCAAGTCGACTCGGAAAATAACTGGTTAATGAAGGTTAAGCCACCCAAGAGGTGGCACGGGCATGAATAACCCGTAAGTGGTAGATGTTATTTTTTTTTGTGAATGTATACAGTGTGATGAAGTCGCATTTAATCGTCAGGCTGCTATCGCGGGGGAGGGTACTGCTTGACAGTGTTTATGAGGGTGTCCAGCTGCTGGACACCTTATTATTATTAACATCTTTATTGACAAAATTAATTACAATTTTGCTGGACACCGGGAGACATCTCTGTCTACGAGGCTAACCATAGCCCGTGCTTCTTGCCCCGCTCCTGTGCCAGGTAAGTTACGGGCTCACCATAGCCCGTGCTACTTGGAACTTGTTCCGAGTAGCTGAATCTATAACAACAACAACTGCTGGACACCTTTGTTGACCAGGAGAGTGGCAGTGTTGATGGCTTCAGAAATAACTGAATACAAGTCTTGAACATATCGGCTGGAAGGTGACGTGGGAGGTGTAAAAAGCATGTCTTTATAGGATAACAACAAACATGCAGGAGGTCCTGGAGACCCTTGCCATAGTGACTAATATTTGTCACTTCCTACATGGGATATCTGTGTATTAATTATCTTACAAAGATTTCTTTTTTAATTGATCAGTTATTGATCAGTACTGCTTCGTGGTACTGACAGAGTGGAGGGAGGAGAAACAGATGAGCCAATAAATTAGAAAAACATTTAACGTGAGAATAGGAAAATGTCTAAACTAAACGAGCATGTTGTAGCAGATCCAACTCCATTCACAATATAAATATATAATATCATAGAAAGTTCGTAGGTTAATGCAATTGACAATAGAAAAGTGGGAAGGCGGAGTCCAAGAACTAAAAGCTCGATCCAACAGGCACAAATGGGTGAGTATACAGACATATACCTGCTGCTATGAGTCGTAGCATGTAACACCATGTCTTGTGCCCACCACCACTAGGCCACAGCCTTGTAAGCCAGTAAAGGTATACCCGCATCTCTGGCTTGCGGCTCTCGCTCGCGGCTCTCGCTCACCGGCCAAGATAATATTCATTTTCAAATACTTTCGAAAGCTTAACAGTCACGAAAACTTAACAGTCACGAAAAATTTAGAAATATTAAAAAACTTTTCAAAGGCTTAAAATTTACTTGGTAAATTGAGCAGAAATCTGGCAAGACTTCAAAGGTGTGAGAAATCTCTCAAAGACTGGACACAGACCCGGACGCACAGCCGGACTTGGGTGTGCATAGAGAAAAATCCCAGTGCCTCGGACGAACATCTGGTGCTCCGGACGAACATCTTGGTGCTCCGGACGAACATCTTGGTGCTCGGACGAACATCTTGGTGCTCCGGACGAACATCTTGGTGCTCTGGATGAACATCTTGGTGCTCCGGACGAACATCTTGGTGCTCTGGACGAACATCTTGGTGCTCCGGACGAACATCTTGGTGCTCCGGACGAACATCTTGGTGCTCCGGACGAACATCTTGGTGCTCCGGACGAACATCCCGAAAATTACAACATCTCGTAAAATCGCGTGTGCGCGTACACTTACACACACACGCACGCACGCACGCACGCACGCACGCACGCACGCACACGCACGCACTATGGGAACACACTATGGGAACCAGCCATGATCTCAGACATTACATAACTTAATTGGCAGCCTTGGAATGGGGTGGATGATTGTGGGCTTTATAGTGGGTTTTGATGGGGTGTGTTGGGGGTTTTGGGTGGGCCAGTTCGGTGGTGCGTGGATGGGTTAGTTTGGGCCTTAGAAAGTGGTGTGCTAGGCGAGGGTGTGTGGAGGCTGGTGGGTGGAGGCTGATGTGTGGAGGCTGGTGTGTGGAGGCTGGTGTGTGGAGGCTGGTGTGTGGAGGCTGGTGTGTGGAGGGCTGGTGTGTGGAGGCTGGTGTGGGAGGCTGGTATGTGGAGGCTGATGTGTGGAGGCTGGTGTGTGGAGGCTGGTATGTGGAGGCTTGTGTGTGGAGGTTGATGTGTGTGGAGGCGTGAGAGATCAGCATCATGAGACCATCCTAACTACAACAGTACTATCAGTTTCGCCACTTCAAGGTCACCCGCCAAGCAGTTACTATAGCTGATTAAGTATGTGCCATGTCTGTATGGTATGACAAGACTGTATGGTGTATGACAAGTCTGTATGGTGCATGGCATGTCTGGATGATATACAGCAAGTCTGGATAATGTATGTATTGTCTGGAAGGAGTGTACCATGTATAAANTGACCTCTCCTGGTGAGGGTGTAGTGTGGAAGGAGCTGGCCGGCAGCACAAGCGTCTCTTGGACCTCCAGCCAAACCAAATTCTATTTTCAGGTGAGCGTGTGAACACCGCGGTTGGTGGTGGCGGTGTAACAGCTCCGGGTAGTTAAGGAACACCTGTCTTGCCAAGTTATTAAGCTTTTTTGGGGGGAATTAAGTTAAAGCTTTTTTTAGGGAAGTGAATGATGTGACTTAATGTTTACACTATGTATATACTGCAGGTTGGGGTGGGTGGCCGGCGTTGCTCGGGTGCCGGGCACCACACCACGTCTCTTCACCATCTCGTAATCGTAATCGTCACTGCACGTGGGCTGAAGTTAGTGACGCAGGGTGGATGTTGAGGGAGTGTGCCGCAGGAGACAGCTGGTGGCAAGGAAGTCCACTTAAAGTATCACACCTTGAGACCACCTGGCGTTGATGAACAGGGGCTCCACCAGCAGCTGCCACTTACACAAGTTATCTATGAGCTGTATCACCGAGGCTTAGGTATACAATAATGAGTTATCAATGGTAGGGCCACTGTGAGGGCCACGGAGGAGCCCAAGTTGACCCCAAACCTAGAGAGTGCCTCGCTTGATTGACTATTGGAGATGGTCGCTGTTTGCTAACACTTCTTTCATCTGCTGTAACCATGATGGAGTGCACGAGTGAAAGTTAAAAACGGTGCGGTGCATATTGTTATGCTTTTACTTCAGGAACACGTGATTATTATATTACAAAGTGAAGGGAGACATATCTTAAAGTATGTATCTTTGTGCACTTCCGTCTTGTTGGTCGATATTTGCTATCTTCGGCACAGTTAAATGTCGAAAATACGGGGGTATTTTTTCTGTTCTCCAGGGTGAGGGCAGTAATATTCCGGGAACATTACTAAATCTAGTAGATTTGAGGCAAAGTGAAATTCACACCAGTCCCTCCATCTATTTTCATTCTATTTGTAAGAAGAACCGCACGTCTATGGGTCTTCCAATAAGGTTAGCAGACTTCTAGATGTTACCGCTGCTAGGCTTAGGCTCGGCTACAAGTGCCTCTGGGAGTTTGTAACATCTGATGTTGAGCTGACTAAGTGTAAACTCTGTCAGCAGAACTATTCGCATACTTTGCGTCATTATATAATGGGACGTGAAAAAATCACGGATTTCAGAGATAACACCATCAATGGTGTCCAAGAAATGTGTAAGTACTTTATTTATAATGATGTGCTGCCAGGAATCTTAGCCAAGTATCCCAAATTTGCTTACTGTAGGTGCAGCCTGCAGCTGACCTGACCCTGGCACCAGTCCCTGTGGCTGACCTGGCCCTGGCGCCAGTCCCTGCGGCTGACCTGGCCCTGGCACCAGTCCCTGCAGCTGACCTGGCCCTGGCACCAGTCCCTGCGGCTGACCTGACCCTGGCACCAGTCCCTGCGGCTGACCTGACCCTAGCACCAGTCCTGCCGTAGGGAGAACAAGCATTACCGTAACGAGAACTGGGCCGGATCCTCTGAAGATTTAGTTTCCCCAAACAGGAAAGCATTAAATAAACCTTTTAGAAGTGACTGCACATATGACTAGCTTATTAGCACATCAAGCTCCTCATTCCCCTCTTCCTCCTTTATCTCCCCTCTCCTCCCCTCCATCATGCATGGGGGCACCTGCTTGCCTTCCTTCCCCAGGCAGGGGAGGAGGAACTCTCCCCCCCATCTGTTAAGGAAAATCTGCAGATTTTTTCCCCAGTTTTTGGGGAGTGGTTTTGCAGTCAAGCTTGACGCTGATATGTTCCTCGCCTGGCAGTAGGCGACTCGCAGTCATCTCTGAGGTTTACAACGTGTAAGGATCCTTGTTGCTGCTTCGCTCTATTTCTAGCTATGACCCTCTGTTACCTGTCTGTCAGGGTCTCCCTTCTGTAGTATTTTTGTGTGTGTGTGTGTGTGTGTGTGTGTGTGTGTGTGTGTGTGTGTGTGTGTGTGTGTGTGTGTGTGTGTGTGTGTGTTTTCACCTAGTTGTGTTTGCGGGGGTTGAGCTTTGCTCTTTCGGCCCGCCTCTCAACTGTCAATCAACTGTTTGCTAACTACTTTTTTTTTTCACACCACACACACACACACACCCCAGGAAGCAGCCCGTAACAGCTGACTAACTCCCAGGTACCTATTTACTGCTAGGTAACAGGGGCATTCAGGGTGAAAGAAACTTTGCCCATTTGTTTCTGCCTCGTGCGGGAATCGAACCCGCGCCACAGAATTACAAGTCCTGCACGCTATCCACCAGGCTACGAGGCCCCTGTGTGTGTGTGTGTGTGTGTGTGTGTGTGTGTGTGTGTGTGTGTGTGTGTGTGTGTGTGTGTGTAATTACCTAAGTGTAGTTACAGGATGAGAGCTACGCTCGTGGTGTCCCGTCTTCCCAGCACTCTTTGTCATATAACGCTTTGAAACTACTGACGGTCTTGGCCTCCACCACCTTCTCACCTAACTTGTTCCAACCGTCTACCACTCTGTTTGCGAAAGTGAATTTTCTTATATTTCTTCGGCATCTGCGTTTAGCTAGTTTAAATCTATGACGATTTATAGATTGTGTGTGTGTGCGCCACGGGGGGTGCGTGCACGCAGGTGACAGCCCTTCAACAGTGCCAGAGCGACGCCGCATGCGGTCAGCTCTGCGTTACCCAACAGGTGTAACAAGGTGTTACACCTGTTACTAGCAACTCAGCGCCTCAGGTGTTGTGTACTCACCTAGTTGTGTTTGCAGGGGTTGAGCTCTGGCTCTTTGGTCCCGCCTCTCAACTGTAAGTTGAACTGTAAGTCAATGTGTGCGACTGTCGAGAATATGAGGTAGTTGACACACGTGTGCGATGATTGCAATTGATGGTTAATGAGGTGAGGGAGGTTGAGGTGTTTGAGTGCACAGTAGTGACCGTGTACTCACCTCTGCTCTTGAAGGAGTGTCTTGGTATAACATCCTTGTAGCTTTATAATTTCGTCTTGGGTTAGATATAAGGATGGAAGATCACAGGCACTTGTTGAAATGAAAGTAAGGATGAATAAAGGCTTTAATTTACTAACTTGGGAAATTAGTAAATTAAAGTGATTTACTTTACTAAATTTACTGGGTTGGGAAGCTGATGAGCAAGTTTGGCACGTGCACACGTGGTGGCCTTGACGAGGGAGCCCCCGACACAGCTTGTATCGTGTGAGAGGAGGCGTGGGATGAAGGCCACTACGACACGAAGATGCTGGGAGTGAAGGAGGTGGTGACCCTTGAGACATGCCGTGAGAGAAGGACACGAACCTTCACTCCCAACACGCGTGTCTCTACCTCCACCGGACACGTGTGTGAGGAGACACATAGCAGCAAGCAAAGGCAGGACATGTATATTGACTAATTTATGGATCATAAAGAGCATTTAGCATATTTATACAAGTATATTGACTAATTTATGGATCATAATGAGCATTTAGCATATTTATACTTGATATAATACCACACGGGGCACAATATGCTCTCGTTATATCGGAAAATAATTAAGTTTAATGTGATGTTTTCTATGATATTAACTTTTGTGTTGGAAGTTTAACACTGTGTTGATAATTACGTGCTCGGTATACTTCACATGTATTAATACGTAGGTCTTCAGTGGTGCCGGACATACAAAATATACTGAAGCTTTACATATGATATACTGCACTAAGCGGCATCAATACATCATTACTCACAACTCGATTCTTGTATTGCTAACTTACTGTGCTGGAGAAGTATCTTATGAGTACTCACCCACTCTAAGTAGCATCTTGCTACTCAGTATAAGTAACATCTTGCTACTCAGTATAAGTAACATCTTGCTACTCAGTATAAGTAACATCTTGGTACTCAGTATAAGTAACATCTTGGTACTCAGTATAAGTAACATCTTGGTACTCAGTATAAGTAACATCTTGGTACTCAGTATAAGTAACATCTTGGTACTCAGTATAAGTAACATCTTGGTACTCAGTATAAGTAACATCTTGGTACTCAGTATAAGTAACATCTTGGTACTCAGTATAAGTAACATCTTGCTACTCAGTATAAGTAACATCTTGGTACTCACCCATTATAAGTAACAATGAACTCGTATCAGCCATGATTCTCATTCTGCAAAGAATAAAGAAAATAGTTAACAACTCCAGCTTTCGTCAAAGCAGATAATAATATTTGTGTAACTCTTCACTGTGTTGTTATAAGAGGCGCCATTAGTGTATTACCTTGAGTTGTCAGAATTATGTAATGCAACTTTAATGTTTGTGTGTTAAGACGTAGCACAGAAGCCGCAAGAACTATATGTCTCCACATTCACACAGACGCATACAGTACACATTTGGTGTTTTATCTCTTTCATTCATATATATATATATATATATATATATATATATATATAATATATATATATATATATATATATATCATATATATATATATATATATATATATATATATATATATATATATATATATATATATGCAAACAAGCCTGAATGGTCCCCAGGACTAGATACAACTGAAAACTCACACCCCAGAAGTGACTCGAACCCATACTCCCAGGAGCAACGCAACTGGTATGTACAGGGACGCCTTAAACCACTTGACCATCACGACCGGACATAAGGAAGTGATAGCCGAGGCTATATGAACCACTTCCCCGCCGGCACTCGGATGGTAATCTTGGGCATAGCATTTTATCAAATCACCTCATTTTTTGGGGCAACACGTGAGGAACACAAATGCAAACAAGCCTGAATGGTCCCCAGGACTAGATACAACTGAAAACTCACACCCCAGAAGTGACTCGAACCCATACTCCCAGGAGCAACGCAACTGGTATGTACAGGGACGCCTTAAACCACTTGACCATCACGACCGGACATAAGGAAGTGATAGCCGAGGCTATATGAACCACTTCCCCGCCGGCACTCGGATGGTAATCTTGGGCATAGCATTTTATCAAATCACCTCATTTTTTGGGGCAACACGTGAGGAACACAAATGCAAACAAGCCTGAATGGTCCCCAGGACTAGATACAACTGAAAACTCACACCCCAGAAGTGACTCGAACCCATACTCCCAGGAGCAACGCAACTGGTATGTACAGGGACGCCTTAAACCACTTGACCATCACGACCGGACATAAGGAAGTGATAGCCGAGGCTATATGAACCACTTCCCCGCCGGCACTCGGATGGTAATCTTGGGCATAGCATTTTATCAAATCACCTCATTTTTTGGGGCAACACGTGAGGAACACAAATGCAAACAAGCCTGAATGGTCCCCAGGACTAGATACAACTGAAAACTCACACCCCAGAAGTGACTCGAACCCATACTCCCAGGAGCAACGCAACTGGTATGTACAGGGACGCCTTAAACCACTTGACCATCACGACCGGACATAAGGAAGTGATAGCCGAGGCTATATGAACCACTTCCCCGCCGGCACTCGGATGGTAATCTTGGGCATAGCATTTTATCAAATCACCTCATTTTTTGGGGCAACACGTGAGGAACACNGCTTGCGGGGGTTGAGCTTTGGCTCTTTGGTCCCGCAAAGAGCCAAATTGGGCTCATTGGTCCCAATGTCTGGACTTGTGAGTGACCATTGTCAGAGACGTTGAGTATTTCCTTCACAAAAGTATTAAGTTTAATTGACCGAGTTCCTGCTCATTCAAAAGAGATTGCCATCGTACGACCCTCTCTCCCCCGGCTTCCCGTACGACCCCCAGCTGCTCGTACGACCCCTTAGCTGTTCTGTGGTGGCGCCGTGTGGCAGGTGAGAGTTACTAACACGTGACGAAGCAAGTCGCGTCTTTTAAGATAACATTAATATTGTTTCCTATGGTGTGTGTGTTTCCAATTGTGTCTGTGACGAGAGCAGAGACTTGAGGTGTTTGGTAACGCTGGTGTGACCTCAGGTGTGTGAGGTGACCACCAGAGGTGCTGGTTTCACCCTGTAGATTGGTATTTACATGCATGAGAAATAGTATGGGTCCCAGTACTGATCCTTGAGGTACTCCGCTTGTTACCCTACCCAGTCCGATAACTTGCCCATTACTGTTATTCTCTGATATAATTACCCTCTTTCTGTTAGTAACTCTTTACCCATGTTAGTGCTAGTAGAACTGCAGTAGGTTCTTCACTCGCGCACGCGCGCGTGTGTATATGTTGTGTGTGTGTGTGTGTGTGTGTGTGGTGTGTGTGTGTGTGTGTGTGTGTGTGTGTGTGTGTGTGTGTATTCACCTATTTGTGCTTGCGGGGGTTGAGCTTTGGCTCTTTGGTCCCGCCTCTCAACTGTCAATCAACTGGTGTACAGATTCCTGAGCGTTCTGGGCTCTTATCATATCTACATTTGAAACTGTGTATGGAGTCAGCCTCCACCACATCACTGCCTAATGCATTCCATCCGTTAACTACTCTGACACTGAAAAAGTTCCTTCTAACGTTCCTGTGGCTCATGTGGGTACTCAGTTTCCACCTGTGTCCCCTTGTTTGCGTCCCACCAGTGTTGAATAGTTTATCTTTGTTTACCCGGTCGATTCCTCTGAGGATTTTGTAGGTTGTGATAATGTCTCCCCTTGCTTTTCTGTCTTCCAGTGTCGTAAGGTGCATTTCCCGCAGCCTTTCCTTGTAACTCATGCCTCTTAGTTCTGGGACTAGTCTAGTGGCATACCTTTGGACTTTTTTCAGCTTCGACAAGGTACGGGCTCCATGCTGGGGCCGCATACTCCAGGATTGGTCTTACATATGTGGTGTACAAGATTCTGAATGATTCCTTACACAGGTTCCTGAACTCTGTTCTGATGTTAGCCAGCCTCGCATATGCCGCAGACGTTATTCTTTTATGTGGACTTCAGGAGACAGGTTTGGTGTGATATCCCTGTGTCTGGCCTCCTGTTTCCACTGCCTAGTTTCATTACTTTCCATTTACTCGGGTTGAACTTCAACAGCCATTTGTTGGCTGTTGAAGTTCCTAGCCCAGTGACTTCACCTTGTTCTTTTGTGAAGACCTCCTGGAACCTCTTGTTGAGTTCTTAACACACCTCTTTGTCATTCTCTGTATACCTATCCTCGCCTGTTCTAAGTTTCATTACCTGTTCTTTCACTGTTGTTTTCCTCCTGATTTGACTGTGGAGTAGTTTTGGTTCGGTCTTGGCTTTGTTTGCTATATCATTTTCATAATTTGTGTGTGTGGGTGTGTGAGAGTGTGTGTGTACTCACCTAGTTGTGCTTGCAGGGGTTGAGCTCTGGCTCTTTGGTCCCGCCTCTCAACCGTCAATCAACTGGTGTACAGATTCTTTGTCTACTGGGCTCTATCATATCTACATTTGAAACTGTGTATGGAGTCAGCCTCCACCACATCACTGCCTAATGCATTCCATCTGTTAACTACTCTGACACTGAAAAAAATCTTTCTAATGTGTGTGTGTGTGTGTGTGTGTGTGTGTGTGTGTGTGTGTGTGTGTGTGTGTGTGTGTGTGTGTGTGTGTGTGTGCGCGCGCGCGCGCGCGCGTGCGGACTTGCCCATACGTTCACAACTTTCGCAATTTTGTGCGTTGTCCTGCGTGTGTTTGTATAGCTATTTGTGTAGGTGTGCACACATTTCTACCGCAGACACACCGCACCTGCACCACACCCGTCCCCCTCCCCCATCCCCCCCCCCCAGCGGTCGCGGCTCGCGGGTAACTATTGTGTCTAATGTAACGATGACTGGGCCAGCTTGGCGGGTCTGGCCGTGACTGTTGTTGGGCGTCTGGCGGCCTCGCGCGCCTCACACACTAAAAGTGCAGCATTTATATTTTTGCCCAACTGGTGTGAGGGATAAGGGCCGGACGGGTGGGCGGGATAAGGGCCGGACGGGTAAGCGGGATAAGGGCCGGACGGGTGCGCTGGATTAGGGCCGGACGGGTGGGCGGGATAAGGGCCGGACGGGTGCGCGAGATAAGGGCCGGACGGGTGCGCGGGATAAGGGCCTGACCGGTGCGCGAGATAAGGGCCGGACGGGTGCGCGAGATAAGGGCCGGACGGGTGCGCGAGATAAGAGCCGGACGGGGGCGCGGGATAAGGGCCGGACGGGTGCGCGAGATAAGAGCCGGACGGGGGCGCGAGATAAGAGCCGGACGGGGGCGCGGGATAAGGGCCGGACGGGTGCGCGAGATAAGAGCCGGACGGGGGCGCGGGGGACAAACAGCAAGAACGGTAACAACAATTATATAAAAATAGATCACATTACAGCTTTGGCTGGAAACTGTGAGCCGGATTACAGCATGTTGCAGAGATAATGTTGCAGAGATAATGTTGCAGAGATAATGAGCGCGTGGGGTCGTGCCGTGCTCGCGGGGGTGGGGTGGGGGGGTGGGGGGGGGAGATATTACCTCGCCAATCTGGCTTCACCATTCTCGATTCTTGACGGATTTTTTTTATTTTCTAGAATTATATAAAGGATTCAGACGAAGGTGGCGTAAGACTGATCTTTGACCACTTGACTGAACCATGGCCACTTGACTGAACCATGGCCATTTGACTGAACCATGGCCACTTGACTGAACCATGGCCACTTGGCTGAACCATGACCACTTGACTGAACCATGGCCACTTGACTGAACCATGACCACTTGACTGAACCATGGCCACTTGACTGAACCATGACCACTTGACTGAACTATGGCCATTTGACTGAACCATGGCCACTTGACTGAACCATGGCCACTTGACTGAACCATGGCCACTTGACTGAACTATGGCCACTTGACTGAACCATGGCCACTTGACTGAACCATGGCCACTTGACTGAACCATGGCCACTTGACTGAACCATGGCCACTTGACTGAACTATGGCCACTTGACTGAACCATGGCCACTTGACTGAACCATGGCCACTTGACTGAACCATGGCCACTTGACTGAACTATGGCCACTTGACTGAACCATGGCCACTTGACTGAACCATGGCCACTTGACTGAACCATGGCCACTTGACTGAACCATGACCACTTGACTGAACCATGGCCACTTGACTGAACTATGGCCACTTGACTGAACCATGGCCACTTGACTGAACTATGGCCACTTGATTAGGCGAATATTTGTATTAAAATAATTTGTCAACAAACTGAGCTGCAGGGCACCAGTAGGCCTACACCGCATAAGGGTGTCCGCAGAAATTTTTTTAAGCGACCGTAGGCCTATGGAATTCTGTCTTGAAATGGTTGAATGCAGTCTTCGGGTTTTAGTAATACTGATATTTTAATGTTTGAAATTAATGTCCTTTAAGGATTCGTAAATACTTAGGTTCTCGTCCGTGTTGCACACTGATCGTGCAGTTATCGTGTCTTGTGGTCGTTAGTGCGATCGTGAATCATGCGTTGCGTACGTCAGTAAGTTCGTGACTCGTGTCACATGTGCGTCTGTGACTCGTGTCTTGTGTCCGTCAGTGTGTTTGTGAATTATGTCCTGTGTGCGTCAAAGTCTGTGAATCACGTCTTTGTGTACGTCAGCGCATTCGTGAATGCGCCAATACATTTGTAGATCTTTCCGCAACTGAAACAAAACATCATTGCCTGGAAGGTATGGGGTGCACAATAAATAAAGAAATTGAATTGGAAGGAAACGGAGATTCCTCCACCTTAATTCAAAGAGCCACATTATGTACGTCCTCTTTCGCTATATATAGCTAGAAAATTATATAATTATCCCGTTCTTCCCTCGCAAGGTATTTCCATCCCTGGAGGCAGTAATCCGGAGAGCGACGGTTCAGCCGACCCCACAAGCTCAACCCCTGTCATTACTGGCAGTGTTGTGGCGGGTTACTGATATCATTTACCACAGATACGAACACATTGTTCGCTTGTGTTTACATAAGTGGTGGCGACACTGGCCTCAAGTCACTCATTTACAGTACAGAGAGTCACAATCATTTGGGGGAACGGAAGGGTTTCGGAGTACCGGACTTCATTCCGAACGCATAATCGGGGATCCCGGGTTCGATTGTCTATACCCTGTGGTGTGTGAGAGGACAGTCTACCCTGTGGTGTGCGAGAGGACAGTCTACCCTGTGGTGTGTGAGGACTATTAAGGTCACAGAGGTGACCGTGAACAACCAGAACATGAGGTCAACTAAGCACCGCAGGAGCTCCGAGACCCTACAGTACTCTCACATCCCGTAGTACCAGCTCGACAATACTAAAGTCCCATAATAAGAATTTGCGGAAGAATGGTTCCTTCAGAAAAGTGGTAAGTGCACAGGGTGGCTGAGCTTGGGCTGTCCTGTGTTGTTGTTGTTGTTGAGCTAGGGGCGACGATGATCGTGGGATCGGATGCGCCCCGGCGTACACGGTAAGGGTGAAACGCGAAGCCAGGAAAGGCGAAACGCCAAGCCAAAACGCAAAACGAGAGACGTCAAACACTAGAAACTAATATGCCACACGGCAAGGAAACGCACAAAGGGAGAGGCACAAGCACAGAATAAAACAGGGCAAACAAGCAGCCAGAGGGGCGCACAGCATTTCACAGAGCAAATACACAGGAAATCAGGGTACATACTTGCCCGGGAACCTAGCTCGCGGGAACCGTACATTGAATGCTTCCCAGAGCACCCACCGCCAAGGGTCTCGTCCATCCACCGGGGACTCCATAACATCCGGAACCGGGCCAACAAACACCCGCAAACAGAGGACCCAAATGGTAGTACTCACGAGGCGAGTAGTTGCCACCCGGCACCACAGGAAGGGAACCTGCCCACCACGAAAGTTCTCTGGCCCGTCAGACAGCTGTAACTCGGCAATCTCCGTCCAGTGACCCAGCGGCAACACAGACGCCGGCAACACGTCCTCCAAGACCTCAACGCGCACCCTCACAGGGGCGAACGGGCCACAGGGCATCACCACAGGGGCACCCGCGGCCCCGGGCACACCACCAGACGACAGCAGGGAACCCAGATGGCGCGCATCCTTCCGTAACGTCACTACCAGGCCACGCCCAGCACCAGAGTCCATACCATCCCTGGCAGCGGAAGCCACCACCCCGCACTGCAGAGAGTCCCCTGGCGGAGAAAGAACCGAAGGCACGTCCGAGACACAGGCACCAGCACCGACAGGTACATGGACCTCCGCCACCACTAGCTGTGGAGACATCGACGTATCTGTATCGACACCGGCAACACTCGAAGACTCAGTCACTGAAGTCACCAACATTGGCCCATGCAGAAGACGAACGCCGGGAACGTTTGGGCACCGGCCGGATATTGTCAGAGCTGGAAGCGGACCCAGAAACACGGGCACCACGAGCCGGACGAACCGACGCCCGAGATAGAACGGCAGCAGCCTCCACCACATGGGGAACTGGGTCACACACCGCAGGAGGCTCCGCAGCCACCCCAGCACCCAGCACATTCGGGACCTGAGACACGGACACAGGGCCAGGCGCAGCATCCGAAGACGAGGGAGAAGACGGCAACGCCACACAGGGAGCACCAGGAAGGCCCACATTAGCAGCTAGGACAGGGACAGGATCAGGCAGACCAACCTACGGTACCGCAATACCAAGAGGAGGGTCGGCAACAACCGGAGGAACGTCAGGCATCGCCGGGGGAGCTGCAGCAGCGAACGGCGGGATGCGCACCTCCTCAACATCTTCAAAGGCTGCCTCCAGCGGGATCGGCGGGAAATCCTCTTCTCGGAACAAGTTGACAGGAGCTGCTGGGGTAGCAGAGCACCCTGCAGCCTGATGCCCCAACAGGCCAGATCGGAAACAGGTACGAGGCTGCCGGGCATAATACACCCGGACGTAGTATCCCATAAGCCAGACAGAAGAAGGTATATCCACCGCAGGCACATTCCCAACGTGCGAATGTTCGTTCGCCTGCCAGCATACCGGCCCGAGGAGAGCGTGTTCACCCGCACGCTGACAACAGTACCAAACCCCCCGAAGTAACGCCGTAGGAGGTCGTCAGGAAACTCCAGGGGCGCTCCATGGATGCTGACATAAGTTAGGGCTCCACTACGATCCGAGATCGCCACAGAGCCGGCATCACCCGGCAACGACAACATACGCCCCGCGTACCGACGGAGGAAGTCTCGGTACTCCTCCTCCCTCACGAACTTGAGAACAACCCGGTGAGCAGTAACAAGCTCAATACCATAGACAGCCTCCACCGGGATACGAAGCATGTCACACATAACCACCTCAACATCCAAATATCGAGCCCAACCCAAGGAATTCACACGCACAACAGGGGGAAGAAGGCCTCCCATGTCAAACTTGCCACGTGAACACGCAACCGGGAAGCAACACAAACTGGGGGGTGGGGGGCAGAGACGCCCACACCATCTGGCGACTGAAATGGCAAACAACCCCAACAGCCACTTAGGGTCGGCAAGACGTCCTCACTCCACGGCCGCCAGCAGTTGACTCCCGGGCTGTCCTGTGCCAACTCAACTTTGCTTCTGGCTCAGATGCATCCGTCTAGGTGTTGTCGTTCGTGTCAGCGTGTCAACCAAGAATCCGGATTGCCACGGCTTCATTCATGCTAGTGTAAATGAATGTGTGTGTGCGTAATGCTGTAAACTACGGAGTCGATTCACAAGTGAAAGGAGCCGGGTTCGATTCCTGCGGCATGGCAGAGACGTCTGTGCACAGTTCCCTCCATCTGATGCCGCCTGAGGCCTAAGAGGCTTCCTGCTCGCTGGCGAGTCATGCAAAACTCAAACCCATAGACTAACTTCACTGTGTGAATACAATGTATGCATTTCATCAACCAAATCTCTACTAGCATGACTTGATGATCTTGTACTCAGTCACTCGAGGAATTAGCGTCCCACACATACTTACACACACACACACACACACACACACACAAATCCATTTGATGTTGCACAAGGAAAATATTCCTGAGGCATGACACTGTCATCAACCAGCCCGTCCTCTGCAGTTGCCATGTCACAAAAATGATGTACTAAATGGCCCCGAACCTAACCTAAGTGATGGACCAGATATAGAAAATGTAACAGCCCGTTACTTTTGCGCGTCGTTATGATTTATAGTACAACATATTTTGACGTGAAAATATAATGTCTTATTCGAGAGGCCAGGTTGTACGTCACTATGGAGATCCGTTTTCTATACGGTCGCCTAACGCGGTTATGATGGGGCCTTTCTGTAAATAAATACTTCGTCCATTTACTGTACTTTAATCGCTTATTTTCATTCGTTTATTATTTAATTTATTATTATTTTTTTATTTTTTGTTAATTTAAATATATAACAATACTTGGTAAGTGTCCGTAACTCTTAGTCAGACGAGAAACAATGGTGTGAAAGTGGAACAAGCTTCGGGCGTGATTTTTCGTGTGTACTGGTCCAGTACTGTGTGGTTCAGTTCCTGAGCCCATTATCTATATCTCTAAGAGAGAATGCTTGTCCAAGGTTGGAGGCCAGGCGCCTGGTGCTAGCCTCACCCAGCTTTACAGGGGGGAGCTGTCTGGTTTACAGAACGGACATAGGCTCGTCATGGTCGGCATAAGTTATATGCTTTAAGAAATATTATTTGTAGAGATTCCCCCAGGCGATTTTCAAAGAGTCAAGTGCGAAATATTTGGTGTGTTTCCCCTAGAGTTTTACTGATTATAATGTTTTCTGAGAGACTCGTACAGTTGTTTCAGTGCTTCTTTGTAATATATTTTCCAAGAGAAAGGGGGAAAGGGGATGAGAGGGGAGGGAGGACGAAGGGGTGGCCAAAGGGTGATCCCTTTGGTCGAAGGGGTGGCCAAAGGGTGATCCAAAGGGTGATTCCAGATCCCTATCTCCCCCCACCTATATAATTAGAGATATATAGGTGGGGGGAGATAGAGTTAACAAGGGGAGAAGAAGGGGAAAGGGTAGAAAGAGTGGAGGAAGAGACCCAGATACAGCTGGGTACACCTTCTATATACTGTGTATATCACTAAGAACCATGACCCGACTAGGACTCGAACCTGCATAGCCAGAGCTCACCCTCCGGCGTACACAGTACTGACATAACTTCACTTCAAGATTTCTCCTTGTACTGTGTGTGTGTGTGTGAATGTGTACTTACCTAGTTACCTAGTTGTGCTTGCGAGGGTTGAGCTCTGGCTCTTTGGTCCCGCCTCTCAACCGTCAATCAACAGGTGTACAGGTTCCAAAGCCTATTGGGCTCAATCATATCTACACTTGAGACTGTATATGGAGTCAGCCTCCACCACATCACTGCCTAATGCATTACATTTGTCTACTACTCTGACACTGAAAAAAATCTTTCTAACGTCTCTATGGCTCCTTTGGGCACTCAATTTCCACATGTGTCCCCTAGTGCGTGTACCCCCTGGTGCTAAATAGTCTGTCTTTATCTACCATATCAATTCCTGTGTGTGTGCGCGCATGCGTGCGTGCGCGTACGTGTGCGTGGGGTGGTCCTAACAGCCGTCCGAGCCGCCCATGCAATAAAGTTAGCAGTATCAATATCTGCAACATTCACACCTGTTCCTGAAGACCAAGTGTAGTGCAGCAGCCCTTCGCCTTGGTGTCACATTTCACATTGAGTACAAGTGTATTGCAAAAAGGTGTAGGGCAACTGTAAATCTTGCATGGTCTGCACTGCGGAAGCTGCAAAGGTTGGCAAGCAAGACATAGTGAAGTGAACTGCTATCATCAAGAGGAACCTTCCACAGCAGAAAGAGAAACTCAATATCCGCAGGGCCCAAACCCTGACGATCCAGCACGTCGTCCAGAGGATTGCANGCGCGGACACACCGTCCCTCCTGCCTGGCCACAGCACACTAATGACGCCCGTCAAGGGTAACAGAGTCCCTGCAAGCTGTTGTTCTGTCTCAGCACCTTTACTATCGTGACATTTTGTGTTTTAAATTGAATTTGAATTTGCAATCATGGTAGAGCACCGGGGTTGCTGGGATTCCTGTGTCTTTGGTTCATATAGCACTCTCGTGCATTTCCTATGGCATATGTAAAAACTTTAACTCATAACTTGATGGATCTGTATTGGTGCTTTATTTTGCGGGAACATCTGTGATGAAACTTTACGAGAGCGGACCGCTGTCGTAGTGCCGAGGCGTCGTAATACCCGTGTAAAAGTGTTATCTTGAGGTTATCTTGAGATGATTTCGGGGCTTTAGTGTCCCCGCGGCCCGGTCCTCGACCAGGCCTCCACCCCCGGAGGAGCAGCCGTGACAGCTGACTAACACCCAGGTACCTATTTTTACTGCTAGGTAACAGGGCCAGGGTGAAAGAAACTCTGCCCATTGTTCCTCGCCGGCGCCCGGGATTGAACCGGGACCACAGGATCACAAGTCCAGTGTGCTGTCCGCTCGGCCGACCGGTGTGGGCATTGCATGTATTTAATACACATGAAATGAGACATACATACATACGGTCAAATTTGTCACTCACTGGTTAATGAACTGATTTTTGAGGGAATCGCCTCACAAGAGTGAGGTTGTGCCTCACCTAAACACCTTCCACCAAAAGTAACTGTGAGTGTGGCGAGGAGTGAAGTCTGGCGAGATGTACACGCGCGCGGGGACACTTTCTATATGCACTAACACAATATGGTTGACCATACCCAACTCCAACATGTTTAACAACTCATCACGTTAACAACTCCCATACACGTTAACAACTCCATACACGTAACAACTCCATACACGTTAACACTCGATACACGTTAACAACTCCATGACACGTTAACAACTCCATACACGTTACAACTCCATACACGTTACAACTCCATACACGTTAACAACTCCAACACGTTAACAACTCCACACACGTTAACAACTCCATACACGTTAACAACTCCACATACGTTAACAACTCCACACACTTAACAACTCACACACGTTAACAACTCCACACACGTTAACAACTCCATACACGTTAAACAACTCCACACGTTAACATTCCCACACTTTAACATTTCCACACACATTAACAACTCCATACTAACAACTCCACACACTTACAATGGCAAATGAGCTTGAAAATTCAGATTGAAATAAGTAAGAAGCAAGCTGATAGACACTGTACAAATAAACGGCAGCCATAACATGGGGTTCCTGCGTACCGTGTTATGATAACGGGGAACTGTGTTATATGCGCGTTATATGCGATGGTCACGTTTTGTGCGCTTTCAGGCGTGGGTTCATACTGGGCTGCATACTGATGAGTGGGTCTCGCGAAGGTTGTACATAACGGTCAGACTCCTTTGTTGAAATTTCTGAAGGCTATTCGAAGGAAGGTCAGTTTGGCATACTATATTGTGTGCGCCTGTGTATTTACTATTTGTATCGGCAGAATCGAGCTATTGCTCTTGGACCCCGCCTTTCTAACCTATTTATTATATAAATAAATATATAAATATGTTTATTCAGGTAAGGTACATACATACAAGGGATGTTACATTAATGGATCGATTTATAGATAGAGCTAGTACATACAATGCCTAAAGCCACTATTACGCAATGCGTTTCGGGCAAATTCTTCCTCTATTATGTCTACTATATATATATATTTCTCTCTAACACAGGCGTGCACACATCCCGGGAAGCAGCCCGTAACAGATGTCTTACTCATAGGTACCTATTTACTGCTAGGTGTATTAACCTATTAACAGTAAAGGTGTGTTTAAAGGCGTGAGGCGTGTTTTTATATATCAGGGTGAAGAAACTGTGCTCATTTGTTTCTGTCTCTGACGGGAATGAAACCCGGGCCCTTAGGACTACGACCCTAGAGTGCTGTCCACTCAGCCGTGAGGCTCCCAAAGGGTGTGTGGAGGATTGGGTGTACTCACCTAGTTGAACTCATCTAGTGTGCTTGTGGGGTTTGAGCTCTGGCTCTTTGGTCCCGCCTCTCAACTGTCAATCAACTGGTGTACAGATTTCTGAGCCTACTGGGCTCTATCATATTTATGTTTGAAACTGTGACTAGAGTCAGCCTCTACCACATCACTGCCTAATGCATTCCATCTGTTAATTACTCTGACACTGGAAAAGCTGTTTCTAGCGTCCCTGTGGCTTATTTGGGTACTCAGTTTCCACCCATTTGGGTACACAGTTCCCACCTGTGTCCGCTTGTTCTCGTACCACCTGTGTTAAACAGTTTATTTTTTCTACCCTGTCAATTCCTCTGAGAATTTATAGGTAGTGATCATGTCCCCCCCTAACTTTTCTGTCTTCTAGTGTCGTGAGGTTAGTTACAATAATCTTTCCTCGTTGCTGATTCCTCTCAGCTCGGGGGACTAGCCTGGTGGCATACCTCTCAGCATATGTGCGTGCGTGCGTGCGTGTGTGCATCTGTGTCAGGGGTGAGGGGAAGCAGCGAGAGTGGTGTTGGAGACCAATAACAAAGCACGAGTCACTCAGGAAAGAATGAGCCCCGTTATAGTCTTGTCCCACACGGGGCGGGAGGTGCCGTGACTCGCCTCCCGCCACCAACAAAGGCTCCACAATATCAGCCGGGGAGCATGTGTCCGTGAAGGCTGTCTTTCTATGCCACACCATCGATAAGTCTGCAGACATAAAATATACAGCAGCAAAGATTTAAAAGTTTCCTTCTTATACAATATGTTTGCAAGAGTCCGAGGACTGGGCCTTGACGTGCGCGTGTCAAGGCACTCACAGTGTTGTTGGTTCTCAAATGATAAGACGATTACTAGGAGATAGTGCTTCTGTTTATTTGTATTGAATTGTAGTTTGTAAAATATGTCTGCTCATTTTAAGAACTAACCAGTGTGGCGTTTTGAACCCTGAAGACAATTAGACTTAAACATTTACATCTGGGTCTTCTTGCAGGTCGGTGTTCGATCCCCAATGGTCATGTCGTTTGGGCACAATTCTTTCCTTCCGTTCTATTCCGGCTCCTTGTCCTCGTATCCCTCCAAGTGCTATATTGTCATACTGGCTTAACACTTTCCCCTCATAATTACCTTTACCTTACACCAGAGGTGTAAGGACGCTCACTGAACGCTCACTGGACGTCCAGGAAGCGAATCATCCAATCGGGATAAAAGAACGTTTAATGTCATCTGCACCACCAACATGGCAATGACCTTGTTCTTCCAGCTCCAGACCCCGTTCTTCGGCTTCAGACCTCGTTCGTGCGGCTCCAGACCTCGTTCTTGCGGCTCCAGACCCCGTCTTCGGCTTCAGACCTCGTTCGTGCGGCTCCAGACCTCGTTCTTGCGGCTCCAGACCCCGTTCTTGCGGCGCCAGACCTCGTTCTTGCGGCTCCAGACCTCGTTCTTGCGGTTCCAGACCTCGTTCTTGCGGTTCCAGACCTCGTTCTTGCGGTTCCAGACCTCGTTCTTGCGGCGCTGAAGTCTGCATATAACCAATATAACCTTGTCCGGAATTCGAAGCGATAGACGCGAAGTAGTGCGCGTGTGTTAGAAAGATACATGAAAAGTAAGGTAAATATGAGGCGAAAACACCAAGCCAGTATGACAGTAGAGCACTTGGAAGGCATATGAGGACAGGACAGGAGCTGGGAGAGGAGAACGGTGCCTACCCACTTGGACCATCGGGAATCAACCTCAGAACTTGCAAGGAGCGAGGCCTTCGCTCTACCGACCAGTCCAAGTAGATGGCGAGGAAGACACGAGAGTTATTCCGTCACAAGAGCGGTAGACGGAAGATGGGGCATAGTATATATTTTCCCGTAATATACCGCACACATCAACAATGAGTGAGGCAGAGTATGATCAGAAAGCGCCGCTATAAGCCAGTGTGACCAGCACGTGAAGGTGTGTGAGGACTGAGAAAGAGCTGGATGTGAGGATAGAGTGGGCGAACAGTGCCCATCTACTTGGACCATTGAGGATCGAACCCTTACCTTGCAAAGAGTAAGACAGTCGTTGTTGCGACCAGTTCAAGAGCGGACTTTTATAAATCTGCAGTAAGAAAGTAATGTGTGTATTATCTAGGGGTCACAGTGTTGGCGGTATTTAACATCATAATCTCTACCATAAAGTCTCTCAAACAATGTTCAAAGATTCTCATGTACTGGAAGCATAACTGTGTAACAATAGTTAAATATTCGCTTAAACACTGACAAAAAATGATTGTTTAATTTTTAATATTATATTAAAAACGCAGCTTACATAAGAATACTGGAATTGTTTACTAAGCGAATCGATACGCATGTGCGCATGCCTTCATTATGGGCGGTGGCAGGCGGGCGGGGCCGGTGGCAGGCGGGCGGGCGGGGGCGGAGGAAGGCGGGCGGGGGCGGTAGCAGGCGGGTGGGGGCGGAGGCAGGCGGGCGGGGGCGGAGGCAGGCGGGCGGGGGCGGTGGCAGGCGGACGGGGACGGAGGAAGGCGGGCGGGCGGGGGCGGAGGAAGGCGGGCGGGGCGGTGGCAGGCGGGCGGGGCCGGTGGCAGGCGGGCGGGCGGGGGCGGAGGAAGGCGGGCGGGGCGGAGGCAGGCGGGTGGGGGCGGAGGGAGGCGGGCGGGGGCGGAGGGAGGCGGGCGGGGGCGGTGGCAGGCGGACGGGGACGGAGGAAGGCGGGCGGGGCGGAGGCAGGCGGACGGGGGCGGTGGCAGGCGGGCGGACATATAGTCCTGACCAGGATTTAACTAACATTTACGCACCCGAACCTGTACATCTTTTCTCAATCTTTGGCGGCTTTGTTTACCTTTATCAAACAGTTTATGAGCTCCGAAGCACCAGGAAGCTACTTAGCCAGGCCTAGTATAGCACATATGGGTCTGTACACACCAGTGACATAGTGCTACCTTTTGAGGCCCGACACTGCATGTTGGTGCATTGGTCCAATTGCTTGCTATAAGTAGTGTCGGTTTTGGAGGATGAGCTGAGTTATTGACACCGTGGGTGGTGATGGTTAAGGCTTTAGGTGGTGAGAGAGGGCGTAGGTGTGGTTATTGACACGGAGGGTGATGATGGTTAAGGCTTTAGGTGGTGAGAGGGGGCGTAAGTGTGGTTATTGACACGGAAGGTGGTGACTGGTAAGGCTTTATGTGGTGAGAATAAAGGCTTTAGGAAAGGTGTGGTTATTGACACGGTGGGTGGTGACTGGTTAAGGCAGGGCGAGGCAGGCAGGTTAAACCGCCTCACAGCGCCAAGGTCACGTCCATAATAGCTGCCGATGTTTTTTTCGTGGTATTGTTGACGTAATCCAGACAACCGGTTAGAGGCAGCAAAGGTGGGGGTTCGTCAGGGGTGTTCCAGTCCTGACATTAACCCCTCACTCTCTTCCCCCACTGCTCATCACCCACGCCTCCCCCTCCCTGACCACACTGCCTCCCCCTTCACACGTCCTCCAACCACTCTCAGCTCAACCCGTCCTCTTAAAAATAACGTCGCTTTTTGCCCGTCTGCGCGCTTTGGCCAAAAATGGACGTAATTTGAAATGAAATCGGCTCACGAAAGTGACGTACTGTCCCGTTTTCTGTTTGAAGTCCTCCGGCTTACTCGGTTAGGTTAGGAGAGGAAACTTTCAATTAACGGTTTTCATAACGTTTTGAAACCTTAGGAGAATTTCCTGCCCTCCTAACCTATCAGAGGACCCTCAACTTGCTGTTGTAGAAATAAAAAATAAAAAAATTATTTTAAATTTTAAATTACGTCCATTTTCGGCGATTCGGGCAAACGGCCAAATTCAAGCGTAATTTGTCCGAGGACAGGTAAGTGGTACTACCTGCCTGAATGTGCTGCAGGGAGAGTGAGAGTGGTGCACACACCTCGTGTGTGTGTGTGTGTTCTAGCGGCTCAGTGGACAGCGCTCGTGGGTCGCAGTCCTAAGGGGACTGGTCGACTCCTGGTCCAGGCATAAACAAACAGGCAGAATTGCTTTCATTCTGATGCCCCTGTTCACCTAGCAGTAAATAGGTTCCTGGGAGATAGGCAATTGCCACAGGCTGCTTCCTGGGGATATGTGTGTATGTGTGCGCGTGTGTGTATGTGTGCACGTGTGTTAGAGAAATATATGTGGTAGACATAAGAGGAAAAATAGATTTGTTATAAAGGCGAGGTCCAAGAGCTAATTAGCTCGTTTGTATAGCCACAAATAGCAAATGCAAATAGTAAATACAGTCACGAAATACAAGAGAGTGATACTGGTGATAATAGGACTGGCACCATGATAGTGAGGGAGGTGCTGGAGCCGGGAAGATGTACTGAAGGTTGACTTAAGGGAAGGGCCACCATCCTCGGCCCTTAGAGACGACCAGGCAGGGCAGTGAGTGCTGAGGCGGCTCCTACACCAACACCAACACCTCAGCACGCGCCTGGGTGTTGGAGAAGCACTATGATTTACCGAGAATCTTTGAGGTTTAGTGCAAGGAATTGTTCTGCAATGATAGGATTTGTCCTGCAACAAGACCTGATGGTTTACCGCGAGGCTTTGTGAAGTAAAGTGAGCTGTTTTAGTTATGTGTGTGTAATTCACCTAATCTTATAAAGGTTCCAGTAGGATTTATTACATGTTAAAACTGAAATCAAAGTAGAGATAGAGTATAACACAACTCTGGTCTCGTCCACAGCTGCTGCAACACAGCTCTGGTCTCGTCCACACCTGCTGCAACACAACTCTGGTCTCGTCCACAGCTGCTGCAACACAGCTCTGGTCTCGTCCACAGCTGCTGCAACACAGCTCTGGTCTCGTCCACAGCTGCTGCAACACAGCTCTGGTCTCGTCCACACCTGCTGCAACACAGCTCTGGTCTCGTCCACACCTGCTGCAACACAACTCTAGTCTCGTCCACAGCTGCTGCAACACAGCTCTGGTCTCGTCCACACCTGCTGCAACACAACTCTGGTCTCGTCCACACCTGCTGCAACACAAGCTCTGGTCTCGTCCACACCTGCTGCAACACAACTCTGGTCTCGTCCACACCTGCTGCACACACTATACGTGTAACAGCCAGTCCTCGCTACACACTTTCACACCTTATAAATACAGTCACTAAAACAGACTATTACCGACGTTGAGGCAAAGTATCTGAGGGTACTACCGTCCATCATTAGACGTTATAATTATGTCTCGTCAAGGACTCCCTAAGGGTGCCGGAACT
>WNGS01109635.1:12740028-12771506 GCA_020271785.1 Procambarus virginalis | reverse complement strand
ATGGCTTAAGATGCCAGAGCTTCAGAATGACGACATTCAGGCACAAGACGATGTATTACTGTAGGTCAAAAGGAAAGAAACGTGAGAATTAAGGAAACTGTAGGAGGTCTGTATGGTCTACACACCAGACGACTCCTGTTTATATCCACCCAAACTCACTCATACCGTCTCTAACCTGAGCCAGACCACGTCTCTAACCCGAGCCAGACCACGTCCCTAACCTGAGCCAGACCACGTCCCTAACCGAGCCAGACCACGTCTCTAACCCGAGCCAGACCACACGTCTCTAACCGAGCCAGACCACGTCTCTAACCCGAGCCAGACACGTCCCTAACCTGAGCCAGACCACGTCCCTAACCCGAGCCAGACCACGTCTCTACCCGAGCCAGACCACAGTCTCTAACCCGAGCCAGACCACGTCTCTAACCTGAGCCAGACCACGTCTCTAACCCGAGCCAGACCACGTCCCTAACCGAGCCAGACCACGTCTCTAACCTGAGCCAGACCACGTCTCTACCCGAGCCAGACCACGTCTCTAACCCGAGCCAGACCACGTCTCTAACCTGAGCAGACCACGTCTCTAACCTGAGCCAGACCACGTCCTCTACACTGAGCCAGACCACGTCCCTAACCGAGCAGACCACGTCCCTAACCCAGCCAGACCACGTCCCTAACCCGAGCCAGACCACGTCTCTAACCTGAGCCAGACCACACGCCTCTAACCTGAGCCAGACACGTCTCTAACCTGAGCCAGACCACGTCTCTAACTGAGCCAGACCACGCCTCTAACCTGAGCCAGACCACATCCCTAACCCGTGCCAGACCACGTCTCTAACCCGAGCCAGACCACGTCTCTAACCTGAGCCAGACCACGTCTCTAACCTGAGCCAGACCACGTCCCTAACCCGAGCCAGACCACGTCCTAACCCGAGCCAGACCACGTCTCTAACCTGAGCCAGACCACGTCCTAACCCGAGCCAGACCACGTCCCTAACCGAGAGCCAGACCACGTCCCTAACCCGAGCCAGACCACGCCTCTAACCTGAGCCAGACCACGCCTCTACCTGAGCCAGACCACGTCTCTAACCGAGCCAGACCACGTCTCAGACTCCGGTAATCTGTGGTCAATCTTGATTAGAATGTTCGTTGTCGTGGAGATGAAGCCAATACTAAGGGGGTGTCCACTTGGCTGACCAGGAAGCAAGCCAGAATAATGCCCTAGTTCCCAAGGACTTATTTATTGCTAGATGAACAGTGGCATCAGGTGAAAGGAAACAGTACCCACATCAATTTTGTCCTGTCCGGGAATTGAACCCGGGTCCCACGGTTATAAGCCGAGTACATAGACTAGTGTACTAAGACTAAAGGGGTAGTGTTAGGACTGGTTATGGTACGACAAGTTTGCTGCATGGTACGATGACTTCGCCATGGTAGCAGAGGCTTGGTTGGCTTGAGTTACCGAAGACTTGTACGAGGTCACAAGGTTGGATGTGAAGGTACGAGAGGACAGCGCTAGACAACATTAGGTGAAGACACGAGATATAGGAGTCAGTAGTATATGTTGTTAAAAAGCTACGACTCAATGGATCAATGAGACTACGAAGGGTATGTTAAATACCGTTAAGGGTAATATTCCAAGGAACTTATCTTCATTGATAACTTGCCACACAGGCGGCATATACCGGAAGTGAGGAACTTCCGGTTGCAAATTACCTTGAACAAGAATTTGTTGCACTTAACATTTAATTAAATTACCCCTTGTAATTATAGGGTTGTGATTATAATTTTGTTGGGCAGCTGACCATTAGATAAACTTCGTTATTTTATATTTGCTGCTCATTAACGTTGTTGGCGTTAGCCGCGACAGTGGGCAACACGTGAGCGCCACTCAGTCAGGCTAAGGCTTAGCCCTGGATGGGTGAGGGGTGAAGGCAGCCTCCCTAAGGCTCACAACCTTGCTAAGGCTCCTTGTGGTCACTCTGCCTTCCCTAACAGGCTTCCCGCCCCTCCCCCCCCCAACACTGGCTTACCATAACTTGGTTCAGAGCTCAGGTGAGGAAACCAGCGGCAGTGAGGTGTGAGGACACCCAGTACCACACCTGGCAGCCGTGTGAGGACACCCAGTACCACACCTGGCAGCCGTGTGAGGACACCCAGTACCACACCTGGCAGCAGTGTGAGGTGTGAGGACACCCAGTATCACACCTGGCAGCCGTGTGAGGTGTGAGGACACCCAGTACCACACCTGGCAGCCGTGTGAGGTGTGAGGACACCCAGTACCACACCTGGCAACCGTGTGAGGTGTGAGGACACCCAGTACCACACCTGGAGCCGTGTGAGGTGTGAGGACACCCAGTACCACACCTAGCAGCCGTGTGAGGTGTGAGGACACCCAGTACCACACCTAGCAGCCGTGTGAGGTGTGAGGACACCCAGTACCACACCTGGCAGCCGTGTGAGGACACCCAGTACCACACCTGGCAGCCGTGTGTGGACTCACTCCATTCAAACTTTTCTAATGGTGCCTTTAGAAGTAGCGTTGTCAAGGCTGTTCTTGTGTGCGAGACTGTGCCCACTGCCACACTGACAGTGGTCTGTCAGACACGTGATGACAGGAATCTGCCAAATGCTCCAGAAGCCCCAAATTGAGTTATTATGTAGATACACATTGAAAACTTTCAAAGTTGTTGCAGCGCGTGAGATAGAAGAGGTTGCCGTGGGAGGAGAAGACGAGAGGTTGCCGTGGGAGGGGAAGACGAGAGGTTGCTGTGGGAGGGGAAGACGAGAGGTTGCCGTGGGCGTGTGTGTGTAACACTCACCATGGCGTCGATCCCCATGGCTGGCGGGCGGGAGTGAGCAGGGCGGTGTACGGCAGCAAAGAGGCAACTGGTCGGCCAGGACGAGATAACGTCCACTCCGCCGTCGCCTCCGCCTCCCGGATGCTCACGCAGGCGCCCACCGTCGCCACTCCGCTGCCCCCACCCCCTGCCCCTTGCTTTATTGGCGCCTCGCTCTTAATAGTCTACGCAGCCTAGTGTGTTTACCAGTGATCTACATACTCATAGTGCCCTGATCTTTGGAGACTTCGGGGGTATTGATTTTGCGTTGCCTGCGGCTACAGTTGGATGCTTCCATTACACCGTAAATCGAGTCTTGTCTAGCTAGAGAGGTGCAGTGTGTGAATAGCCTCATCCGCCAGCAATCCTCACTAGTCCAGGTGAGGCGGAAGCTAAGGTTGTCTAAACGCACCGTCGGTTAAGGCAGTCCTGTGACGTCACTCATGGCTCCTTAAACTGGAGGAATAAATCCATACCTTAAAGAAGCCCGGGATAGGGAGGGAAATGGAAGGGCTGAGACGGGGGTGGAGGGAGCTTGGTGAGAGGGAGGGTAATGAGGGGTATCATGATGGCTCTGTTAAATTCATGAGTAACCTTTGTATCGTCGGCGAGAGGTATACTGGACGACACCTGCACGGGGGACTTGGAGGAACTGATGGTTCACACTGGCAGTGGAGAGGTGCTTGGGGAGGGAGGGGGAACGGGTGAGGTACTAGAGGGAGGGAAGATGGTGCAGGTACGGTAGTGATGATGTATATGTTTATACCAGTATACAGTGTCAAAATATTTAGCAGTATAGCTGGCGGGCAGTGCTAAAAATCGTCATGGGGGTCTGAATGTGTCCCTGGCACTCTGTTCTCTTTTGAATTATGGCGACCCCGACCAGCCTATGTTCATCCCGGACCCCAGACCCTTCCCTCTGCCAGTTTGGGTGAGGCTGACCCCAAGCGTGTGGGCTCAAACTCTGAAGACATAGACATTCCCTCGTATAATATTGATTAATACTGATTAAGAATGTGGAGAATAAAAATCTCTGTAGTCTTTTTTGCTACACAATCTCCCAGGGATGTCCTGGCCCGCCAAGGCTCTACGGCAGTCTTTTCACTTCCGTAATTCGCCATTTTAAATGTACAGTTTTTCATGTATTTGTTTAATTTTTTTATTTCTTTTACATTGTAAAGATATGTGATTTTACAAAGGGTGAATATGGGCGCTCGATCACAGATGACAGCTCTAGAACTGGTCTTATTTTATGGTATACCTTTAGTTACTTTTGCCACACTTCCTGAGTCTGAGGTGTGGCGTGTGTGTGTGTAGGGTGTGGCGTATGTGTAGGGTGTGGCGTGTGTGTGTGTAGGATGTAGCGTATGTGTGTGTAGGGTGTGGCGTATGTGTAGGGTGTGGTGTGTGTGTGTGTAGGGTGTGGCGTATGTGTGTGTAGGGTGTGGCGTATGTGTAGGGTGTGGCGTGTGTGTGTGTGTAGGGTGTGGCGTGTGTAGGGTGTGGCGTGTGGTACAACCATTACATGCTGAACATAAAAGGCCAGAAGGATCATGCAATAAAATTCATCTTATTTAATAGTTACTTTATTTGTACAAAGTATTCGTGAAGCAGTAAAATAAATACAGGCGATAAATATGTTTTTCTTCTCATATTTACACGAAATAAAGGCACGACTCTGACAGTGAAGGGGGGGGGGGGGGTTGACACACAGTGAAGGGGGGGGGGTTGACACACACAGTGAAGGGGGGCAGGTTGACACACACAGTGAAGGGGGGCAGGTTTACTCACAGTGAAGGGGGCAGGTTGACACACAGTGAAGGGGGCAGGTTGACACACAGTGAAGGGGGGCAGGTTGACACACACAGTGAAGGGGGCAGGTTGACACACAGTGAAGGGGGGCAGGTTGACACACAGTGAAGGGGGGGCAGGTTGACACACAGTGAAGGGGGCAGGTTGACACACAGTGAAGGGGGGCAGGTTGACACACAGTGAAGGGGGGCAGGTTGACACACAGTGAAGGGGGGCAGGTTGACACACAGTGAAGAGGGGCAGGTTGACACACAGTGAAGAGGGGCAGGTTGACACACAGTGAAGAGGGGCAGGTTGACACACAGTGAAGGGGGGCAGGTTGACACACAGTGAAAAGGGGCAGGTTGACACACAGTGAAGGGGGGTAGGTTGACACACAGTGAAGAGGGGCAGGTTGACACACAGTGAAGAGGGGCAGGTTGACACACAGTGAAGAGGGGCAGGTTGACACACAGTGAAGGGGGGCAGGTTGACACACAGTGAAAAGGGGCAGGTTGACACACAGTGAAGGGGGGTAGGTTGACACACAGTGAAGAGGGGCAGGTTGACACACAGTGAAGAGGGGCAGGTTGACACACAGTGAAGGGGGCAGGTTGACACACAGTGAAGAGGGGCAGGTTGACACACAGTGAAGAGGGGCAGGTTGACACACAGTGAAGGGGGGCAGTTGACACACAGTGAAGAGGGGCAGGTTGACACACAGTGAAGGGGGGTAGGTTGACACACACAGTGAAGGGGGGTAGGTTGACACACACAGTGAAGGGGGGCAGGTTGACACACAGTGAAGAGGGGCAGGTTGACACACAGTGAAGGGGGGCAGGTTGACACACAGTGAAGGGGGGCAGGTTGACACACAGTGAAGGGGGGCAGGTTGACACACAGTGAAGGGGGGCAGGTTGACACACAGTGAAGGGGGGCAGGTTGACACACAGTGAAGGGGGGCAGGTTGACACACAGTGAAGGGGGGCAGGTTGACACACAGTGAAGGGGGGCAGGTTGACACACAGTGAAGGGGGGCAGGTTGACACACAGTGAAGGGGGGCAGGTTGACACACAGTGAAGGGGGCAGGTTGACACACACAAAGGACCTTACTCTGTTATATGAGACTTAAACATTACGACTCATATAGACGGATACAACTATGTACAAGACAATATATCTGACACAGGATTACACACCTGGTTCTCCAAACCTGACACATTGTTTAAGGACACAAACAACGTTCATACTAATTGCACACTTAGTTGTTCACAAATGTAACATTTCACGCTAAATACTGCGAACATATTTAATGTTAAACATTGCCAGCACCCCACACACGTGTGCACCATGTCTGTACACGTGTGCACCATGTCTGTACACGTGTGCACCATGTCTGTACACGTGTGCACTGAATCTGTACTGCTGAGTTAATTGTTTAATGTGCACACACATAAAATCAAAGGTATATATATATATATATATATATATATATATATATATATATATATATATATATATATATATATATGTGTGCAACAATGATCCCAAAAACACTGATCTTCAGTGTGCAGTTCAGGTCTGAAGAAGGCTTGAAAAACAAGTCGAAAGTGCTTAGCTGTTATCTTTTAAGTTATCACTATGGTTATTCTGCACACACACACACACACACACACACACACACACACACACACACACACACACACACACACACACACACGTAACCTTACATCTAGGAATAATATAATTAAACATTAATAATAATGGTTAATACCGGAGAATAATACAGCATTAAAAGGCATTAAAAGACTCGTATAACTAAAAATAATGTAAACCTTGAGTAAAGTTATTAGGAATACAAGTTTCGTGTTATGGTTGACACACTGGGACTCGCTGGTCGTCACTCTAGGAAGCACTCTAGGACGGTTCAGAGTGCAAGGGGAGTGAGGGGGGGGGGATGTGTTGACAGGTCTTTAATCCTTATTTCCTCCTGATGATGACGGTGAAAGTAAATTCGACACTCCTTTGAACTTGACGCTCAAGTTCAGCTACATTTAGCTCTGGTGTTCATGGTTTACTGTTTCTCCGGCCCTTCACCTACTCTTCGGCCCTACATGGCGTCCCTTCACTGAGGCGACCAGTCGTGGCGACCAGTCGTGGCGTGGCGACCAGTCGTGGCGCGGCGACCAGTCGTGGCGCGGCGAGCACCTCCTCGCCTTCCTTCTCATTATTGTTATCGTGTTTATTATCAGCAAGGTTATTGTTACTTATTCTTTTTAATGTGAGAAGTGCATATCTTTTACTGTGAGTGAGTGTGTGAGAGTGAGTGAGTGTGTGTGTGTGTGTGTGTGTGTGTGTGTGTGTGTGTGTGTGTGTGTGAGTGAGTGTGTGTGTGTGTGTGTGTGAATAAAAACACCTTACTATCAATATGTAAATTAGTGTAATTCTTGAGTTAAGTGTGGAGGAAGAAGAACTGGACACCAACATTTCGGTATGAAAAGTTCATATTTTTGTGTAGATTCACATTACGGTATTTTTGTTACATTTTTATCGTTTTGTTAAATTTTTCGTCGTGTTTAATTTGTCTTCTCTGGTTTATTAACTTTACTCCGATGAATTTTATTTAAGGATGTTTAGAACAGCGTTCCGAAGTGTTCCCGATATTCATCCTTGTTCCCCAATTTCCAGAATATATGTCCGATAGTTCAGATTAATGGTTAACAATTAGATTAAAAAAATAGTTATATTGGAAAATAAAACAGATTAGCTGATAAATATTAGACCGTCTCACCGCGTACTGAAGAGCGGCAAGAGCATTTCTAACGGAAGTCTTGGTGCGTCTGTTGCCATTGTGATAGAGAGTTGTGTTGGAGTTAATTTGTCATCCTCCTCCTCCTCGCTGTTGGAGTCTGGTGCTGAAGACTCGGCCTCCTTGGGTTGGCTGGCAGCTGCGCCAAGGTTAAAGGTTGGCCTTGACACTCGAGGAACAAGACTCTCGGGAGAGTCGTCCAATCTCTGTCCTCAGGAGATATGAGAAGCACAGAAGGGGCTGAGGAGAGAACTTCTACTGAGGGCTCTGCTGTTTTTGAGGCTTCTGGCTGGCTAGGCTGCACTGAGATGAGTACTGGGAACTCTTGGGACTCAGATGCTACCGGGGAACTTTGTGAGTTTTCTTCAGTGGAGATTGGAAGAACTGGGTCAGATTGACGGGGTGAAATTTCTTCCAAGGTGTCTGTCTGCGAATTTTTTAATTCCAAATCTTTGTCGTCTTGTTCTAAGGAGGAGCTAATCACAATCTCACTGACAGTCTTTATCGATGGTGGATCAGTTTTCGGCTCGTGGTTTTCTTGGTGTTCTTGCACCTCAGCTGCAGGTTTCTCCAAATCTCCTCCGAGATTTGCAGATACCGTGAAGGACATCACCATGTCTCCGTCCTCCGAGGCTGGTGATGCTGTTATTATTTCCGGCTCCTGATGATGCTGGGGTCTGGGGATCGTGGAAGGCTTCCCATCTGATGGGACTGGGCCAAACAGAGGTTTGAATCCACCCGACGACTCGAGGTGCTCTGTTCCTTCATCTGGAGGGCTCACAAAAATATTTTTAGTTTCCTGTGCTTCAAGCTCTTTTTCTTGTGGTTCAGAGGAAATTTCTCTAACACTAGTCCCCTCCTCCAAATATTTCTCCCCTTCCTCACCTTTTTCGTTCAAATGTTCTTCGACCTTTTCGCCCTTCTCGTCCAAATATTCTTTACTCTCTTCACCTTGTTTTTCCAAATGTTCTTCGCCTTTTTCATCTTGTTCCTCTAAATGTTCTTTGCCTTTTTTATCTTGTTCCTCCAAATGTTCTTTGCCTTTTTCCTCTTGTTCCTCTATATGTTCTTTGCCTTTTTCCTCTTGTTCCTCTAAATGTTCCTCTCCCTCCTTAACTTTCTCAAGTTTCTCATCTTCTGCTTCTTGTGGTGCTGATTTTAAAGCGCCAGAAAATGCATTTCTGAAAGGTCTGATTGGGATTCTGCGACTCGATCTTTCTTCATCACTCAGTTGTCGGTTAGATAGGAATTTCCCTCTCAGTTCTCGTAGGGTCTGACTTTTTTGTTGATTTATCTCTGGAAATATTGGGTTCGATGTTTCCGGCACATCCTTATGAGAGCTGTCTTCATCGTCCTTGGAGTCACTTACTGTGTCGGGTGTGTCTGTTGCCCGGTAACGTGCACTTAGCTGGTTCTTTCTGTTCTTTAAAAACTCTCTGAAGCGAGCCCGGAAGTCTGGGTTAATGATCTTCCTTCCGGTTTCGGCACCTGGTCCAGCGTCATGGTCTGGGTGTTGAGGTAAGTCGGCAGGAGTCTCGTGCCCCGCCTCTCCTCTGTCAGTATGCTCTTCATCTTCGGGATGCTGATGTGCACGATGAGAACTCTGCTTTGCTGCTTCAGCTGATTTATGAGATACCGTTATAGTTCTGGATTCAGCTGGGGACGTTTGTGCCGGCGAAGGTGGCTGATCGAAGTTTGGTTCTTCTTTAACGATGGATCGGGAGGTTTCCTGGACGTCTTGGTCTGTCCTCAGGATTTCTTTTACTTCGAGAACGTTATCTCCTTCACGCTGAGATAGCTTCGGTCTAAATCTATTAATTCTTCTGGTTCTGGGGTTGGGTGTAAATGAGCTAGTGTCTGGAATCTTTTCTGTTGTGGTGCTTGTGACATCTGGCTCGGAGCTTTCACTTGTTTCGGATATGCCTCTTAGTTTGTTTCGGTACCTTTTGAATCTGTCAGGATCCAAACTTCCTCTTCTAGATGAGGGTCGTTTTCTTGGGGTACTAATAGTGGTCGTGATGACGTCCTCCTCACTCACCGGTTGTTCCGTTGTGGTGAGTGGAGTGTTATTCCTCCTCCTGCTCTTCAGTCGGTTCAATCGATCTTGGATTCTTTGCCTGAAGGGCGCGAGTGTAGTCGTGTGTTCAGTTACTGTTGTTTTCACAGGGGATTCAGCTACCTCTGGATAGTCTTCTGGAATATCAGATTCTATTTCAGCTGGGAGCTCTGGTTCGTTCTCTTCAGGAGGTGGGGTGGTCGTTCGCGAGGTCAGACGTGTACGCAAGCGATTTCTAATGTTAGGACGGCGTCGTGGGAACGGTTTGTTAACTTCCGTCAATGGTTTTGGTGTGGTTGTGGTAAGGATTGCTTCTATGACGCCTTCTGTCACTTCTCCAGCATCCATGTGATCATTTTCGATAGGTAAAATTATATTTGATTCCTCTTCTATACTTTCTACTGCATTGATTATATCGTTTTGCAAGTTCTCTTCAGAAGGCTGTTGCGGAATGTCATCCTGAGGAGGATCATTGTTATCAAAGTGATGAGGATCGTTGTTATCGAAGTGATGAGGATTGTTGTTATCGAAGTGATGAGGATTGTTGTTATCGAAGTCATGAGGATCTTGTGGACTCTCAGAATCAAATACTACAGGTTGTGGTTGGAATACATCATCTTGCTGTTGGTTGTGGAAATCAGGTATCCTGGGGAACCCTCTGTGAACATGAGTTATCGGAGGCATAGTGAGAACGAATGGTTTTTCTGTCGTCTCTTCGGTTACGGGTTGCGGCTCTAGTCTTGTAAACACCGGCAATCTATCATTCGATTGTTGGAAAGGAGTGTGAAAATCTGAGTTTTCCAGGCCCGTTATAAGGGCGGAGGGAGTGGTAGGTTGTTGAGTTGTTGGTCTGCGTTGTCTCCCAGGTCTTCTTCGGACAGGTTGCACCTGATCTTGCTGATTACTGACTGGCCTGCGCCTGGTTTTGGGTCTTTGCTCAGCAGCTGGTCGTTCAGTGTTTTCTTTTTCAGATTCCTCTTCTGTGTGAGGCTCTTTAGATTTACTGAATACATCGTTATCAACATCAAAATCATTTAGGACATCAGAACTTTCTGAGACAACAGGAGCTATGGTTGTTCTGAAAAAGTTAAAGACTCTGTCTCGAGTAGAACTTCGTGGAGGCTGTGCCGGGGATTCTTCATTTGAAACAGTTTTCTCCGTTTGAGGAAAAGTTGACTCGGTTGACGATGGTTCTTCTGAAGAATCCTCGAAAGAGTCCTGGAATGGCTGAAAATGTTGAAAAGGTGGCCTCTCCTGCTGGAACCCTGGGGTAAAGGGTTTTTGTATTACACTAGTTGCTGTTGTGTGCGGTATGAAAGCTGGAGATACTGTTGGTCTGCCGAAAGGCTGTACTGGTTGTTGCTGTATTGATGGTTGAGAAAAGCTGAAACTAGCAGGCGGTGGGCCAAAGTTTGATCCTGCTGTAGGATGTGTTGGTGGGCCAAAACTTTGTGGTTGATGTGCGGGGAAGGTTGGTCGTCTGAAAATTTGCACTGGTTGAGGACTCGGCGATGGGCTGAAATTTTGCCCAAGTTGAGAAGCTGATGGGCTACTGAAACTTGGCACTGGTTGGGATGCTGGCGAGTGACCGAAGCTTGGAATGGGTTGATGGCTGAAGCTTTGCACTGGTCGTAGACCTGGTGGGTGACTGAAACTGTGAATTGGCTGCTGAGGTGATGACGGACGACCGAAGCTGTCTACTGGCTGCTGAGGTGATGACGGACGACCGAAGCTGTCTACTGGCTGCTGAGGTGATGACGGACGACCGAAGCTGTCTACTGGTTGCTGTGGTGATGACGGACGACCAAAGCTGTGTACTGATTGTTGAGGTGGTGTTGGGCGACCGAAATTGTCTTCTGGTTGTTGAGATGATGAAGGACGACCGAAGCTATCTAGTTGCTGTCGGGAAGAGGATGGACGACCGAAAGTGTTCACTTGGTGTTCAGATGATGAAGGACGTCCGAAGATGTCTACTTGCTGTTCAGATGATGATGGGCGACCAAAAATATCAACATGTTCAGATGACGATGGACGACCGAAGATATCCACCTGATGTTCAGGTGATGGACGACCGAAGCTGTCTACTTGCTGTCTGGGTGCTGGTGGTGCACCGAAGGTAGTCCTAGATGGGGGAGGTGCATGATGAAGAGGTCGATTGAATATTGACGGATTAATGGGTGGCTGATTGAACACAAAATTACCCGAGGAAGGGAAACTAGGGGCTGGGAGGAAACTTGGTGGACTCGTTTGGGCGGCCCTTGATGTCTTAGGCACCCCGAAGGAACTTGGTGCAGAGAATCCCACTTGAGATCTGAAAGGTGAGGCAGAGGGAGAGAAAGACTGGAAGCTGGAGGACAATGCCCCATGTCCAGTTTGATGAGTGGCGTCTCTGTTGGGTCGAACTAGGTCTAATGATTCGTGCGAAGAGGATTTTTTCGATGCAGGTGTGACAGGTTGGAAGTCATCAGGGTCATTGGTTATGCGAGACGAAGGTCGAAAAGTGTCTGGTGTGGTTTGGCTCACATCAGGATTGTAGGAACCATCATCAGCTTCAAGTGAATCCTCAAAGTCATATGGTTGAGATTGCCGTCCGTAATCAGAAGGCTCTTCGTAACTGGCTTCTGCACGTGGGTTGTAATCATCAGAAGACGATGGTTGGTAAGGCGACGGATGATTAATGAAACTTTGTTCGCCTCCTGAAGTCCGCTGAGGCACACGTGATGGCTTCTTTGCCTTTCCTTGGAAGAATGGCAACTGGAAAAAGTGACTGCTGCTTTGTCTCTGAACAGGTCTTGTGCGCTCTGAAGGCCGAGCGATAAATGCCCGATCGATGGTATCGATATATTTCACTTGCTTTAGTTCATCTACACGGTCGACTCTTTCTTCATTGGTGCTAGCGGTGTCATAGGGTATGTTAGCAAGGGAGGCAAAAGCTGACAGTGTTGACATCATGCTCTTGCCCCACCCATTAGAAGACAAATCCTTGACGTTAGTATTCTTAATCACTCGATTTGAGGCAGCAGGCTTAACGTCTTGGATGACGGATTGTCCGTCGTCCGTGTCGTAGTACTCATAGTTGTAGTCAGAGTCGAGTGCGGGGTCGTCCTGCCGGATGTACGGTTCAGGGATGTCACTCGGATCTTGCTGATGGTCGTCGTCGTCGTCGTCGTCGTCGTCGTCGTCGTCGTCTCTTCCGACGTAAGCCGAGATTTTCTGGAAACTCCTGACTGGCTCTGGATCCGTAGACTTGTGTCCGGCCGGTCCGACAGTCTCCGGGTGTGTACAGTCGCCAAAGTATCCGGCACTGCATGACGTCGTCCGCTGCAAAAGTAGTCGTTCAATAAATACCACATTGTGAGGAAAATGTTACGGATATAATCGTTACAAAAACGAACCTATAAATGCAAATATCAAACCGCAAATGATAAAACAGAATCGAAATACATCTCATTAGGGCAGATTGATGAAATAAGATAAATAAACAACTCCCCAGCATCCCCCACCACCTTGGGCAGCGCACCTCGTTAAACTTAAGCCCTTCACTGCACTGGAAGGTGAACCGCTGGCCGGAGTCTGTGCAGTAGTGGAAGACACTGCAGCCGAAATCCATGTCACCGTAGTATCCTTCGGTGCGGCCCACACACTCGAACCTGACCAGGGGCAGCACTGAGTGGCGGGCGTCCACTCTCGCTCCCTGCGATGGTGTCGAAGGCGGGCCCACCTGCAACATGTTACGGAGTTACCACACACACAGAATAAGCCTAATTATGGTTTACATTTATTCACTATTCTAGTTTTGCTTTTCTTGTGAGACTTTACACGCGTACACAAAAAAAGTGACGAAAACAATGTTGTCTTTATATTTTGTGTATTGTCTTTTATTATGTTCAATTATTTTGACCAACCCTATAGTTTAAACCCTTCCACCATGTTTTTAACTTTGTTTTTAGTTTCAGAGGCTGCAAAAGTCTTTAAATTATTTTGTTAAAGGTATGAATGTTCCATCATTATGCCATTGCTTTTGTACTCATCTAAATGTGCTTCCTTGTTCAAGCTAAATTCAACTCCTAAATCCCAATTTGTCCAACTTATCTATCAGTCGATTAATGTACGACTTTTTAATTTGTTAGCGGGTACACGATTAGATGACTTCCGAGTCCTGTTAGCAGTCTTACTGCTTTCCTTTTCCGTTACTCATGTTAAACCTTTCCCTATCAGTTGCCTATCTACTTACAAACAGGCTAATAATTACTGTTGAGTGAACAGGGGCGAACAGTTAAAGATCGGTACCTGGTCGATCCACACTGCCCAGAGCTCGAACCTTGTCAAAATCACTTGGGAAGCATTGGGCGAGCTTACTACCACTACGCTATACGGACAACCTATTAAAATGTAATATTTATCTTAATCGCCTCTCCTCATAATGCGTCACATTTCTTAACAACTCTTGCGCTAAAAGGTATTTCCTGGAGTATCTGTGTCTCAGACTGTGTCTGTGTCTTTGTGTCTCAGTTTGTGTGTTTTGCTCTCTTCTTTTGCTGTTTCTTACGTCGAACATTGTATTTGGTGATCATCTTGCATCCTGATCTATTGACCCAATCCCTCTTAGATTCTTATACAGTTTATACAAACCTTGGATACCCCCAATTATCCAAGGTTTGTATACCTGTGGGTGATCGGGTCGCGTTCACAACACTCCTCCCCCGCCTCTCTCTCTCTCTCTCTCTCTCTCTCTCTCTCTCTCCTCTCTCTCTCTCTCTCTCTCTCTCTCTCTCTCTCTCTCTCTCTCTCTCTCTCTCTCTCACACACACACTCTGTCTCTCTTCGTTTTATGGAGGACTTAGCCTCCATACTGTGTCTGGCCTCCTGTTCCCTCCACCTAGCTTCATTACTTTACATTTAGTGGAATTAAACCCCAGTAAATTTGTTGGACTATTCCTTCAATTCGTCCAGGTCATCTTGCTATCTTCCTGTGTCTTAATCATCCTCATAATTTTTCGCATTATCAGCAAACATTGAGAGGAAAAAGTTTATTCCCTCTGGAGAGATCCTTTACCACATCAGAAACAGGACAGGGAAAACTACCACCACAGCTGTGTCCTGGCCCGCCACCACAGCCTGTGTCCTGGCACCACCACAGCCTGTTCCTGCCCGCCACCACAGCCTGTGTCCTGGCCCGCCACCACAGCTGTGTCCTGGCCCACCACCACAGCCTGTGTCCTGGCCCGCCACCACAGCCTGTGTCCTGGCCCACCACCACAGCCTGTGTCCTGGCCCACCACCACAGCCTGTGTCCTGGCCCACCACCACAGCCTGTGTCCTGGCCCATCACCACAGCCCCACTGGCCCACCAACACAGCCCCACTGGCCCACCAACACAGCCCCACTGGCCCACCAACACAGCCCCACTGGAACACCAACACAGCCCCACTGGAACACCACCACAGCCCCACTGGCCCACCAACACAGCCCCACTGGCCCACCAACACAGCCCCACTGGAACACCACCACAGCCCCACTGGAACACCACCACAGCCCCACTGGAACACCAACACAGCCCCACTGGAACACCAACACAGCCCCACTGGAACACCACCACAGCCCCACTGGAACACCAACACAGCCTCACTGGAACACCAACACAGCCCCACTGGAACACCAACACAGCCTCACTGGAACACCAACACAGCCTCACTGGAACACCACCACAGCCTCACTGGAACACCAACACAGCCCACTGGAACACCACCACAGCCTCACTGGAACACCAACACAGCCCCACTGGAACACCAACACAGCCCCACTGGAACACCAACACAGCCTCACTGGAACACCACCACAGCCCCACTGGAACACCAACACAGCCTCACTGGAACACCACCACAGCCTCACTGGAACACCACCACAGCCTCACTGGAACACCACCACAGCCCCACTGGAACACCACCACAGCCTCACTGGAACACCACCACAGCCTCACTGGAACACCACCACAGCCTCACTGGAACACCAACACAGCCCACTGGAACACCACCACAGCCCCACTGGAACACCAACACAGCCCCACTGGAACACCAACACAGCCCCACTGGAACACCAACACAGCCTCACTGGAACACCAACACAGCCCCACTGGAACACCAACACAGCCTCACTGGCCCACCAACACAGCCCCACTGGAACACCAACACAGCCTCACTGGAACACCAACACAGCCCCACTGGAACACCAACACAGCCCCACTGGAACACCAACACAGCCTCACTGGCCCACCAACACAGCCCCACTGGAACACCAACACAGCCCCACTGGAACACCACCACAGCCCCACTGGCCCACCAACACAGCCCCACTGGAACTCCAACACCGCGGCCCCAATTTTCTCCATCATCAATAAAGACCAATTGGAACGAGATCATCTTGAAGCACGGGGTGACTTGAACCAGCGCTCTGGTGATTCCTACACATCTGCCTTAACCCACTCAGCCACGTGGGCAAAAGCCGACCAACCCGGAACTCGACTGAATTCACTGGGATGTTCTGGAGGTCCCGAACTGGAACCCAACCCGGAGTTATACCCACAGCCACGCCGGGGTCAACCCGCAGTGGCTGTGTGTCAAATGCAGGTAGTCAAGGGAAGGTAATTATCAGGAGAAAGCGTCAAGCCATCAGGAGATCAGGAGGAGGATTATCAGGAGAAAGCGTCAAGTGCTTTTGACTATAAAGCACCTGGACGGGATCCGGATAAGGATTTGGGATAGGACGGGGGAAGGAATGGTACCCAACCCCTAGGACGGTCGGGATTTGAACGCCGACCTGCAGGAAGCGAGACGCTCCCTCCCTGCCCAACCACCTGGGCTAAACGGTAGAGCGAAGGTGCAGGTCACCGTTCAATCCCCGACCGTCCAAGTAGTTGGGCACCATTCCTCCCCCCCCCCCATCCCATCCGAAATCCTTATCCTGATCCTTTCCAAGTGCTATATAGTCGTAATGGCTTGGCACTTTCCCCTGATCGTTGCTTTCCGTGTTGACCCCAACAAGAGGAGGAAGCTCGCCACACGCAGCCTCGTGTTGACCTGTGTGGGTGAAGACTGCCCACACGCCACCACACAGTAGCAGCTCCAGCATGGAGTCCATATCTAGTCAAGCATAAGACTAAACTGGAAAAGGTTCAAAGGTTTGCCACCAGACTAGTACCCGAGCTGAGAGGTATGAGCTACGAGGAGAGTCTACGGGAATTAAACCTCACGTCACTGGGAGATACAAGAGTTAGGGGGGGACATGATCACCACTTACAAGATTCTCAGAGGAATTGATAGGGTAGATAAAGACAGACTATTTAACAGTTGAGGCACACGCACTAGGGGACACAGGTGAAAATTGAGTGCCCAAATGAGCTATAGAGACATTAGAACGAATTTTATCAGTGTCAGAGTAGTAGACAAATGGAATGCATTAGGCAGTGATGTGGTGGAGGCTGACTCCATACACAGTTTCAAGTGTAAATATGATAGAGCTCAACCCCCGCAAGCACAACGAGGTAAGTACACACTGTAGTACTGGAGAGTGTGGTGGAGGGTGACCACCACACACACTACCAGTGTGCCACGAGAGCCAGCACTGAGCCACCACCACCACCCTGGCTCTCCCACTACATATAAAATTCAACCAAATGTAACCCGAAACATACGAACCTAAGCAGCCCACCAAACCTATCACGCCAACGCACAGAAAACGTAGATATATATGAGCCGTTACTTTATACAGTAGCTAACGTTAGTTACTAAAACGTACAAAACACGACCTACTAGTTGATAGGACGGGTTTGTCACGTGTATAACACTGAGAGCGCCACTTGTGAAGCACGTGATGATTATAGTGATTGGGAGAGATTAGTGTGAGATTGAAAATACAGAGTGATTAGTTTACGAGTTAATAGTGACGAATATGAGTGTGAGAGTTAGCAATATGTTATAAAGACTGAATGAGGTGAGGACGAGGGCGGTAATGAGGAGAAAGTCATTCTCTACCTCATTAGCCACCACTCATGTGATGAGAACACTGGCGGAGGAAAGTGAGGGGAGGAAGGGTAAGCCACGTGGTGATGGGGTGATGAGGGGGGGAAGGAAGGGTAAGCCACGTGGTGATGGGGTGATGAGGGGGGGAAGGAAGGGTAAGCCACGTGGTGATGGGGTGATGAGGGGGGGGGAGGAAGGGTAAGCCACGTGGTGATGGGGTGATGAGGGGGGGGGGGGAGGAAGGGTAAGCCACGTGGTGATGGGGTGATGAGGGGGGGGGAGGAAGGGTAAGCCACATGGTGATGGGGTGATGAGGAGGGGGGGAGGAAGGGTAAGCCACGTGGTGATGGGGTGATGAGGAGGGGGGGAGGAAGGGTAAGCCACGTGGTGATGGGGTGATGAGGGGGGGGAAGGGTAAGCCACGTGGTGATGGGGTGATGAGGAGGGGGGGAGGAAGGGTAAGCCACGTGGTGATGGGGTGATGAGGAGGGGGGGGAGGAAGGGTAAGCCACGTGGTGATGGGGTGATGAGGGGGGGAGGAAGAGTAAGCCACATGGTGATGGGGTGATGAGGGGGGAGGAAGGGTAAGCCACATGGTGATGGGGTGATGAGGGGGGGAAGGGTAAGCCACATGGTGATGGGGTGATGAGGGGGGGAAGGGTAAGCCACATGGTGATGGGGTGATGAGGGGGGGAAGGGTAAGCCACATGGTGATGGGGTGATGAGGGGGGGAGGGAGGGTAAACCACATGATGATAGGGGGGGTGTGAGAAAGGAAGAGTAAACCACTAATGACAGGTAGCAATGTAAAAAATGCAGCATGTTCATGTGATAGTGTAAACCTGCACTTAACGAACACCTCGGTACAGAAGTCAGTCCCAGGCTTAAGAGTGATGTACGTCTTGTGAGGTAAGAGGCGCCACTTACCGTTAAGACGGCCACGACCCTGTGCGTGTCAGCGGGTTTGCCAGAATGTACTTTTTGCACCAAACATTTTAACTCGTGATACTTTCTTGTAAGTATGTGGTTTACTTCGACCCTGGGTCGAAGTAAGAGGAAGGGAGAGGCTCACTTTGCGTCCCTGGGCCGAGGATAGTAGACAGAGAGACTCACCTTGCGTCCTTGGGCCGAGGATAGTAGACAAGCAAAGAGTGACTCACCTTGCGTCCCTGGGCCGAGGTCAGCAGACAAACATGGAGAGACTCACCTTGCGTCCCTGGGCCGAGGATAGTAGACAAACAAGGAGAGACTCACCTTGCGTCCCTGGGCCGAGGATAGTAAACAAACATGGAGAGACTCACCTTGCGTCCCTGGGCCGAGGATAGTAGACAAACAAGGAGAGACTCACCTTGCGTCCCTGAGCCGAGGATAGTAGACAGAGAGACTCACCTTGCGTTCTTGGGCCGAGGATAGTAGACAAGCAAAGAGTGACTCACCTTGCGTCCCTGGGCCGAGGTCAGCAGACAAACATGGAGAGACTCACCTTGCGTCCCTGGGCCGAGGATAGTAGACAAACAAGGAGAGACTCACCTTGCGTCCCTGGGCCGAGGATAGTAAACAAACATGGAGAGACTCACCTTGCGTCCCTGGGCCGAGGATAGTAGACAAACAAGGAGAGACTCACCTTGCGTCCCTGGGCCGAGGACAGTAGACAAACATGGAGAGACTCACCTTGCGTCCCTGGGCCGAGGATAGTAGACAAACAAGGAGAGACTCACCTTGCGTCCCTGGGCCGAGGACAGTAGACAAACATGGAGAGACTCACCTTGCGTCCCTGGGCCGAGGATAGTAGACAAACAAGGATAGACTCACCTTGCGTCCCTGGGCCGAGGATAGTAGACAAACATGGAGAGACTCACCTTGCGTCCCTGGGCCGAGGATAAAGGCAGCAGACTGGTCAGGCAACATCCTGAAACTATAACACATGGATATTAGACATCTGGCCGGAGAGGTTGAACAACAGACCAAGATCTGATTTACATGACAAAGTTATACTGTGTGGATATTATGGTCGGTCTGCAAGGCCGGGAAGTTGAAGAAGACCGCGAAGTTGAGGAAGACCGCGAAGTTGTAAAAGATGAGGAAGGTGTGGAAGTTGAGGAAGTTGTGGATAGTCAGTAAAGTCAAGGCGGTCATGAAGGGAGTCAACTAAAAATTCTTAATTGCATATCGATGCAATTAAACTCACAAATATTTACATATTTTACGTAACATAAATATAATGATTACATTGTAAATATACTCGTAATATTAAGTTGTAGATCTATGAATCTTCTAACATATTAAAACGGCTTCAGCCTTCACAAGATGACAGTAGACTCTTTACTAAGGCTTTAGTGGGCCAGCCAGAGGCTTAGGGCCCGCGCTGGGAGAAGCGCCCCCCCCCCCCAAGAAAAAACATACCAAGAGGTAACAAAGCTCTCATTGTTTGGACAAAAATCTCAATGCACCACAAAATATACGTTATTCATTCCATTCTAGATCTTGGGTATTGGTTCCACAGCAGCTAATCAATACATTCCAGAAATTACATGCGATCTGCACATCTATTTTTGCTCTCTCTCATTGTCTTCGATCCTGGTTCGTAATTGTGCGGTGTAAGTGATTACATAACGATGAGATTGTTGTATAACCACACAACAACAACCAGTTGTTGTTATATTATTATACAACAAATACGTTCATTATACTTGTACTTGTTCGGGTGGTCGATTAAGCTTTCAAGTCTACCTTAAGCATTTCCTTTGTTGCGTGACATGTAATGTTTGTGTGGCGGTGATGTGGAGTTAACGAGCTCGCTAATGTGGTTAGCCACACTACACTCAAGTTGTTTGTATTGTGATTGACCTCACCAGCCTACCCCACCTTCTGTAGCCCAGGCTCTCGGGGCTCCCTTTCATCCCGTTTAAATTTTAGATTTGTTATATATATATATATATATATATATATATATATATATATATATATATATATAACAAATATATATATATATATATATATATATTCAAGAAAGAAACGTGTTATATTATCCATGAAGACCCAAATTGTCGTGGATTAAGAGTCTGATAGTAATGAGTGGATTAAGGCACAAAATAGCAGTCCTCAGAAGAATAAAGGAAGAATCAAGAAATGGTCAAATCTTGGTAGAGTACTTGCTGTAACGTTGGGTATCCTCGTCTGTCAAGACTGAGCGTTGACACGCCTCATCTGCAGCAAGATTAGAGATTATACCCATGTGCCCACAGAGCCTGCGTCCTCCCCTTTAGCTGCCTCGCACTAGACTGACCTGGATACGGGTCCACGTTCCAGCAACGTCACGAAACGGCCACACGATTGGAGAGTTCCGCTGAGGCTTGAAGCTCCGTAGGTAAAGAAGAGAGGGATTTGTGGCGCTGTCCACTGCACCACAAATTTGCAGCTTGGTGGTAAAGAACCAATACAGCCTCGTGCCCACTTTCCACCCCCACACCTCTCACACTTGGGTGCATCCACCAGCCACTCCTTCCACCCCCGCCACATCTGCCACACACTCCACTGCCACACCCTCAATCTCTGCCACACCCCCCCCCCTCTGTAACACCCGCCTCGCTCTCCACACCTGCCACAGTGCTACAGTATGTCGGTCAAGGCAGCAGATCAGCTACATCTGGTCTTAATTACCGGAAGGCAGTCAGCGGGAGGCAAGAGATAATTACATCTGATGGATCTTTGTAGAGGCGCTTATCCGGCTCTTGCCCGAGATTCACGTACACGCCGTGGGTCGTCAAGCTCTCACCGTGTGTCGCCAAGCTCTCACCGTAGGTCGTCAAGCTCTCACCGTAGGTCGTCAAGCTCTCACTGTAGGTCGTCAAGCTCTCGCCGTGGGTCGCCAAGCTCTCACCGTGGGTCGCCAAGCTCTCACCGTGGGTCGCCAAGCTCACATAGGCTGCTGGACTGCCAGGAAGACAGCCAAAGCGTAAAAAAATATGACAAAACTCGAAGTTTTGTGAGACTATTGAACACCAGAATGGGATCATTTGGTTGTTTCAAGCGCAGGTTAGACGAATGAGTTTGAGTAGATATAAATAGAAGCTACCGTGTATCGGTCAATAGGCCTTCTGCGTGTTCGCTAATTATCATGTTCTTAAGAATAAAGCAGTAACACAACATCTTGTAAGTTTAGGCACAGAGGTGAACCGTCGTTGTCCTGGCCAGGAGTCAACATAAAGTATTTACATGTCCTCCTTCGAAACCTGTACATCTTTTCTCAATCATGGCGGTTAAATTTGTAATATATAATCAATTTATGAATTGAAGCGAGCCAGGGTCTCGCTTCTTGCAGGGGGGCCTTCGCTCCCCGATGACCCCAGGGGGTGACCTAGAACTTCGGTCTCACACGCCTGGGGTCTGCGGTTCGAGTCTCCGAGAGCCCAGGTGAATGAAATTGCCTTCATTGATAGTGACATTTACATTAGCGTGTGTTTGTACTCATTTTTTGACTCGTGTCAATTCATGAGTGTCATCGATGTAGACATTTTTGTTGTTGTAGTCATTGCTCACTAATACCAGCATAGGTACCACCTTATGGGGTCAAGTCAATATAATGTTGGGCCACATGAGCACCAGCAGAAGTATATATATATATATATATATATATATATATATGTAGTATATGGAAGAGATGAGAAAGGGAAGGGAGAGATGGAGAAGATAGAGAGACACAGGGGCCCTGAACTGTGTATGGATGGAGAACGAATGGGTGGTTAACAAATGGTAAGGGGAGGTGGTGTGCAGGTGTGTGTGCACGCACTCTACTTGCAGGTGTGTGTGCACGCACTCTACTTGCAGGTGTGTGTGCACGCACTCTACCTGCAGGTGTGTGTGCACGCACTCTACCTGCAGGTGTGTGTGCACGCACTCTACCTGCAGGTGTGTGTGTGTGTGCACACACTCTACCTGCAGGGAAAGTTAGCGGGTGACTGCGTCGCAGGTATGACTGACTGGAGGGAGGGAGGGAGGCAGCTTGGTCATCACTACACATTACACCAGCAAGAAAGATGAGCGTCGCACAAGGGGAAATTAACGTCAAGTCATTATCATATTCTTGTCCACAAGGCTGCAAGAATATGATAAGGCGAGGTAATGATCAGAGGAAAGCACCAAGCCAGTCACACTACACAGCACTTGGCTCGGATATGAGATCAGGACGGAAATGAGGAATCTTGCTCAACCACTCGAATCATCCGGAATTGAACGTGGACCTGCTTGAATCGAGGCCGTCGGTGTACCGACCTGTCCAAGTGTTTGTGTTTATGACTAGCGTTTGGAGAACAGTGCAGTGAGCCATCCGACCTCAAACTCTACTTGTGAAGACGAGTGAAACACCAGTATTCGAACCTGAGGCGAGGTGTCAAGTAGCGAGGTGAGCCAGACAGCCACCAGCGGGTCCCCTGTGGTCAGCGAGGGACCATCACCAGCCGCTGGGCCGTGCCTGGGGCTCGTGGTCTTGGACTCTTGGTGACCGGGGTGGCGGCCGTCAGGCGGCTTCTTCCTTCTTGTTGACTGTAATAGTACTTTTTCCCATACTTCAGAAGTACAACATTATTTTGTTCACCATCTTCGTTTATTTATTTGTATGTTAATTTATTTGATTGTAATTAGTGTAAAACAATATGCATCAGCACTGGCTGCATCTCCGCCAGTGACAGTCTAAATGTGCAAGTGGTTTATTATCTGCTGTAACTTACTACAGTTGAGTATTTAGTGAGTGAGTCTCCTTTTAGTAGTCGACAGTATTGCACTCTGGGATCACGAACACAGGACACACTCCCACCAACGTGTTGATGGTTGAAGGATTGTTCACATTGTTGGTGGTGGCAGTTTGGTTACATGTTTTGTTGTGGGTGGTGTTGGCATGTCTGTGTGGTTGGTACTGCTGTTTTGTCCCTAATAGTGATGATATGTTTGATATGTTTGGTCACCGAGAGCTGTCGGGAATTGGGTTAAGGGTCACACGACTTTCAATTCTTTTGTACAGTCAGTGTGGCCCAGTGGTAACAGTACTGGACACGCCAAACGGCATGGAGCCCTGGCTGTCCGGGTTCGAATCCTTCGGGAGTAAAGAGTTTTCTGAGATATATGTATGAGTGTTGGGTCATTGGATGTTATATATAATGACCGTTGGATCATTGGATAAATAGCTTCAGCTTCCAATGACTTTTAACAGTCTAGTAGCCATTTGGTCAGAGTACTGGACTTGTCAACGAGTTTCAGTGCTTCTGTCAGTCTAGGTTTGAACCTTTCATGGGAGGAGTCCTATATATATATATATATATATATATATATATATATATATATATATATATATATATATATATATATATATATATAATATGATAGTACAATTGCATATATATATAATATATATATATATATATATATATATATATATATATATATATATATATATATTATAACACATGGTGTTTTTCTTGCTTAAACTTTTATTATAACTAAATCCAAAGATAGTTCTCGTTCAATGACCTGTGGTGATTAGGCGTCATTATTGCCATGATTATCGCGGAATGTTGCCATGAACTAGATAACGGTCATTACAGAGTTGCATCTCAGGTTTACTCGTCGGCACAACAAGCAGCGTCATCCATCTTGATGTAACAACAACAACACAAATTTGCCAACACCAGTGTTGTAAAGTCTAGGCTGACACAAAATAAAAGTTACACTTAAAGATACATTTTTTTTGCGATAATTGGAGCAAAAATTACAGGTGGCTGTTATCTGAGGTTACATCATGGACTACCATTGTGAACTAGCGTTGTTGGGTGAGTCTTGAAGGAGTGAACAAGACGGACACAAGGCGGTTCCATAAAGCTCATTGTGTTATTGTCAAAATCGTATATGTCTTTAGGCTAGGATGCACTAACATAGGTTAGGCTGTGTTAATCTCGGTTAAGTTAGGTTTATTTTGGGTCAAGTTAGAGTGGGTTAAATTTTAAATTTAAGATGCGTTGGCGAATCGTCTTGTGAACGATGTGGCTTGTATCTTTGAGGGATTATCTTGTATTATGTCTTGATTCTTGCTTCTGAAGGATGAACCACTTTCGCCTACGCATTTTCACTTGAATTTGTAATGTATAATTTACGTGTTTGTGGCGGCTTTCTTTTGTTTCTTGGTAATGTTTACTGGTGATTGCGACCGACTTGTACCACCTGTTTAGTAACACTCACTCTGTGTTTGTGGAGTTCTTGTGGCACTTGTTTGTAACGGCCGTTCGCTGTGTTTACGACCAACTTATAGCAGTTGTTGGTAATGTTTCATCTTTTTCCATCCGTGCCGTTACCCTAGACACTGTGATCCCTCTTTGACAGTTATAAATTAAAGAAGGTGTACTTGGTGGTGTCCAGGATGGTCAGTCTCTCTCCCACCAAATTTCGCTTCCAGAAGATAAACGACATATGAGATTCAGAAACAAGTAGTGTACTGTGAGGACTAATAATAAACAGAAGCTCCCCTATGACTCTGTAATATCCCCATTGGTCAAACTATTATGTATTAGCGATAAGACCTACCATTAATGTATGATGACTTACTGTAAATATGTAGCTCTTGAAATAGCACTTACTCTGTAACTAGCTGACATTGTAACTATAAGGTGTAAATGATAGATGTAATTGTTAATGTAATAATCTAAGATGAGGTCTGATAAAGACCTTTTGTGCCCTCTGTAATGCTTTTGCGCTACCGCTCACAGGATGAGTATGGGGTGCACAATAAACTAGCCGCCTTCGGCGGCAACAATCAATCAAATCAATCTCCCACCACCCCTCTCTCCCTTTCCTCCATCTCCCCTTCTCTCTCTCTCTCCCAATTTATCTCGTCTCCACTCCGTCCCATCAGTTCCCTACCCTCTCCCCTCTTTTCCACCCTCTTCCCCGTCTGGTCTACAACCTCGAACAGAAACGCATTTCCATTTAATACTGAATTCGCCTTCAACGCTTTTAGGGTAAAATTTAGGAACTTGGCCCAGACACATTTCACTGATTTGTCGCCAACCTGTCCTCTTAAATTACTTCTGAATTCGGCCGTTTGCCCGTATGGCCGAAAATGGACGTAATTTGAAAATTAAAAAAAATGAAAATAAATTTTGGATTTTTTTTTTCCATAACAGTAAGTTAAGGGTTCTCTGGTAGGTTAGGAGGGCAGGAAATTCTCCTAAAGTTTCAATTAAAACGTCATGAAAAACGTTAATTGAAAGTTTTCTTTCCTAACCTTACCGAGTAAGCCAGACGACTCAAAAAGAAAACGGGACAGTACATCACTTTTGTGAGTCGATTTCATTTAATATTACAGTACGTCCATTTTTGGTCATAGCGCGCATACGGGCGAAAAGCGACGTTATTTTTAAGAGGATGGATTGTGCACGCACCCAGTTGAACTCTCCTAGTTGTCCTTGCGGGGGTTGCGCTTCAGCTCTTTGGTCCCGCCTCTCAACCGTCAATCAACTGGTGTACAGGTTCCTGAGCCTACTGGGCTCTATCATATCTACACTTGAAACTGTGTATGGTGTCAGCCTCCACCACATCACTGCCTAATGCATTCCATGTATTAACTACTCTGACAATGACAAAAATCTTTCAAATGTACTCACCTAGTTGTGTGTGCGGGGGTTGAGCTCTGGCTCTTTGGTCCCGCCTCTCAACTGTCAGTCAACTGGTGACCAGTTGATTGTGTGTGGGGGTGGGGGGAGGAGATCACTATTGCCTTACCCGTTCATAATCGGCTGGTCTAGTACTCCAGACTATGGCCACTACAGAGGTGGGTGAGGCTAGCCCTAAACGTCTGGCTTCCAACCTTGGACAGACTCACTTATAGATATAGATCTATTATATTATTTTTACTAACAAGATTTTGTGGAAAGCGCACATAAACATGTTTTTGATAAGCGAATTTTAGAAGGCACAGCAGATGTGACTATTACAGAGCTGCTGTGTATATAAGTTTGATTATAATATTTTGTGGTAGATGAAATAACTAATTTTAATCGTAACCTTTCAATCTTGAGTGAGTGGTAAGATAAAAAAAAAAGTTAACCACTTAACTTGAACACTCAAACCAAAATAAGTTTAACGGTCAAAGCTAAAAAAAAAAATACGTCACAGGTTCATATCAGAATATGGAGTGTCTAAGAGCGACAAGTGGATTATATATCTACCCGTATACAAGCCGTCCTCTCTAATACTATATCGCATCGTGACCTACAAATCCCCTAAGGCCAAAAATATATGTACTAAAAATCACAGCGATATTGACATGATGTCCCGTTTTCTCTTCGTGGGTCCTCGGTTAGGTTAGGGCATTTTAGTACATCAGTTTTGTGATGTGAACGCTGGAGAGGACGGGGGGGGGGGCTGAGTATTCACTAGGCTACAGTACTTGAGCCAAACCTGAGAGCTAGAGAACGCGTAGCTGCTGCTGCTGATGATGATGATGATGATGATGATGATGATGATGATGATGATGATAGATGGTGTGCAGTGGTCTGTTGTACAGTGTGCTCTTAACACTCACGATGGAAAACTATATTACAAAATGCATCTATTCGTATTAATTCCGAATAAAGTTAAGTATAGAGGAATATTATGATAAACGCGCTTTACTTGAAACACTGAACGTAATCAAGTACATATGGTGTCTAAACTAACCAAATGTATAACTGTACCTCAACAAATCAAATACAACAGATTCCTGAACAAATAAAATAATAAAAACAAGTCATAAAATTAAGTTCATGTGTTTAGTGAGCTGATAAATTAAATTGCAAATTGCAAATTGTATAAATAAGTGTATAACAAATTGTATAACATTTTATAGTAATTCACCTCTTTTCTTCACCCTGAAATTACGAAAATGAGTTTTGGAGAACTCCTATTTCAGCTAAGCCCTGATGCTAAGAAAATAGTTAGAGGGATAGAAGCCCTAAATCAGAAGATAGTTAATACAGAATATGCGTACATATATATATATATATATATATATATATATATATATATATATATATATATAATATATATATATATATATATAATACGTATACATATATATATATATACACATACTAGAAGGCTGTTTATAACAATAACAGCAGTTGATTGGGAAGCTTTCATGCTTGTAAACTGTTTAATAAATGTAACCAAAGGCATCAAAGATTGAGGAAAGATGTACACGTTCGTAAGTGCTTGCGTAACTGCTTCGTGAATCTGGCCCCTGAGCACTATGTCGCAGGAAAACATTTGGTGAATATAGGAGACTATTGAGTCCCTTTTACACAAAAAAAAGTGAAACTGAAATTTTAATGATGGGTGGTAAGCCGTGAAAGTTTGGAGACGAGAGTAGAGTGGCTGAATGAACATTAAAACTTTGTTCCAGTTTTATATAATTGAGCAGACATTCTGGGTATTTTTACCTGCAAGATAATAGCCTCTACCTCAGTTGCTTATATCCTCGTATAGCATATCCTCTACCTCAGTAGATGATATGGCCTCTACCTCAGTTGCTTATATCCTCTTATAGCATATCCTCTACCTCAGTAGATGATATGGCCTCTACCTCAGTTGCTAATATTCTCTTATACCATATCCTCTACCTCAGTAGATGATATGGCCTCTACCTCAGTTGCTAATATTCTCTTATACCATATCCTCTACCTCAGTAGATGATATGGCCTCTACCTCAGTTGCTTATCAATAACTGTAGCAACGAGAGTGCGGTGAAGATACCTCAGGTCTGCTGCATTGAACTTTTAATGGAAAGATACTCCTATGGATATTCATTATCGTATTGTCGAATTTTGTAAAAAAACATTGTAGCAACCCTTCGGTGAGGGTTATTATAGTTAGTACTTGTAATATACGTCAAATTATCCCATAAACAAAAATTATTCTCTATTTTATTTTTGTGACTAATATTGTTTGTATGGTGTGAAGAGTAAGGGATTATAATTTACCCCTGGTGGGGGGGGGGGGGAACATCATTGTTTTATATATAGGTTTCCGCGTGTGTTTTGCTAAAGTCTTTATATGTGAAAAGCTCTGAAATCAATTTATGCAGGTTGTTGACTTTATGTGCTTGTGAATCAATGCAGCTGACTGATTGACTATCAGTCAGCTGCAGTGATTGTACTCACTGCTCCCGTGTAACCATATATAAATACCGTGCAAGATAACTTTCAATAATATTTTCCCTTGAGCTCTCGTAAGTTACCTCATGGTCAGTAGTAATTTAACATGTTGAAATTTGCCTTGACCTTTCTTGAGCTCCGCGAAGCACGTGATGCAAGCGTCTTGGCCGGCCACAAAACACCTCAAGATAAACACCATAACTGCATGTTCCGGCGACCTTAAAAGCTCCTTCTAGGCAACTTAATCGCTCTTTCCACGCGGTAATTTCGCCCCCGGCTCCAGCCCTGAGGAACGACAGCGTGGGTAACATTCCGCGGGACTACACATGCACAAGAAACTGCCTCAATGACACCTCACTGCCGAAATTCCCACACAGGATGACGATGAGGCCGGCTGAGTATGTCAACGGTCCAGAATCCCAGCAAGGTCTCTTCCCAGGGCGGAGTGGACGCCGAGGGCTGGGTGTGCATGCCTTTGACAGGCTTATTTATTTATTTATTTATTTATTTATTTATTTATTTATTTATTTATTTATACAAGAAGGTACATTGGGTTTATGAGAATACATAGCATTGAAGTTTTTACATTCTTGTAAAGCCATTAGCACTCAGCATTACGGGCAGAAACGGTTGATGATTTCGGGGTTGATGGCATAGACGGGTTGGTGACTGTGGGCGCGGGGTCTGGCCAGGGTGGGTGCTGGGGCTAAGGAAGGCGCGCGGTGCCGTGGGCGCGGTGGGCGCCTTGACCTGTCAGTGACCGTGGGCGGCGGGGTGGGTGTCCGCGAACCAACTCCCGCCACCCTTCAAATATTTGTTTCAGTTTGAGAACATTGATTTCTTCGTATTATTGTATACAGATAGTTTTAATATATTGGCTTTAGGGCGGTAGCACAGTATGCGCGGACACACCGTCCCTCCTGCCTGGCCACAGCACACTAATGACGCCCGTCAAGGGTAACAGAGTCCTGCAAGCTGTTGTTCTGTCTTCAGCACCTTTACTATCGTGACATTTTTGTTTTACATTGAATTTGAATTTGAAATCATGGTAGAGCACCGGGGTTGCTGGGATTCCTGTGTCTTTTGTTCATATAGCACTCTCGTGCATTTCCTATGGCATATGTAAAAACTTTAACTCATAACTTTGATGGATCTGTTATATGGTGCTTTATTTTGCGGGAACATCTGTGATGAAACTTTACGAGAGCGGACCGCTGTCGTAGTGCCGAGGCGTCGTAATACCCGTGTAAAAGTGTTATCTTGAGGTTATCTTGAGATGATTTCGGGGCTTTAGTGTCCCCGCGGCCCGGTCCTCGACCAGGCCTCCACCCCCAAAAAGCAGCCCGTGACAGCTGACTAACACCCAGGTACCTATTTTACTGCTAGGTAACAGGGGCACAGGGTGAAAGAAACTCTGCCCATTGTTCCTCGCCGGCGCCCGGGATTGAACCCGGGACCACATGATCACAAGTCCAGTGTGCTGTCCGCTCGGCCGACCGGTGTCGGCATTGCATGTATTTAATACACATGAAATGAGACATACATACATACGGTCAAATTTGTCACTCACTGGTTAATGAACTGATTTTTGAGGGAATCGCCTCACAAGAGTGAGGTTGTTGCCTCACCTAAACACCTTCCACCAAAAGTAACTGTGAGTGTGGCGAGGAGTGAAGTCTGGCGAGATGTACACGGCGCGGGGACACTTTTCTATATGCACTAACACAATATTGTTTCCCATACACAACTGCACACATGTTAACAACTCCATACATGTTAACAACTCCACACATGTTAACAACTCCATACACGTTAACAACTCCATACACGTTAACAACTCCATACACGTTAACAACTCCACACACGTTAACAACTCCATACACGTTAACAACTCCATACACGTTAACAACTCCATACACGTTAACAACTCCACACACGTTAACAACTCCACACACGTTAACAACTCCACACACGTTAACAACTCCACACACGTTAACAACTCCACACATGTTAACAACTCCACACATGTTAACAACTCCATACACGTTAACAACTCCATGCACGTTAACAACTCCATACACGTTAACAACTCCACACACGTTAACAACTCCACACACGTTAACAACTCCACACACGTAACAACTCCACACACGTTAACAACTCCACACACACGTTAACAACTCCACACACGTTAACAACTCCACACACGTTAACAACTCCACACACGTTAACAACTCCACACACGTTAACAACTCCACACACCTTAACAACTCCACACACCTTAACAACTCCACACACCTTAACAACTCCACACTTTAACATTTCCACACACACTAACAACTCACACACTTATAATGGCAAATGAAGCTTGAAAATTCAGATTGAAATAAGTAAGAAGCAAGCTGATATACACTGTACAAATAAACGGCAGCCATAACATGGGGTTCCTGCGTACCGTGTTATGATAACGGGGAACTGTGTTATATGCGCGTTATATGCGATGGTCACGTTTTGTGCGCTTTCAGGCGTTGGTTTCATACTGGGGCTGCATACTGATGAGTGGGTCTCGCGAAGGTTGTACATAACGGTCAGACTCCTTTGTTGAAATTTCTGAAGGCTATTCGAAGGAAGGTCAGTTTGGCATACTATATTGTTGCGCCCTGTGTATTTACGTATTTATATCGGCAGAATCGAGCTATTAGCTCGTTGGCCCCCGCCTTTCTAACCTATTTTATTATATAAATAAAGATATAAATATGTTTATTCAGGTAAGGTACATACATAAAGGAT
>WNGS01109635.1:12647152-12688841 GCA_020271785.1 Procambarus virginalis | reverse complement strand
ATCAACACCCCTCACACACTCTTACCCAGCCCACTCACACACGTAGTCCTCCTTCCCCCTCACCAACACTGTCCTCATCCTTCCCCCTCACCAACACTGTCCTCATCCTTCCCCTCACCAACACTGTCCTCATCCTTCCCCCTCACCAACACTGTCCTCATCCTTCCCCCTCACCAACACTGTCCTCATCCTTCCCCTCACCAACACTGTCCTCATCCTTCACCCTCACCAACACTGTCCTCATCCTTCCCCCTCACCAACACTGTCCTCATCCTTCCCCCTCACCAACACTGTCCTCATCCTTCCCCCTCACCAACACTGTCCTCATCCTTCACCCTCACCAACACTGTCCTCATCCTTCCCCCTCACCAACACTGTCCTCATCCTTCACCAACACTGTCCTCATCCTTCCCCCTCACCAACACTCTCCTCATCCTTCCCCCTCACCAACACTCTCCTCATCCTTCACCAACACTGTCCTCATGCTCCCTCACCTTCCACAAGGAACACCAACACTCACACGGAGCTTCTCGATGACGATGTCTGCCGTGGAGGGCCTCCGGTCCTCGGAGACATCGTCAGGGACAGAGAGGTAGGAGACGCTGGTGACCTCCACGGGCTCGGGAGGGCCGCCACTCGTCTTGAGGCTGCTTATCCCACCTCCGTCAGTGCCTCCGTCTCCGCCGTAACCGTCGGCCTCCGCCTCCACCAGCTCCTCGTCGAACATCCCCCTTGACTTCTGCGGCGCTGTCGCCTTCATCTGTTGAGGAGGAGTTGGTTAGTGGGGTAGTTAGTGGGCCATGGCGGTAGTTAGTGGCCAACAAGCTCTTGTTTGGGTTGGCGGGGGAGGAAAATTAAATATGTGCAGGGAAAGAAGCAGGGTGTGGAAGGGGAAAAACACGCAGCGTGGGGAGGAAGGGCGTGAGAGAGACCTGTACTGGAGAGAGAAGGGGAATTAAGGAGACGGGTGAGGGGACGTGGAAAGGAAGACCATCGCACTGTGAGAAACAAGAGGAGAGAGGAGTGGGAGAGGGAGAGTTGCGTGTACTGGAGCATGGAGATGGCTGAGGGGAGGAGGGCGCGGGTTACTAGTACTGGGGAAGAAGTAAGATGACCCCGGTCAAATGGGAAGGTGAGGGGGCGGGGCGAGGAGGAAATGTGAGATTAGAGAGACAAGGTAGACCTATAGAGAACACGGAAGCGAGAAGCAGGATCTTCTTGAGGTTATCTTGAGATGATTTCGGGGCTTTTTAGTGTCCCCGCGGCCCGGTCCTCGACCAGGCCTCCACCCCCAGGAAGCAGCCCGTGACAGCTGACTAACACCCAGGTACCTATTTTACTGCTAGGTAACAGGAGCATAGGGTGAAAGAAACTCTGCCCATTGTTTCTCGCCGGTGCCTGGGATCGAACCCAGGACCACAGGATCACAAGTCCAGCGTGCTGTCCGCTCGGCAGACCGGCTCCCCTTTATAAGGATACAAATCCCTTTTTAGGATACAAAAACCTACTTCAAAAAATCAAAACAGAAGAGGGACGCACAACACAGTCCGCAAAGAGTGATCTCGACGCACGAAACAAAAACTTTTTGAACATTTCCCCGTCTCAAACGACCTTTATTTCTGATAAATATTTATACTTCGCCTTGGGTGTCCGTCCATCGTGATTTTTGAGGGACATTCAGCTACTTGTGGGGTTCATCAATTTTAATAACTGGTTCGCGATCTCCTATACCCACCTCCATAGTAAAAAACATAATTATTGAAAGTCTTTATTTACCTACTTCACTTTGTACGTATGTAGTAAATCACATATTACCAACAATACTCTAATGATAACGATTCGAACCTGAGCCGCTAGTGCCTGACCCACTACCAAGTCCAGTACTGTCCCGTAGGTGCGGGACCGGGACGTCCACCTCCCGAGGGTCGTGCGGCCCAGGCTCTGCTTCAGGAGGCTGTGGTCGTTCATACCCTCGATGGGGTGGTTCTTCTCCGGCCCTGACCACGGCGGTCTCCGGGGATGGAGGTCCCTGTGCCCTTCTTCACCACCTTCGAGGTCAACCCCGGAACTCACAGTTCCTGCGACGGCGCTGGAACCAATCGTATTGGCGTATGCCTTTCCATTGGAGACTTTCGGCGCCGTGGAGAGGGGGGACCTGCTGCCTGGGTAACAGCTTCTCCCCCGAATCAACCTACCCTGGCTTTGCGCCCTGGTGAGGCCACTCCAGACCGACAACCAGAGCGCAACTCCATAGTCTCCTGAGACTGATGGATGCCTACTACTACTGTACCCACTACCAAGTCCAGTACTGTACCCACTACCAAGTCCAGTACTGTACCCACTACCAAGTCCAGTACTGTACACACTACCAAGTCCAGTACTGTACCCACTACCAAGTCCAGTACTGTACCCACTACCAAGTCCAGTACTGTACCCACTACCAAGTCCAGTACTGTACACACTACCAAGTCCAGTACTGTACCCACTCTGCCATCACAAGGCAAGTCTTAAAACCTACTAGCATCCTACACCCGGTTCCGCCACCTGTTTCATACAGACAGATCTTCTTCCATCAGTTCCTTGATCATGCTGCACTTTGTGGGATGCTAAAACACGTATCTGCTTTAAGCAATTTATTTACAAAATCAAAGGGAACTAAAGATTGACACAATAAATAATATTAATATAAGTTTTGTGTGGGAGCCGTGGAATGAAATGTGTGTGTGTGTGTGGAGCCGGAGGTGTATATATATATATATATATATATATATATATATATATATATATATATATATATATATATATATATATATATATAACTGAAAACTCACACTCCAGAAGTGACTCGAACACATACTGCCAGGAGCACACTGCTGGCGTACAGGATCCCTTAACCGCTCGACCAACACGACCGGACAAAAGAGGATGGTAGCCGAGGCTATTTCCATCCCCCTGCCGGCACTCGGTTGGTAATCTTGGGCATGGTATTTTATCAAATCACCTCATTCTTTGGGGCACACGTGAGGAACACAAATGCGAACAAGCCTGAATGGTCCCCAGGACTATATGCAACTGAAAACTCACACCCCAGAAGTTTGTAATTTTTTTTTTTAATTACAATTTTGCCTAGTCTCTCTCTCCGCTTTCAGCGCCTGGAAGAAACACCGTAAACAAAATAATTTTAAACGCCCAGCTCTCCCGTTTCCTTTCTCAGAGAGAGAGAGAGAGAGAGGTGGCAGTTGGTAGTTACTATTCGTAATTCATTGGTTACCACTTAATTAGTTATCACCTGCCAGTTACTAATCATGTCGTGTGGCACGGATGCGAGCGGCAGCGGGAGTGGCCAGAGGCGGCAACTATGGACCAGAGAGACACAATACTCACCATGATGTAAGAGGGACCAGCTGAATAATCTTGTACGGCTGTGGCGTGTCTCAGGGTCGGCGCCTCCCTGCCGACATCTCCCTCAGTCTGTCGCTTGCCGCCACTTCCCACTGGGGCGTCAGGCGCATGTGGAAAATGCTGACTTACCAACTTTTCGAACTTGGAGACGTGGGAGTCGTTGCTGGGACGTGTTTTGTCAACTTCTTCTCCGACTACAATATACGAAGGTTCGGAAGCGTTAGGATGGTCAATCCGGTACCGTCTCGCTGTGTCCTGGAAATTTCCGTAACTCTTTTCACCTGGACTTTTCATGTCCCTGATTACTTCGGCATCCAGGACCTTTTGGATGAAGCTCGTCATGGTGCGGTTGTCCTCTTTGGAGTGATTCTTGTGTGCCCATCCGAAGTCAAACTTCGAGGGCCCGCTCATAGGGCCGAATTCCAATACTGCGCTGTTCTCCCTCACTCGGTTCTCCAAGGGCAGCCTCTCGGAACTAGCAGGACTGCTCTTCCTGAAGCTGTGCTGCCTCATATAGCGCCCAGAGCGGTCCGTAGGCACGGGCAAGCGGTCAGGGCAGTGAAGCAGACTACACTAGCTTCAGCACTGACACAGCAGACCACTCTGACTTCAGCACTGACACAGCAGACCACTCTGGCTTCAGCACTGACACAGCAGACCACTCTGGCTTCAGCACTGACACAGCAGACCACACTAGCTTCAGCACTGACACAGCAGACCACTCTGGCTTCAACACTGACACAGCAGACCACTCTGGCTTCAGCACTGACACAGCAGACCACTCTGGCTTCAACAGTAACTGTAGGAGAGTGCACCAGTCCAGTCCGTATGACACAATGCTACTGAGCTTGACTGTTAATCCTAAAGTGGCGTGCGAGCGGCAGACCTCCAGGAAAGACGATCATGTCTTACACGCTCGAACCAGGAATGCTACCGGCGCACTGATCCACATGACATATCCACCCAAGAGATGGCAAATGTCTTTCTGGTATCTCTGACGTCAAACGCGAAAGAGCCAATTGGAGAGTGTGGATGCTGCTGGTGACTGAAAGGTTGTTCAATAATTGACGTACGATCGCGCTGACGTCACTGGTATATTGGCCAACCACCTTGGTTAATAAATAAACGCATTGGGTTGAACAAAATAGCAATTAGATCTAAAAATGGATATTATATTGTTAATGTCAGTTACAAGTTTAGCTCAGAGCCTGGTAGAAGGGGAAGGGGAACTATGAGAAAAAAAGCACCAAGCCGTTACGACTATATAACACTTGGAAGGGATCAGGATAAGGATTTGGGATGGGATCCATGCATGGGTTCCCAAGGACTGGTGCCAAACCCCTTGGACGGTCGGGGATTGAACGCCGACCTGCATGAAGGGAGACCGTCGCTCTACCGTCCAGCCCAAGTGGTTGGGCAGAGACGATATTAGGTACTCATTGAAGTCTTTTTTTTATTAATGAGGTTGTCTTTATTTTTATCCTATCTTTATTTTTACCTTATTTATATTTTTACCTTCTTTTTATCTTATCTTTATTTTTATCTTATCCTTCCATGTACCGTTTCGCTAAAACAAAGATATAGAGATAAATATAGATAAATTATAAAGATAAAGATAATATTTATCTTTACATTTTTATCTTATCTATATATTTATCTTATCTATATATTTATCTTATCTATATATTTATCTTTATTTGTATATATCTTTATTTTTATTTTATCTTTATTTTTATTTTGTCTTTTATTTTATCTTTATTTTTATTTTATTTATTTTTATTTTATCTTTATTTTCATATATTTTTCTTTATCTTTATTTTTATTCTTATCTTTATCTGTATTGTCATCTTTATCTGTATTCTCATCTTTATCTGTATTCTTATCTTTATCATTATTCTTATCTTTATCTTTATCATTATTCTTATCTTTATTTTCATCTCTATTTTCATTTTCTTTTTCCTGGCATATTTAGTAATCCTGTCACAGAACTCACTCAAGTTTGCCAGAAGCGATTTTCCGTTTCTATATCCATGCTGCCCTTTTGTCACGTGGTGATGTCCAGGTGATCCATCATTCTCAACCTGATTACTTTCTGCAGCACTCTACACTGAATACTCGTCTGTAATTTAGTGCCTCGTTTCTATAACCTTATTTAATATGGACGGATGAGGTAAGGGTGGCAAGGTTGGACAGTGGTGGCGGAGTGCGACAGTGGTGGTAGGGGTTGGACAATGGTGGCGGAGTGCGACAGTGGTGGTAGGGGTTGGACAATGGTGGCGGAGTGCGACAGTGGGGGTAGGGGTTGGACAATGGTGGCGGAGTGCGACAGTGGTGGTAGGGGTTGGACAATGGTGGCGGAGTGCGACAGTGGTGGTAGGGTTGGATAATGGTGGCGGAGTGCGACAGTGGTGGTAGGGGTTGGACAATGGTGGCGGAGTGCGACAGTGGTGGTGGGGGTTGGACAATGGTGGCGGAGTGGGACAGTGGTGGTAGGGGTTGGACAATGGTGGCGGAGTGGGACAGTGGTGGTGGGGTGGATGGGACAGTGGTGGTTCCTTTCAGGGAGTGCTCGTGGAGGTGGTGGAGGCAGGCCCTAAAGCTCACCCCTTTAGACTCAGCTCCTAGTAAATATTTTCAAGCTGCGCTAGGCTAAGGGACGCGGCCAGCGGCGGCAGCCCCGAGGATCTGCACCATTACAGTTTAGGTGTTTAGGCGCTCTGTACCCGTGTTGTACACTTACCTTATATATCCTTACAGAAGCAGTGGATTGGGTATCAGAGTTGAGACGGATTCCAGATTGTGTTACTTTTCAGCATATCATGTTCCATGGGTAAGGTATGTGCGTCTGGGAAGACCCGTGACGCTGGGTCTGGCCGTCCTGCTCCAAAGATTTTCTCATATCCTTAACATATATATATATATATATATATATATATATATATATATATATATATATATATATATATATAGTGAATGCCCCCCCATGTAGGAGACTTCCTGCTGACAGTACCCATGTCGGCAACGGGCACGCGTCTTGATCCAGAATCCCTTCGTGTAGCAGTGGCCCTCCGCCCTGGTGCCCCAATTCACGCTGAATACAAGTATATTTGCAACAGGGTGGAAGCAGACCAATATGGACAGCATGGGTTGCATTGTGGAAACTCCAAGGGATGGCATGCAAGACACAACGAGGTCAATGACATCAGGAGGAGCCATGTCTCCGCTCAGTGCCCAGCGAAGAGAGAACCTCGCATCCTAGGGGACCAAAACCCGGATGACCCCATACTTCGCCCTGATGGCATCACTAATACCCCTGGAAACCCTTGGAAAAGGGGCAAANGTGACAGGATGAACAACCCCGCGGGTTTTCTTCCTATTGGGGAGTGTTGTACATTCTGCTATGGCGGTATGTCCACTCGCAAGATGAGCGGCGCTGCCCAATAAACTCGCCCCTCGGGACAAAATTTAAAAATTTAAATCGTGAGTAACTTCAACAATCTACGGACAGTACATCCCCGATTTCGTTCCGAATTAATTAAAATTGGGTGGTGTTGGGTTACAACACCCCCAATATTTCTTAAGCATTTGTTATATTTCTTAAGCAATCTAAGAGCCTATCCCGCATATCCGTCCCATACCTCATAGACATTCTCTCTTATGGTATAGATATTAGGACTACTTTTAAAACCCATTGCTTTAAATTGAAAGGAAAATGTTGTATACTTCAACACCCTCACTATTTAACTTTTGTTCCTGTTGACCCCCAAGCCTGATCTTACAGATGTAGTATAAAGGCTCGTTGTTCTAACCTGGTGTTCTCCAGTCACAGAATTAACAACCGGGAGCAACTCCTCAACGTCGCCTACATACAGGACATTACCGCTAAATACAGGAGGGAAATAAATATAAATTATATGAATTCGGTGTAAAAATTATTTAAAATTCTGTTAACAAATTTTATCAATGGAAAGCGCCAAGGCTTATTTTAATTATTATTTTTTATACAGTATTGTCTTGCAATAATTTAATTAAGTGTTGTACATAGTGTGTGGAGGTGTGAGGAGAGAATGGCAGTGTGGTGGAGTGTGGTGGTGGTGGCGGTGCTCCACACCTCTCAAGCCGCACACTTTCCCAGCAAGACCTCCAGCCTTTGTCAGGAAAACAGCCTGCCCAAGGTACCTACCGTTCCTGCACGTCCTCATATAAAGTTTGCTTAGCGAATATTTTATTAATTATATGAAACAGTGTTGTGCATTCAAATAGAGCTTTTTTTTAAATTCGAGATATAGTGTATTAGGCTTCGTTTATATCTTCATAGTTTATTAGAAATGCAGTATTCATTAATTTTTGTTGGGGGCAAGTCATTGAGAATGTAGAGAGAGTAATAGAGAATAACGGGGCTTGATCGCAGCTGATGCTGAATCAGACGGGCTACGTGCAGTACGTCCACTACTTCACCAAGATCCCGCGCCTCACCGCCTTTACTATGCACTACTGGTTCAACCTCATCAACACCAACCGCACCTCAACCTCCTTCAACTATGGATGTAAGTACCTCCTTTGATCGACCTGGGTACATTTGGTTTACAGGTACCCGGAAATTTAAAGGTGCTCAGGTTTTTTATTGCCCGACCATGAAGCAAGGTTTCTCTAGAAATGATCAGCCAGGCAATTGCTGTTTGTGGCCTGCAAGCTCACATAACTACCACAACCTAGAAGGTCTAACAAGCCTTGATAAACATGTTGAATTTATTTATAAATATTTGTTACTTTGTTATAGCAATATTATTTTTATTTACTGGTAGGGAAGGGAGGGAACTATCATGAGAAAGCGCTAATTCATTACGACTATTTAGCACTACTTGGAAGGGATCAGGATAAGGATTTGGGACGGGACGGGGGATAGAATGGCGCCCAACCACTCTGACGGTCTGGAATTGAACGCTAACCTGTCTTCAGAGAGGAGATCCTCTTGAAGTAATGGATGACCACATAATTAGTGTTATTTTTTGAGATTGAGATATATACAAGAGTTGTTACATTCTTGTACAGCCACTAGTACGCGTAGCGTTTCGGGCAGGTCCCTGGAATACAATTCCCGCCGCGAAGAATCGTTTTTTCATCCAAGTACACATTTTACTGTTGCGTTAAACAGAGGCTACAGTTAAGGAATTGCGCCCAGTAAATCCTCCCCGGCCAGGATACGAACCCATGACATAGCGCTCGCGGAACGCCAGGCAAGTGTCTTACCACTACACCACGGAGACTGTAAAGGGTATTCCATCCATAGTTATTCCATCCTTAAGGGTATTCTATCCATAGTTAGGTTAGGTTACTTTAGGTTAAGGTTTGGTAAGGTTAGGTTAGGTGTTAAGAATGGACTAGTGTTTGCTCTGTGAGAGGCCAGTAGCTAAGGTCAAGGAGTTCCTAAAACAGTGGAGTTAGGTTAGGCCCGGCCCCCAGGGAAGACAATTCCAAGCAAATAATATTTAACCTAAACGGTCTGAAGTCTAGAGATTACCCACCCACCCCACTACAACATGGGTAAAAGGGTACTCCGATTACAAAACCTTAGTTATTATTTATTAACCCCTAATACCCCCCCCCCATCCCTCAAGTATCCTTAAGGGATAGAACACTCACTGGAAAACAACACGTGGTCACTCTAGCCACCCCAGAGATAACACTTGGAGCTCCAAAACTCTGGGTTCGAGGGCACAAACGAATACTACAGTGGCACAGTAATCTACAGTATGGTACATAACTTAGTCACAGAATAAGAAGAAAGAAGAGAGGAGGAGGAGGAGGAGGAAGATGTAAATAAACAGCTCACACGGTCACATGACCAAAGCGCAAAAGAACCCAGCAGAGAAGGAGCTAGCTACTCTCTCCATGTGGCCCCTGCCTGAAGTATACTAAACTGATCGTACAGTAGTCTTCCAAGACAACTCTTTTGCTTGATACTTTAACAGTTCTAAGAATAGCTAACATCTAGTTTTACATATACTAATAATCACTTAACACAGAATATACCAGCCCTGTGAGCAACAAGGTTAATCTTACGTCTGGCAGAGAAGTGGAACCATCAACCAAGAAAGTTCTAGTTTCCCTTTAATATAAGTTATACTGTTAATTAAATATCCCTCTTACATAACCCAACCTATCAATTACTGTTCTAATATTTACTTACTTAATTACCCACCCATAATCCCTAACAGTCAGGGCCTATCACTACCAAAATACTTAAATGATCTATTAAATGATAATCTATCTAACCCTGGGTTCCTGGCAGAGTCAATTAAGAACCCAGAGTTGTAACATTAGGCTAGGTTTCATTGTGCTTGGTTACGTTAATATGGTGTATTATTGACAATGTGAAATATGGAATTTGAAAACTATATGTGTACCCAAGAATTCCGTTTACAGGAAAACCAAATTCTTCAAATAAAACATTTTTATGCATACACTTTTTATATTTTAAACCAACAATTTATAATACATTAAAGTTGTAACTTGAGAACAATTTCTGTTTAGGACAAAGGTTCATTTGCCAGTTTATAAGTAGACTATTACTGGAACCGTAATATGCATTCAGACCATAACAAATTTCTAGATATCTATACGGATGGTTTGAAAGTGGGGCGTCGTTTCTCGTAATAATAGATTTGGTCTGAGGCCTAATGACCTACATCATTTTTCACTCCATTAGGTTGTTATCTTAGTGTACAGATTATAGAATCCATGTTAGCGCTTATTGTTCATTTTTTTAATTCTGATACCTCACCTGAAATGGAAGATGGGATCTCCTCAAGGGATTATGGCACCTGTTGACGTGTTAGATTTTTGTCAAGGGGACCGGAGGAGGGGGTATGGTTTTGCAATATTGGTAATCCACATTACCAGAGTGTTTACGTTTGGCTTCCTTTGTTCCAGTGAATGAACTGAGCACCAACAACAACCTGACGGTTCAGCTGGTAAAGGAAGGCCAGCAGTTCTGGACGCTGCAGATCAACGACCAAATGGTGAGCAAAGTTCCGTCCAAGTACGTCGGGGTGGGGGAGTGGCACCACATGCTGCACTCCTGGGACTCCGCCACCGGCCAGTGGAGTGTTTTCATGGACGGCAAGCTCCTCTCTCATGGCTTTGATCCCAAGGTGAGGCCAATGCCGAATACTGTGATGATTTTTTTTTACAAAAATTATATCTTGCTTCTGAATCGTAAATGTGATTGTCATGAAACTTTGTCCATAAGAACGCCGTTAACAGTGTTTTCTCCACCCAGAGCGTGGGGCTGGTGGTCCCAGGAGGGGGGGTGGCTGTATCAGGTCAGCACCAAAAGACGGCAATAACTGGGGGCATGGACAGTGGGGAAGGCTTGGAGGGCTGGTTCACCCTCTTCCAGCTATCAGCGCAGTCTATCAAGGACCCAACATCCCGCAGAACCGCCAACGTTGTCGCCTCCCTCACTTCAAAATGTACAGAAGACTTTGGTGGTGACGTCATAAGTTGGCGCAAAACCCCACGGAAGGGCTATGGAGGCGTCATGGAGACTCCTGGCAAGGAGGTGTGTGGCGCCTTTTAGACGATGGCATCGAAGCTACCATGGCACCTGCAGTTGTAAAAAGATGTCCTCGACGAAACAAGAGCTCCGGCGGTAGCTGGGAAGTCTTCTTTTAGCCCCCAAAGGTTACTAAAAGGGGATATTTTGCTTGTGCTGTCCAAAAATATTTCTAGAATTCAGAGACTGACGTTTGCTTATTTTTTTTAACAAGTAAAAACTAATGCTTTGTCTTTGACTCTAATAGTTTTCATTAATAATTCCTGATAAGATTTGTTGAGTTTATAATTAACCGGGTAAATAAGTGATTAAAGAACTGGTAAGTATTGTTTCTTTTAGTATGGATTAAATATTACATTTATTACATGGGAGTGAAAGACTGTTTGCTCCAGAATCCTTAAAATCTATTTATTGATAGTCTTTAATTTATAAATAATATTCAAGGACAGTGTCGTGTTGTTCTGTAGTTATTTCCTGCGGATTTGGAGAGAATATACATTTGTAACTACTATCAAGCACCATGAAGGTAATCTTTACATCAGCACCATGAAGGTAATCTTTACACCAGCACCATGAAGGTAATCTTTACATCAGCACCATGAAGGTAATCTTTACATCAGCACCATGAAGGTAATCTTTACACCAGCACCATGAAGGTAATCTTTACACCAGCACCATGAAGGTAATCTTTACACCAGCACCATGAAGGTAATCTTTACACCAGCACCATGAAGGTAATCTTTACACCACACCATGAAGGTAATCTTTACACCAGTACCATGAAGGTAATCTTTACATCAGCACCATGAAGGTAATCTTTACACCAACACCATGAAGGTAATCTTTACACCAGCACCATGAAGGTAATCTTTACACCAGCACCATGAAGGTAATCTTTACACCAGCACCATGAAGGTAATCTTTACACCAGCACCATGAAGGTAATCTTTACACCAACAACATGAAGGTAATCTTTACACCAGCACCATGAAGGTAATCTTTACACCAACACCATGAAGGTAATCTTTACACCAGCACCATGAAGGTAATCTTTACACCAGCAACATGAAGGTAATCTTTACACCAGCACAATGAAACTAATGCCGGGTTGGTCGGCCTTTGTACCATCGGGACCGTGTCAGGGCAGGAGTCTGGGATTCACCAGAACGCAATTAAGTGGGCATTCATATTCCACTTGCAAATGTAATCCATATTCGCAAGTGCAAATGTAGAACGCATATTTGCACTTGCTGACTCAGACGAATATGAATTGCATGGCCTGCACTGTGGAAAATCAGGCGGTTGGCACTCACGTCACGACGAAGTCAACGACATCATTAAGAGGAGCCTTGGTTCGGTCAAGCGTCCAACAGACCATTTACCTTCCAATCTAGTGAACCGTGGATGGAATCACACTGCGCCCATGGAAAAATGGCAGGCAAATAGTGTGGGACTATACTTACGTATCCACCCTGGCAGCAACATACATTCAACCTCTGTCGGCCAAGCAGAAACCGCGGCCACTCACACAGAAAGAGACATATCAACCAAGTACAGGGAAATAGATTACCGGTACAACTTCGTTCCAATTGGATACGATACCCTTGGCCCATGGGGAGAGAGTGCAAGGAGGTTTCTCAAGGATCTTGCTTCCAAGCTTATCGTAACAACATGAGACCCTAGAGTGGCGAGTTTTCTCTTCCAGCGCCTGAGTGTGGCGATCCAGATGGGGTAATGCCCGCTGCATCCTCAGTTACGCCTGGCGTCGGAGGAGTTTGAAGAAATTTACAGCCTCTAAGAATAAACTTCCCTTTGTTTCCTGTTATTGTCCACATTTTGTAACTAATCAGCTATGTAACTGTATCCTTGTATAATGAAGTATACAACATAAATAATAAAAAAGGAGTGGTAGAAGTGAATACTCGTATGTATTTGGAGTCAAACGGCGCGTTTTTCTCTGAATACTCTTTAGTATCTTCTCCGATATATTTAATTAAATAGTATGGACCGATGATGTACTGTTGCCTGTTATATCTGAAGTCGCATGGCGGCTCACCTGCCTTTTGATGATTTCCTCGACATATCCATTAGAGTATCCATTATTGATCATGGCATGCCTTACTCTACCAAGTTCCTCGTCAACCTGCTTCAAGTTCAAGTTCAAATATGTTTATTGAGATAAGAAAGAAATACATCTCAAAGGGATAGAGTAGCTTAGGCTATTTCTACCCCCCATTATATTCCAGGTGGAGCTGTGTGAGGGCGCGGTTGAGAGGCATTGCCAACACTCCGCTTGTATCTATCATGGCATACACTTTTAGCATTAAGGCAAATTTCCATTTTAGATTCCTTAGTGTAGACTGCAGTGTTAAAGCCTCCATTCCATTCCGAGACTATTACATCTAGGAAAGGTAGTCTGCCGCCACTCTCAATCTCCTCAGTGAACCTTAGCACTGAACTTCGTTCGTTTGAATGTATCCTTATGTATTCTAAATCCTGCACTCACAGGATACATACGGGGTCCATTATCACTCGCCGGATGGATGTGGGGTGCACTAGAATTAAATTTAACTAAAACACTCTCTCTCTCTCTCTCTCTCTCTCTCTCTCTCTCTCTCTCTCTCTCTCTCTCTCTCTCTCTCTCTCTCTCTCTCTCTCTCTCTCTCTCTGATACAGACCTCGACATGTCTTATTCTCTCGGTAAAATACGGTGATGACGTAAACAAGAAAACGGAGGATTAAAACTAGGCAGCTCTTATAATTTGAGTATATTTCCAAAATAATGTAGATGAACATTTCTATGTAGATGAGAGCTTGACGTGAGGATTGTGTGATGCATGAGGTGCGATGCTTCACCTATAATGAGCAATGGTTATGGCAATGGGGGATAACCTCATTATTATATATACATATATATGTGCGATATACTGTGTATGATGATGTACGAATGTTTGTATCGCGTACGTGTATACTGGTTCACGATTGTGCATGTCACATATGTTGGTGTACTGCGCATGTGTATGAGTTTACAGAATATATATATATATATTATATATATATATATATATATATATATATATATATATATATATATATATATATATATATAATATTTAGTTCATATTTACATGCATGATTTAACGAATATTCTTTGTGGTAAAATATTAACAAATCAAGATCAGGATATATATATATCAAAACCGTACGATAAAATATGGTGAATCTTCCAGTGGTCCACCAACGACAACATTTTGTTTGTTTGTTTGCATATAATACACACAGCTCTTACATTACAAAATATCCTTTAATCTTGCCAATTTTTTTTTAAATAATCATTTTTGAAATCCTAAATGATATGAATACTCGTATATAAATATATGTGTTTACATATATATGTGAATGTATGTGTAGTTACCACAAGGCTTGGAACTTCCTGGGTCACGGTCAAATATTCTGAAGGTAAACTTGAAGTGAAAGAAAGGCCAAGCTTAGCTTCTAAGGTTGTTTCTCGAGGTAAAACAGGTTTGACTTCATCTCAGGTCCTTTCTCGAAGGCAGACATTTGTTGACTTCATTTGAGGTTCTTTCTCGAGGGCGAGATAAAGTTTAGTTTCCTTTAAGGTTTCTCGCAGAGGAGAAAGAAATGTTTGTTTCATTTGAAATCGTTTCTTGAAGGAAAAGACTGTTTAGATTTATTTTAGGTTCTTCTTGTAGCGAAGTAGTGAATTATATTTATGTGGAATGTCTTTCCACATAGCCACATGGCTGTTGGAGGTCTTCTCAGAGTGAAAGAAAGACTGGGGTTAACCTTAAGCGCCGTCTGGAATCCTTTCTCGTTGGGAGATAAGACGAGGCTTCCTCCAAGGAGTGCCGGACCAACCGGGCTGTGGTGGGTATGTGGGCCTGCGGGCCGCTCCAAGCAACAGCCTAGTGAACCAAACTCTCACAAGTCGAGCCTGGCCTCGGGCCGGGCTTGGGGAGTAGAAGAACTCCCAGAACCCCATCAACCAGGTATCAACCAGGTTATCTTCATCTGGACTCTGATCTCGAGGGGAAATCGGCTGTGGTTGGTCGGCTGTCAGGTCGGGTGGAGCAATGGCGGGAGAGTCTGGGAAGGACAACGGGCACTGGTGGCGTCTGAGGCTGCGGCTCCGTTACCTGTGTCAACGATAAGATAATTGTTAGTACATGTGTCAACGACCAGAAGGTTAAGACACCTGTATCTGTACATGTACAGATACACGGTTTTATGTATACATGTATACATATGGCTTTATGTACATGTACAGATACACGGTTTTATGTATACATGTATACATATGGCTTTATGTACATGCACAGGTACACGGCTTTATGTACATCTACAGATACACAGCTTTATATACATGTACATGTACACTGCTTTGTAAGCGCGTTCAGAGGAGAGCAGAGTATCCTACGTCTCTCTGGGCCTGTGTACCTAAGGTCATATCTTTTTGTGATCAATTTCAGATAATTCACTTCCCTCCGTGTACGGACAGCTGTATTCCCGTGCTGGACGTGCCGCTGGTGGTGTTCCGTGCACTGAGAACTGCCCTGAACCACCACACCGCAGTACCCCCTAGCATCAAGGGAGCTGGCTTAAGCCCTGTCATTAGCCCTCACAGGACTTCTGAAACGCATCTCTATAACTTATTCTTTTTCCCTCTTTAAATGGGTAATCTTCTTTTTTTATGTATAAGTAAGACCACCAGCTGAACTGCTTAGTCACCACATCCACCTGTTTTTAAGATAAAGATAATTATCGGAAGAAAGCTCTAAACCATTATGACTATATTATCACTTGCGAGGGATATGAGGATAATGATTTGGGATAGGACGGAGGAAAAGAATGATGCCCAACTACTTGGATGGTTGGGGATTGAACGCTGGTCTGCAAGAAGAGAGACCGTCTTTCTACTGTCTATTCCAAATGGTTGGACCCACTTGTTTCCAATCATTCCAAGTTTTCTTGAGTTTCCTCTTATCTACAACCTATTTCGCTTTCTATATACTAGCAACATCATGGAGCCATCGCTACACGCTGTCACTACCCACCATATATACAATTCAACTATCACCCGCGTCTCTCACTACCCTGTAAAACCATTACGATACTCTTCCATCAGCCTCTCAAAGTGCAAAATCCATTTACTTGTATGACTGGAAGCTTAGAAGATGTGTGCATTGTCGAGGTGCCGTGTGTGCGAGGTAAGGTGGCGCTGGATGGCACCAGAACAGCAGTACGCAGCTCTTGTTCCGCGCAGGAGAGCAGAGGGGTGGTACTGCGCCAATCTGTACAGGAGGCGGCCGGGATGCTGCTGAGAGACGGATGGTCGGTGGCTGTAGTGAGGTCGTCACCACCTTCTGGTTGAGAAGCCACTGTAGTAGTAAGGTCGGCACCACCTTCTTCCAACGGAAGTACTTGTTGTTCGGTTACAGGCAACGGCCCCCTGAAAATAGATGAAATTCATAATCATGCAGACGGTAAGTCATAATAACGAGGCTGAAAATTATACACTTAACCCACAACTTTAAAAATATAGGAAGTAACGATGTTTCGATCCGTCCTGTTGGCCCCTGGACCTTTCAAGTAGATGGCGTGTAAAATTCCGAATCACCTTCAACAGTTGACTGACAAATTTTTAGCTATAATTTTTTGCATTATTAAATTTTGAAACATTTTTGAGAGCGATCTCATATTCCGCTCAGCTAAAAAATATTCTTACCTTATGGCTTATAGTATAGTATACATAAAAGCAAGTATGCATTATCATCTGATGGGACCATAAAAATGAAGGAAACTGCAAAAGGAATATTAAACCATTCATACATATGTTTGACCTTAGCTTGAAACATTCCAGCTACCCGACCTCTAATGTGTTTCCCTGTGAATTAACTTGCTTCATTTAGCTACAATCCTATTTCAAATGTTTCCAAACCAGTGTTTACCCAGTTTGTATATATTGTGTAGTATTATATGTGTATATTTAATGCATCATTAATATCCACCTTGTTATATTTTTTCATCCATTTTAATATTTTAGTCATGGCGCCCCATCCCCCCTTGTCCCTTTTCGCCTCTCTAAAGAACTACATTAAACTTCCCTACCTTCTTTATTAGTGCACCCAGTTCCTGTCGTTAACTTTGGCATTCTGCCCTGGACACGCCGAAAAGAATTTGTCAATTGTATAGCATAGTGCTTAAAACTGAACCACTTAATCTAGATGGAGCCTAACAAGAACATCATAAAGCTGAAGAAAAACATTAGATATCTCTTTACTATAGATATCTCTTTACTAACGTTTCATGGTATGAACTCCAGTATTTTATTTGCCATAATTTGAACATTTATACTTTAATTGTTGTTACTAAAGATTCCTCCAAATCATGACAACCCATTTTTTATTTCCCATTCAGACTTGGCAATATAAACTGATGTCTGGTCATTCGATTCACATTTTCTAGACTCAGAACCCTAAGTGTTTCAACATTAATCTGCAAATGTCCATCTTTTACTCATTTGTAAGAATTTCTATGCCATCTTGCAGTGATTTTGAGTTCATTTTTAAATATATATTTTCGGTCCTATTTTAGTCATCAATAATTGTTTTTTATATATGATATACGAGAGCGGTCTCAGGACAGTCGTGACTCACAACTTCCAACCGTTTTCCCACTCGGACTTGACCATATGTATGCTGATCCTGTTCCTTATGAAGTGATAAATTTGTATGCTATATGCAAATTAACTTTGAAAAAAGAGGTGTAGATTAAAGTTACTGAAGGACCGCGAACGTGAAGATCGAGATTCTGATGGCAGTACGCTGTCATATCAAGGGATTTATAGATGACTAATTCGCAAAGCAGGTGAAAAAATCTTGAAATCAATGTCATTTTAGTTTCCTATTTTGTCTTAATAGTTTAGTTAAGTTCATTTTATTATGCACCCTACCCACCCAGTGGGTGGTAGTGGACCCCATACCCATCCTGTGGGTGGGGTGGACCCCATACCGACCCTGTGGGTGGGAGTGGATCCCATACCGACCCTGTGGGTGGGAGTGGACCCCATACCATCTTGTGGGTGGTAGTGGACCCCATACCCATCCTGTGGGTGGGGGTGGACCCCATACCCATCTTGTGGGTGGTAGTGGACCCCATACCCATCCTGTGGGTGGGAGTGGACCCCATACCCATCTTGTGGGTGGTAGTGGACCCCATACCCATCCTGTGGGTGGGGGTGGACCCCATACCGGTCCTGTGGGTGGTAGTGGACTTCATACCCATCCTTTGGGTAGTAGTGGACCCCATACCCATCCTGTGGGTGGTAGTGGAGCCCAAATCAATCCTGTGGGTGGTAGTGGACCCCATACCCATCCTGTGGGTGGTAGTGGACCCCATACCCATCCTGTGGGTGGGAGTGGACCCCATACCGATCCAGTGGGTGGTAGTGGACACCATACCCATTTTTTGGGTAGTAGTGGACCCAATACCCATCCTGTGGGTGGTAGTGGACCCCATATCCATTCTGTGGGTGGTAATGGACCCCATACCCATCCTGTGGGTGGTAGTGGACCCCATACCCATCCTGCGGGCGGTAGTGGAAAAGGTTACAGAGGCACATAATGGGCTAAGGAACTGAACCCTAAAATTCATTTAGCAAAGCAAGTTGCATTGATAAGCTATAGTTGCACAATTTAATGAATTATTACATGAACAATGCGTCCGAGGACACTCACAAAAACAGTCTCTAGGTTAAGCAACTTATATATGCGCTGTTGCGCAAAATTTTAATATACATCAAACTCAAATCGGGAAAATATCATTATTAGTTACCTAGTACGTTAAATTAACAAATGGATCTATGGTAGAGGCCCCAGCTGGGACGAGCAATCCATCCTCAGGCTATGATCGTTTAAGTAGCCTCGTCCTCAAAGGCGCATTCTTAAGTGTTGGTATTGTGTATAATCACAATATATTCTCAAATGTAACAGTATTTTATTATATATTTATGTCTAAAGGTTAGGTCACATGGTATGGTTTTGTTGACAATAATTTGTTTTGATTGCACGTGAATGAATAATTTAGAGAGGCGCTCGTCAAACATGGGGAGTGAACGAAACACTTAAATAATGGTTTGAACGTAACTTAAGTGCTTGTTTGGAAATAATTTGCCTTGTATTTTGAGGAAGGGTTGGACATGGCGGCGGCTTTCGTGAAACGAAAAGTTCTTCCACACAATGTAAAATAACTTTCCCGAAGTCTAAATCAGTAGTGAGTGCAGTGTAAACAAAGACGAAACGACCTGACCAACACCGCCGCCGCCACACTCCCGGTTCAACCTGACGACGACCAGACGTCTGTTCCGCCTGGGGGCCGCCGGGTCACGTTCCGTTCTACAGGTTTTACCCACAGGGTTTTGGCATTCAAAACAGTCCGGATTGTTACGACTCCGGTGCACATATCGTCTGGGGTCACAGGAAATTTTAATACATTTTGAACGTTTTCTGGCTTGGTGACGGGTTCCAGCGCTGACTGGACCAAGAGGTTCCGGGACTTGCGAATCTTGGTGTGCCCTCAGACGGTGGGCGGCTGGCTTCAGCTCTGTCAGAGGGCATTGGAAGACTGTCTTTTTGCCCATATTGATACGAGTTTATGAATGGCCGTATTTTTGCCTTGACCACCCAGTGCTCTCTTGTGGAGTGGTGGCGGTGCTTGCCTCCCTGACGGACTCCTGGGGCTCCTTAGCTCATCAATGTGTGTATTCGCCATATATACCTCTGGCGTCGCTGCCCCTAAACTAACAACACCACCAACCAGTAAAATATGAAATAATTTTAACGTTCTCACTATGGAACTTTACGTGCAGTAAACGGAGTAAACCTGTAGTGACGGACCGTTTTGTAACAAAAGTTAATAGACGACTATATTTGGTGTCGTGGTACAGAGAAAGAACTGGTAGGTTGTGATATATTTAGTGAAAGTTTTCGACAACACTGGTTGTATATCTTTATTTTAACTACAAGTTTCTTAATTAAGTGCAACGAATTGATAAATCACTTTAGAAAGCCAATATTTTTTTAAGAAAACCAAGTAAACGGTAATATATATATAGTGATTAACATCTTGAATGAGCAGTAGAAAATGACCTTCAAATTATTAATGTACCTATATATATAGTGATGTGTTGAGTTTGCAAGTGGTCGCCTTGCCAGGGTGGCAGTTCAACGCAGTCTACTGTAAGTACAAATTTGAACTGTGTAACGTAGTCGTAGTAGGTCCCAACTGGGCGTCCGTAGACCGCAAGGACTCCATGGGAATTCTATTTGTATTTTATAGGAATTAACAAAATTGCATTCAGGTATAAAATTCATACTTGACAATCCTTTAAACCTGCATGTTCAAATGCTTAAGTTGCTCCATAATGTATCATTTATCATATATTTATCATATATATAATTATATATAAATATATATAATATATATAATATATATATATATATATATATATATATATATATTATATAATATATATATATATTATATTATTTATCATATATATATATACATATATATATATATATATATATGCGAACAAGCTTGAATGGTCCCCAAGCATATATGCAACTGAAAACACAAAAGCGTTTTGTGTTTTGGTGTTGCAGTGAGGATCCACAAAGTCTTCTCTGGGTACTCTTTATTTTCTTCTCCAAGGCTATGGGTCCCTACACTTGCACCAGAGGTGGTACCCCTCTCTCTCTCTCTCTCTCTCTCTCTCTCTCTCTCTCTCTCTCTCTCTCTCTCTCTCTCTCTCTCTCTCTCTCTCTATATATATATATATATATATATATATATATATATATATATATATATATATATATATATATATAATTAATTGTTTACTTTCCTAACGTCAGGGTGTCTATGATGTCCAAACCACACATCACAAATGAAGAAACGGAGACGTTTCGATCCGCCCTGGACCACTATCAAGTGTGTCATTGTCTGCACGTCTAAATATAGTTGAAACAACTTTTGTGTTGTGTGCTGAGAGGTGTTAAGAAGTGTCCAGCAGTGGGGAGTTCAGGACTGTGTGGAAGAGCTTATGCATTATTCTAAACAGTGTGCGTTCTGTGTTTGGAAATACAATACTGTATTCAGTCCTTGCACTGACGTAGCCTAATGCACCCGCAAAACGTTGTTTACATTTGGGTCTGCCGTATCATGCTGTTTGCATGTGGGTCTGCCATATCAATGATATCATGCTGTATACATGTGGGTGGAAAGACGGGTAACGTAGCTTCCGTATTTAACCGAATCCAGGGTTGTCTTTGAGAACCAAAACGTTGAAACGCAAATAAAATTGAACTTTGTACAGCTTCTCAGTATGGCTGGTACATCACGGTACATTTAAACTTGCATATTTTGATGCAGGGCTGGTTTACCCGATAGGCCAAGTAAGCTATAGCCTAGGGGCCCATCAGCACCAGGGGGCGGGGCGGGTGCCCACCAGTTTACATGTATGTGTTTAGCCCTTGAATAACCACACTGACCAGAAGGCGGGGCCCATTTAGCTGTTTTGTCCTAAAGGCAGAAAAAAAGATCCGGCCCTGTTTTGAGGTAATTATTTACTAGCAATAATAGACAGTGAACGCACCTATGGGTGATCATGAAAATATTTGTCTTAAACCGTTCATTTAGGTAAGTCGTTGCTAGTGTATAAAATGATACATGACATAAAGTAGTAACAGAAGGGAAATAAGTTTTCACAGCAACAATAAAGAAAAGTTGGTAACTGTGTTTATTGCCAATATTTTGAACGTTGCCGGCTCGGAAAACAAAATATTTATTAGTTGGCCAGTTCATTTTTAGTAGTTTAAATTTTGCTCAAGGGCTATAAAATAGCTTGTGCTATACAAAGAAAATGCGAAATACATACTATTTTCTGCATCAGCATAGACACCCATAGTTTGGTGTCGATTTGTATATTATTTGCGATACTGGAGAAAGATAATTACTGCTAAAGGTCAATTGTCAAATGTGGCTTATTATTGGGGACTATTAATTTGATGCATTAGTGGCCTCACGAACTACCGCAGGGCCGTTATTATGGCTCGTGTGTCACATTCTCACTTCTGTACAACTGTTATTTTTTCTACGTTATTTACTAAATGTTTTTATTGTGGTTAAATTATTATTTTGTTAAATTACGTTTATAATGTTATTTATTGCCGTCTCTTATATGTGGAAGGACGACAACCGCCATTGTATGCTTAATATACAACTTATAAGTGTCATCCACACTTTCGTGGAAATAAACATTTCATTCACCTCGGCTCAGGGAGACTCGAACCACGTACCCCACGCGTGTGAGGCAGAAGCTCTATCATCTGGGCTATTAGTAGTCTTAATAAGGAAAGCCTTTCCATTTTAAGACTACTCATAGCCCAGTCGATAGAGCTATAATGCCTCACACGCGTGGGGTACGTGGTTCGAGTCTCCCAGAGCCCAGGTGAATGAAATAAAACTTATTGTGTATTTGGACTCTTTTTACATGCGTTGTATACAAATCATTAATATAAGAATATATGGATAAAGAAAACTGCAGAAGGCCTGTTTGTCTATACGAGGCAGCTCCTATCCACCCAAATTTATGTAATGTCAGTCATTCATATATATACGGTTGATATTTTTTGAACAGTTAAAATATGGGCTTGTACACTTGGCAGTTGCAGTGCTGAAAGCTGCCATCGGACCTCACCTTCACTCTGCTTGTGCCTGTTGCTGGGGAAAACAATCTGTCCTCATACAAAGAACGTCGCATTTCGCTCGTATGCGTTACATAAGGCCACAAATAGTCGTACTAGAAAATGGGAGCGGCTCGCGAAATTGACATACTGTTCCGTTTTCTGTTTTGGGTCCTCTGGTAGGTTAGGAGAGGACACTTAAATTTAACCGTTTTCTTGACGTTGGAAAACCTTAGGAGGACGGGCTGTGTGGGGGATATATAGTTATCATGATTACCTCTGGATAAATAATTCTCTTTACGTATAATTTAGCCTGTTTATTAATATTATTGAGGGGCTTATTAAAGGTGGATTACGAACACAGTTCAGCCTGTTCTCAAAAACTGTTGTTCAAATGCAATTTTTCTGTTTTTTTTTATCATCTTTCTAGTAAGAAAAATGTTCGCAATTGTCGCCAGATACATTAACAAATAAATTCTGCTTTTTTCCAATAGCATTTATTTTCTTTTGTTTTTACATTTCAAATAGATAAGAACGATCTTTTAAAATTTATAGTAATTGGATAGAATCCATAATGGTAAACGAGGCTTCAAAAAGCAGACGAAAACATTTACATAACTGCTATATCTCCAGCTTGTAAGTCGACTCAAATATGCTTAAGTTCTATGTATTTTCTGTACGCAACCTATTAAAATATACGAAATATTAATGTCCCAAAAATCGTTGAAATAGATTATGAAATTGAAATAAGTTTATTGAGGTAAAATACACACAAAGGGATGAGGTAGCTCAAGCTATTCTCACCCCGTTCAGTACATCGTGTTAATACATACATAGACACACATCACAAACAATAAACATATTACCAAACATTCTGAGAAACATATACATTTCCTCCTTTACACAAGTAATAGATTATGAGGTGTCTATTGACGGAGAGGGTCATTTTCCCAGTGAGTGAAATGTCCAAGAGTTGAATCAGTGTTGATAACATTTTGAATACTTCCGTCTGGTGTTGATATTTGATTTTGTTGGCAGTTGGCAGCGACATTTACAAGGTCCGACGCCAGCTTTGAAGATCAGATGACTTGTTGAATATTCCATGATTTGAAACTTTTTCTAAACATTTTCTGGAATGAACTTCATTCCAGGTTTGTGACCTGGAATGAAGTTCATAGCAAGAGCTCAAATTTTTCGTGAGTCGCCCGCAACCGATTACATCAGCGAAAGTGTTAAATGTAACGTACTCCTACCACAATTATTTTGACTAGGCATAACCAATTCAAGAAATTCTGACATTCACGCGGAACGGTAAATGTTTATGATGATCACATTTCCAAACTTATGATATTAATACAATAGGTTGGATAAAGATGCCAATAGAGTTCTCAGGGAAATATTGAATTTGTAAAACGAACAACCAGCTTCATAACAAAGGTTTTTATGTTGGCGATGGTAGTTCAGTCTTTACTTGAGCTTACAGCATGTTGTTGCTCAACAATCAGACGCTAAGGTAGAGTTAAAGAACGTCGAACGTAAAATAGGTTCCTCACCCTGGTATTTTCCTTTAGTTTGTATAAGAAAAATGATAAACTCCAATTATAAGTCGAATGTTAAATACCCAACAAAGTTTCAAAGAACGGGGTTTATCCTCCTGATGTTCGGGGAACATTCCCGTCTACAATGAACGAAATATTTGTCCACCTTAAATTAGTTTCGGGGTTATCAAATCTCCTTGGAACACCATTAGAAGGGACTCGCAGGATTTTAGTGTAAATGAGCTGTAACAGCATGTCGGAATACCATTTAAACAATTCAACTCCCGCTGCTTTCAGCAGGCTCATAATGAGTGAACACTCATCAGAAAAAAACTCATAAACGTGCCAGACGTATCCTACCTAAATTGGTTCCAAGAGCACATCACTCTTGTTCAACACACGAAGCATCAAGTTTACAATAGCGCGCGAGCCTAATAATGTTAAACATCAGAGTTACATTGACATGCAGCTTCATCAAACGTGTATCAGTGTTGAACTGTACTCACATGTTGGTGGGACGAGGGAAGCAGGCGATGTCCTTGTAATTATATGTATCTGAGGAGTCTGGTAGCAGTTCCAGGGGCAGGGGAGTCATGATGAGAGGTGGCGGCGACTCGCTCTCCCTGAACCAGGCACGGCGAGTAATTATAAAAAGGAAGAGCTTAGCTAGAATAGCTATATTGCACTGACTTATTATGTCACAGACTTAAGAGTTTCTATATACCATTGAGGCAGCCAGACGAGATTAAGAAAGACAAGATGATATATGTTAGTGGAGTCACTCGCTGTGTATTTTTTCTAGGGACACTAGGCATATAAGAGCAAATACGCCAGTGATCCTTGGCTATTTTTGAGTGTTCAGAAAGTGTATACGTCTGAGACTGATGAATGCCTACTACTACTGCTACAGAAACCATGTAGGCCTATAGTTTTCGTAACCTGACGGCATTTGAGTGTGACTAGTAATATATCTTGCTGCAATATAGATAATATAATGTGAATGAGAGCTAGATCAGTTTAATGAAAATGTTGAGTTGGAATTTCTTATATTTGAAAAGAATACTACAGAGAAGGACTTATTAGTGTGATTAGTTAAAGCATCAGTTAGGCTAATCGTCTGCCACAGGAAACTACCAAAACCGAAATATAATGAGACTAATACTCAAGTCCTTCAAGAGTCGCTGTAAACAGCGTTTACTAACACTGGTAAACTAAAATTTGAATTTTAGTTTCATATATAGGCGTTACATTTTACGTCCATCTTATTGGTCATGCTACCTCAGGAGTCATTAGCATAATTGTAATATATATTTTAGTTATGTGTAATGCCAGGAGAGCCTTGAGGCCGTCGGAGAGTTATTACACACACCTGAGCGGCGAAGGTCCATGGAGGGCGGTGTCCTTGTGGGCTCCGATGTTGGAGAACACTCCCCCCGCCTTCTTCATGCCCGGGTCCACCCACCACGAGTTCCGTCGCACAGACAGGATCGGGTATTGCTGTAATGGGAAGGTCGGGTAATTACCAGGATCAAGCGCTAATAAGCCAGTACGAGTATATAACAAGTGGTAAGAATGTGAGGACAGAGCAAGAGTTTAGTTTAGTTCATTTATTATGCACCCCATACCCATCTTGTGGGCGGTAGTGGAAAGGGTTACAGAGGCACATAATGGGCTCAGGGACTGAACCCCACAATTCATTTAGCTAAGCAAGTTACAATCTTGATGAGCTAGTTACAAAATTCAATATAAGTCGTCACATCAACAATGGGTTCGAGATCGACCTCAAGTACAGGTTCTAAATTAAGCAACTGACATATGTGGAGAGATAGTGTCAAAATTTATATGTTTGTCCTGCACACCGCCTCCCATCCAGTGGGCAGCCGCACACCCTCCGTCACAGAGCAAGAACTGATAAAAATAAAGACGAAGTGGACCGACGATGCTCAACCTCTCATTAATAGAAGATTAGAGGAAGTAAAAGTTGCGTTTTTACCTTAGTGTAGTTAAGCTAAAATTTCCAGTAAATTAAATTGTGTAGTGCGCGGCATCTTGGTTGTATATGCTGTGGTGCCGTAAATTACCATTGCCACATAACAAACGAGGGCGGTCTCACTTGGATAGTATCTCAGATAGTGAGTAGACCTTATGGGCAGACTGTCGTAAAGGCATTGCCACATCACGTAGCATAACATGCCAACATTCCTTATGGATGTAGGTCTCAGTTTCTTGTACATACACATCAACAAACGAAACGGTAGAAAACGCATAGTCTGAACAAGACAGCCCAGGAACAGCTATTCGAGAATCAAGAAAGAACGAAAAAAAATTGAAGTTAAGAGAATAACAGCTACTGAGGGAAAGGGGGAAATGATGTGAACTAGATGGAAAAAGATTGTGAAACCTGCTTTTGGTGGCTGACAGGAAAATAGAAACACTGCCCATGTAGTTAAGCACGTCGTAGTTACAGAACAAGAGATGAACGGCACTCGGGTTAACTACACATGGCAATGGAACTGAGCAAGATTTTGCCTTAGAAAGCTGAATTAATGTGGCGAAAAGCTAAATTAGCTGCTAAAAAAAGCTTTACAGAACATTACACGAAACATAATAGACACGAGACAGTTCGAAAATCGCCAGTGTAATAGAGATATTCAAAGGGGAGATAAACTAAAGGCTCTGAACTACACACCGGGCGGTTGGGCGGAGAATGATATGAAAATTAACAGAGCACTAGGAACGTTTTTGGCTTCATCATGGAAAGTTGACACACGATTAAGGGAGTGGAAATCGTGCTCAATAACTTAAAAATAATTCTTTTAATGGAGATTAGAAAGGATAGGGAAACGTTGGCTGTGTATTTCTAGACTGCCACGTTTCCTAGAGACATCCACCTGGACGTGGTTGGTGGCCGAGTGGTTCGTTCACACCCAGGAGGCTCTACTAGCAAGGGTCTCACTTCTGACAGCGTCTTCTATGCCAAAGTGGCTGCTGGGAAGAACCCACATAAAACAACATTTAGAAATGTCAAGGAATCACAGGACGCCACAGACAGGTAAAACCAATTGTGTAGTATATACTTCCCTGAGACCACATCTTGGGCTAAATATGCAAAAATGCATTTTGACAGTATACAGGTTTGTCACCATGCTTGGCCGTGGTATCTAGACGTTAAATTGAGGATAGGCTAAAATAAAACTTAAAAAATTACATAGTGGCAACATAGGTACAACTTAAGGCACTGACAAGGCTGACACAATACAGTGCAAGAGTTGGGACGAGGACGAGAAGTAGCACACGGTATCTGAATATACTACTGAGTCAGAGGTACAAGTCAAATGTATTGTATGAGAGTAGTGAGCTCGCGTATACACCATATGTTGAATACACTCCATACAGACGCTGGCGTGAGTATAGTACAACCCGCGAGACCAGTGTAGTCACATGTTACGACCCTGGGTTCTTAGTTGGAAACCAGCTTATTAATGGTTAATCCTTAGGCTACTAATTGCTAGCAACAATTATAAGTGCTCTGCCAAAGACTTTTGTTGCTGACGCCATTTGTAAACAGTGGTGTTGTGGCAGTGAATAAAATTGTATTCTACTTATTGATTTATGTAATCAAGAATGAAGAATATCTGCAATTATAATATCTTCAAATGAGTTATTATATGGCGAATTTCAGTTGTTAAGAGCTCGTTTTCCGGTTGCATACATATATGCAAGCGAGCAATTAGTTGTTGTTTTAGCTACTCGGAACAAAAGTTCCCAGCAGCACGGGCTATGGTGAGCCCGCAGAGGCCAGTAGAACGTGTTGGAAGACTCACCTGGTGGGGGGCGGGGGCGGCAGTGTGCAGGGGGGAGCTGGAGGAGTTGGCGTAGCTGAAGCTGTTCTCCAGCTGACACAGCTGCTGGTCGGCCAGGGCTCGCTGCTTGGCCTTCTCGTCGTGCCCGATCTGACGACACGTTCAGCACGGGTTTAGCGACAATTTTAGGGTGGAAAACGTAGCAGTGGTGGTGGTTTGTAGTCAGGGGTAATAACGCCTCAAGTTGTATTTTACTTTTGTTCAAGAAAGATGGAAAGCCTTGTTAGGGAAAGAGCTTTATCAACAGACATGTAAAGCCAGAATGTTTTCGTGATTTAATTGAGGAACATCGAAAACAGCAATTTAGAAAGCTTGAATATGACGAGACGTATAGTGAACTGAGAAGAAAAGCTAGTTCCAAATGAGACACTGAAGGGGAAGGGAACTATCGCCAAGCGCCAAGCCATTACGACTATAACACTCGGGACGGGTCAGGATTAGGACTTGGGATTGAACGGGGGGAAGGAATGGTGCCCAACCACTTAGACGGTCGGGGATTGAACGCTGACCTGCATGAAGCGAGACCGTCGTTCTACCGTCCAGCCCAAGTGGTTGGGTTAGGTAGGCTGTTACATAACATAACTGGTGTCTTATTACCTTTCTTGCGAGCGCGAAGAGGATGAGGCCGAGGAAGAGCATGAGGACGCCCACAGCCAGGAAGACCGGGCCGATGGTGCGCATCTGAACCACCCTGGACACCTCGTGTGTCTCTCCTGTCTTCCCCCCTTCCTGCTGGTCTCCTGGCGCCTCCTCCTGTGACGCTCCGGCCTCGTCTTCTTGCATCTTTTCCTCTTGGACCTCGCCTACCTTGTCTCCCGCCTGCAACGTGGTGCGCGTGCAATTAGAAATCCATACATTTATCTACCTTTATTTCTTACACACATGGGTACAGGAGTAGATGATTTCTGCCTCCTGTTAAGCCAGGAGGCTCACAGACATACCTTTCCTGGTACTCACAGAGGAACCAGCACATCAATGGAGAGTGATAACAAAACAAAAATTGTCATACTTAAAGTGATATTATTGTCAAGAAACGTCTCTCCCTTTCAATATTTTGATCTCCAGACGTCGCTTCGCCGCCCTTATCGTATAGTTTTTATCCTTAGAAATTTAGTCAACTATGAAAGACAAGCTGACCTTGTTTACCTGGCAGCCTGACAGCTGACCATGTTGTAACACCGTAGGTGTTTGGTTTAGTTTTATTTAATACATACATGGAGATACACATGAGTCACAGACTAGGAATTTGAGAGGCGCAGTTTGTCGGCCGGGATCTCACACCCTCTAAGTGTTAATGACCACCAAGTGACCTGACGTCAGATCATGCGAATCTCACCTGGCTCCCGCTAATCTTATAACTTAGCCTGATAGCCTCGGGCACTCTACCAGCCACTCCTTAAACGTCGGCATATTTGAAGGCTACCAGGCTAAATTATAAGATTAGCGGGAGCCAGGTGAGATTCGCATGATCTGACGTCAGGTCACTTGGTGGTCATTAACACTTAGAGGGTGTGAGATCCCGGCAGACAAACTGCGCCTCTCAAATTCCTTGTCTGTGACTCATGTGTATCTCCATGTATGTATTAAATAAAACTAAACCAAACACCTACGGTGTTACATCGTTTACCTGGCAGCCTGACAGCTGATCATGTTTACCTGGCAGCCTGACAAGCTGATCATGTTTACCTGGCAGCCTGACAAGCTGATCATGTTTACCTGGCAGCCTGACAAGCTGGTCATGTTTACCTGGCAGCCTGACAGCTGGTCATGTTTACCTGGCAGCCTGACAGCTGGTCATGATTACCTGGCAGCCTGACAGCTGGTCATGTTTACCTGGTAGCCTGACATCTGGTTATGTTTACCTGGCTGCCTGACAGCTGGTCATGTTTACCTGGCAGCCTGACAGCTGGTCATGTTTACCTGGCAGCCTGACAGCTGGTCATGTTTACCTGGCAGCCTGACAGCTGGTCATGTTTACCTGGCAGCCTGACAGCTGGTCATGTTTACCTGGTAGCTGACCATGTTTACCTGGCAGCCTGACAGCTGATCATGTTTACTTTGAGGCCTCTCCAACCAAACCGCTAGCTACAGCCTGCTTGGCGTGCGAGTGACGTACCTCCATGTTGACGCTGTAGCTGACGTAGGAGAGGATGACGCCGGCGACCATGAAGAACACACCGAACACACACAGGGTGACGTGGCAGTGTGAGGCGAGGACCACCCCCTGGATGCTCAGGCCGCCTCCCTCTACCTTCTCCACCTGCGCCACACAGTGTTGAAAACAATTATTTTAAACCCTAGTCCAGCGATACTAAAGCTTTAAAGGCTCCTTTAAAGGCAGATTCTTTGGCTCTATCATACGTTCGGAGGCCAACATGAGATGAAGACCACATGAAATGGGACACGAGCATTATAATGTATTAGTTGATCCTATAAATACTCGCCCGCACATACGGCCGAACGCCAGTCTTATAATGTTGATCATTTATGGATCCTGTAGCATAGTGGTGTACGTCCTCGGCTCATAATTGAGGGACCTGGATTCAATCCCCGCCAGGAGAGAAACGGTTGGGCACGTTTCCTTTCGTCTAATGTCTCTGTTCACCTAGCAGCAATTAGGTACCCAGGTGTTCGACAGCTGTTGTGGGGTTGCATCCCGGGGAGGGTCAGTAGTTGGAGGGGTGGCCAAGATAACTACAGGCTTCCCGTCCCCTACAAAAGGCATTATTTAGGTTCTTAGATGTAATTAATCAGGTTTCCAACTTGCCTCGAGTTCTGCCGTCGTCAGACGCTGGGCGAAGTTTATTCAAGTTACTTTAAGCATTTGCTGCGGTTTTTTTTCTCCAAAGCTCTGTTCAAAGTTCTGGCAAGTTTATCGTTAAGCGTTTTTCTGTTCTTTTAGTCTCAGAGTAAACGATCGTTTTCTTTGCGACCTTCTCTTGTGTGATCTCTTGATTGTTAAAGGGGCGCGAAACATGTTTACTGTACACTCTGTAACTTGAGTATTGAATTAATATTAAGCGGTTCATATATCTTGCAAGCAGCATGTTAAGCATTCCCAGGCAACTAGCATGTTAAGCTCTCCCGTACCCATTACACTATTGCCTAACTTGAACACTTAACCTTTTACAGAAGGATACATTTTTGACCTGGTTACAAGAGTATACAAATCTGTACCATGTTACAGCAGGATAAGCTATCGATTCTCAGAGTGACAATAAATGTCACCACCTGTCATCGGCGCCCATTATGTAGCACCACACACACACACACACACACACACACACACACACACACACACACACACACACACACACACACACACACACACACACACACACATGCACACACACACACACACACACACAGTGTGTGTGTGTGTGTGCTCATATGTCGTAGCTCATACCTCTCAGCTCGGGTACTAGTCTGGTGGCAAACCTTTGAACCTGTTCCAGTTTAGTCTTATCTAGTCAAGCATAAGACTAAACTGGAACAGGTTCAAAGGTTTGCCACCAGACTAGTACCCGAGCTGAGAGGTATGAGCTACGAGGAGCGACTGCAGGAATTAAACCTCACTTCGTTGGAAGACAGAAGAGTTAGGGGGGACATGATCACCACATTCAAGATTATTAGGGGGAATCGACAGGGTTGATAGAGACCGGCTGTTTAACACAAGGGGCACACGCACTAGGGGACACAGGTGGAAACTGAGTGCCCAAATGAGCCACAGAGATATTAGAAAGAACTTTTTTAGTGTCAGAGTAGTTGACAAATGGAATGCATTAGGAAGCGATGTGGTGGAGGCTGACTCCATACACAGTTTCAAGTGTAGATATGATAGAGCCCATTAGGCTCAGGAAACTGTACACCTGTTGATTGACGGTTGAGAGGCGGGACCAAAGAGCCAGAGCTCAACCCCCGCAAGCACAACTAGGTGAGTACAACTAGGTGAGTACAGTTGACAGTTGAGAGGCGGGCCGAAAGAGCAAAGCTCAACCCCCGTAAAATACAACTAAGTGAATACACACGTATCCACCCCACTAACACACCGGCACCAATCAACACCCCAGCCCACTCACACACGTAGTCCTCCTTCCCCCTCACCAACACTGTCCTCATCCTTCGCCTTCACCAACACTGTCCTCATCCTTCGCCTTCACCAACACTGTCCTCATCCTTCACCCTCACCAACACTGTCCTCATCCTTCCTACCCTCACCAACACTGTCCTCATCCTTCCTACCCTCACCAACACTGTCCTCATCCTTCACCCTCACCAACACTGTCCTCATCCTTCGCCTTCACCAACACTGTCCTCATTCTTCACCCTCACCAACACTGTCCTTATCCTTCCCCCTCACCAACACTGTCCTCATCCTTCCCCCTCACCAACACTGTCCTTATCCTTCACCCTCACCAACACTGTCCTTATCCTTCGCCCTCACCAACACTGTCCTCATCCTTCACCCTCACCAACACTGTCCTCATCCTTCACCCTCACCAACACTGTCCTCATCCTTCGCCCTCACCAACACTGTCCTCACCCTTCGCCCTCACCAACACTGTCCTTATCCTTCACCCTCACCAACACTGTCCTCATCCTTCACCCTCACCAACACTGTCCTCATCCTTCGCCCTCACCAACACTGTCCTCATCCTTCGCCCTCACCAACACTATCCTCATCCTTCCCCCTCACCAACACTCTCCTCATCCTTCACCAACACTGTCCTCATGCTCCCTCACCTTCCACAAGGAACACCAACACTCACACGGAGCTTCTCGATGACGATGTCTGCCGTGGAGGGCCTCCGGTCCTCGGAGACATCGTCAGGGACAGAGAGGTAGGAGACGCTGGTGACCTCCACGGGCTCGGGAGGGCCGCCACTCGTCTTGAGGCTGCTTATCCCACCTCCGTCAGTGCCTCCGTCTCCGCCGTAACCGTCGGCCTCCGCCTCCACCAGCTCCTCGTCGAACATCCCCCTTGACTTCTGCGGCGCTGTCGCCTTCATCTGTCGAGGAGGAGGTGGTTAGTGGGGTAGTTCATGGCGGTAGTTAATGGCCAACAAGCTTTGTTTGGGTTGGCGGGGGAGGAAAATTAAATGTGCAGGGAAAGAAGTAGGGTGTGGAAGGGGAAAAACACGCAGCGAGGGGGAGGAAGGGCGTGAGAGAGACCAGTACTGGAGAGAGAAGGGGAATTAAGGAGACGGGTGAGGGGACGTGGAAAGGAAGACCATCGCACTGTGAGAAACAAGAGGAGAGAGGAGTGGGAGAGGGAGAGTTGCGTGTACTGGAGCATGGAGATGGCTCAGGGGAGGAGGGCGCGGGTTACTAGTACTGGGGAAGAAGTAAGATGACCCCGGTCAAATGGGAAGGTGAGGGGGCGGGTCGAGGAGGAAATGTGAGATTAGAGAGACAAGGTAGACCTATAGAGAACACGGAAGCGAGAAGCAGGATCTTCTTGAGGTTATCTTGAGATGATTTCGGGGCTTTTTAGTGTCCCCGCGGCCCGGTCCTCGACCAGGCCTCCACCCCCAGGAAGCAGCCCGTGACAGCTGACTAACACCCAGGTACCTATTTTACTGCTAGGTAACAGGAGCATAGGGTGAAAGAAACTCTGCCCATTGTTTCTCGCCGGTGCCTGGGATCGAACCCAGGACCACAGGATCACAAGTCCAGCGTGCTGTCCGCTCGGCAGACCGGCTCCCCTTTATAAGGATACAAATCCCTTTTTAGGATACAAAAACCTGCTTCAAAAAATAAAAACAGAAGAGGGACGCACAACATAGTCCGCAAAGAGTGATCTCGACGCACGAAACAAAAACTTTTTGAACATTTCCCCGTCTCAAACGACCTTTATTTCGGATAAATATTTATACTTCGCCTTGGGTGTCCGTCCATCGTGATTTTTGAGGGACATTCAGCTACTTGTGGGGTTCATCAATTTTAATAACTGGTTCGCGATCTCCTATACCCACCTCCATAGTAAAAAACATAATTATTGAAAGTCTTTATTTACCTACTTCACTTTGTACGTATGTAGTAAATCACATATTACCAACAATACTCTAATGATAACGATTCGAACCTGAGCCGCTAGTGCCTGACCCACTACCAAGTCCAGTACTGTCCCGTAGGTGCGGGACCGGGACGTCCACCTCTCGAGGGTCGTGCGGCCCAGGCTCTGCTTCAGGAGGCTGTGGTCGTTCATACCCTCGATGGGGTGGTTCTTCTCCGGCCCTGACCACGGCGGTCTCCGGGGATGGAGGTCCCTGTGCCTTTCTTCACCACCTTCGAGGTCAACCCCGGAACTCACAGTTCCTGCGACGGCGCTGGAACCAATCGTATTGGCGTATGCCTTTCCATTGGAGACTTTCGGCGCCGTGGAGAGGGGGGACCTGCTGCCTGGGTAACAGCTTCTTCCCCGAATCAACCTACCCTGGCTTTGCGCCCTGGTGAGGCCACTCCAGACCGACAACCAGAGCGCAACTCCATAGTCTCCTGAGACTGATGGATGCCTACTACTACTGTACCCACTACCAAGTCCAGTACTGTACCCACTACCAAGTCCAGTACTGTACCCACTACCAAGTCCAGTACTGTACACACTACCAAGTCCAGTACTGTACCCACTCTGCCATCACAAGGCAAGTCTTAAAACCTACTAGCATCCTACACCCGGTTACGCCACCTGTTTCATACAGACAGATCTTCTTCCATCAGTTCCTTGATCATGCTGCACTTTGTGGGATGCTAAAACACGTATCTGCTTTAAGCAATTTATTTACACAATCAAAGGGAAATAAAGAATGACACAATAAATAATATTAATATAAGTTTTGTGTGGGAGCCGTGGAATGAAATGTGTGTGTGTGTGTGTGGAGCCGGAGGTGTATATATATATATATATATATATATATATATATATATATATATATATATATATATATGTATATATATATATAACTGAAAACTCACACTCCAGAAGTGACTCGAACACATACTGCCAGGAGCACACTGCTGGCGTACAGGATCCCTTAACCACTCGACCAACACGACCGGACAAAAGAGGATGGTAGCCGAGGCTATTTCCATTCCCCCGCCGGCACTCGGTTGGTAATCTTGGGCATGGTATTTTATCAAATCACCTCATTCTTTGGGGCACACGCGAGGAACACAAATGCGAACAAGCCTGAATGGTCCCCAGGACTATATGCAACTGAAAACTCACACCCCAGGAGTGACTCGAACCCATACTGCCAGGAGCACACTGCTGGCGTACAGGATCCCTTAACTGCTCGACCAACACGACCGGACAAAAGAGGATGGTAGCCGAGGCTATTTCCATCCCCCTGCCGGCACTCGGTTGGTAATCTTTGGCATTGTATTTTATCAAATCACCTCATTCTTTGGGGCACACGTGAGGAACACAAATGCGAACAAGCCTGAATGGTCCCCAGGACTATATGCAACTGAAAACTCACACCCCAGAAGTTTGTATTTTTTTTTTTAATTACAATTTTGCCTAGTCTCTCTCTCCGCTTTCAGCGCCTGGAAGAAACACCGTAAACAAAATAATTTAAAACGCCCAGCTCTCCCGTTTCCTTTCTCAGAGAGAGAGAGAGAGAGAGAGAGAGAGAGAGAGAGAGGTGGCAGTTGGTAGTTACTATTCGTAATTCATTGGTTACCACTTAATTAGTTATCACCTGCCAGTTACTAATCATGTCGTGTGGCACGGATGCGAGCGGCAGCGGGAGTGGCCAGAGGCGGCAACTATGGACCAGAGAGACACAATACTCACCATGATGTAAGAGGGACCAGCTGAATAATCTTGTACGGCTGTGGCGTGTCTCAGGGTCGGCGCCTCCCTGCCGACATCTCCCTCAGTCTGTCGCTTGCCGCCACTTCCCACTGGGGCGTCAGGCGCATGTGGAAAATGCTGACTTACCAACTTTTCGAACTTGGAGACGTGGGAGTCGTTGCTGGGACGTGTTTTGTCAACTTCTTCTCCGACTACAATATACGAAGGTTCGGAAGCGTTAGGATGGTCAATCCGGTACCGTCTCGCTATGTCCTGGAAATTTCCGTAACTCTTTTCACCTGGACTTTTCATGTCCCTGATTACTTCGGCATCCAGGACCTTTTGGATGAAGCTCGTCATGGTGCGGTTGTCCTCTTGGAGTGATTCTTGTGTGCCCATCCGAAGTCAAACTTCGAGGGCCCGCTCATGGGCCGAATTCCAATACTGCGCTGTTCTCCCTCACTCGGTTCTCCAAGGGCAGCCTCTCGGAACTAGCAGGACTGCTCTTCCTGAAGCTGTGCTGCCTCATATAGCGCCCAGAGCGGTCCGTAGGCACGGGCAAGCGGTCAGGGCAGTGAAGCAGACTACACTAGCTTCAGCACTGACACAGCAGACCACTCTGACTTCAGCACTGACACAGCAGACCACTCTGGCTTCAGCACTGACACAGCAGACCACTCTGGCTTCAGCACTGACACAGCAGACCACACTAGCTTCAGCACTGACACAGCAGACCACTCTGGCTTCAACACTGACACAGCAGACCACTCTGGCTTCAGCACTGACACAGCAGACCACTCTGGCTTCAACAGTAACTGTAGGAGAGTGCACCAGTCCAGTCCGTATGACACAATGCTACTGAGCTTGACTGTTAATCCTAAAGTGGCGTGCGAGCGGCAGACCTCCAGGAAAGACGATCATGTCTTACACGCTCGAACCAGGAATGCTACCGGCGCACTGATCCACATGACATATCCACCCAAGAGATGGCAAATGTCTTTCTGGTATCTCTGACGTCAAACGCGAAAGAGCCAATTGGAGAGTGTGGATGCTGCTGGTGACTGAAAGGTTGTTCAATAATTGACGTACGATCGCGCTGACGTCACTGGTATATTGGCCAACCACCTTGGTTAATAAATAAACGCATTGGGTTGAACAAAATAGCAATTAGATCTAAAAATGGATATTATATTGTTAATGTCAGTTACAAGTTTAGCTCAGAGCCTGGTAGAAGGGGAAGGGGAACTATGAGAAAAAAAGCACCAAGCCGTTACGACTATATAACACTTGGAAGGGATCAGGATAAGGATTTGGGATGGGATCCATGCATGGGTTCCCAAGGACTGGTGCCAAACCCCTTGGACGGTCGGGGATTGAACGCCGACCTGCATGAAGGGAGACCGTCGCTCTACCGTCCAGCCCAAGTGGTTGGGCAGAGACGATATTAGGTACTCATTGAAGTCTTTTTTTTATTAATGAGGTTGTCTTTATTTTTATCCTATCTTTATTTTTACCTTATTTATATTTTACCTTCTTTTATCTTATCTTTATTTTTATCTTATCCTTCCATGTACCGTTTCGCTAAAACAAAGATATAGAGATAAATATAGATAAATTATAAAGATAAAGATAATATTTATCTTTACATTTTTTATCTTATCTATATTTTATCTTATCTATATATTTATCTTTATCTTGTATATATCTTTATTTTTATTTTATCTTATTTTTTATTTTTATCTTTTTTATTTTCTCTTATTTTTATTTTATTTATTTTTATTTTATCTTTATTTTCATTATTTTTCTTTATCTTTATTTTTATTCTTATCTTTATCTGTATTGTCATCTTATCTGTATTCTCATCTTTATCTGTATTCTTATCTTTATCATTATTCTTATCTTTATTTTATCATTATTCTTATCTTTTATTTTCATCTCTATTTTCATTTTATTTTTCCTGGCATATTTAGTAATCCTGTCAGAACTCACTCAAGTTTGCCAGAAGCGATTTTCCGTTTCTATATCCATGCTGCCTTTTTGTCACGTGGTGATGTCCGGTGATCCATCATTCTCAACCTGATTACTTTCTGCAGCACTCTACACTGAATACTCGTCTGTAATTTAGTGCCTCGTTTCTATAACCTTTTTAATATGGACGGATGAGGTAGGGTGGCAAGGTTGACAGTGGTGGCGGAGTGCGACAGTGGTGGTAGGGGTTGGACAATGGTGGCGGAGTGCGACAGTGGTGGTAGGGGTTGGACAATGGTGGCGGAGTGCGACAGTGGTGGTAGGGGTTGGACAATGGTGGCGGAGTGCGACAGTGGTGGTAGGGGTTGGCAATGTGGCGGTGCGACGTTGGTAGGGGTTGGACAATGGTGGCGGAGTGCGACAGTGGTGTGGGGGTTGGATAATGGTGGCGGAGTGCGACAGTGGTGGTAGGGGTTGGACAATGGTGGCGGAGTGCGACAGTGTGGTAGGGTTTGGACAATGGTGGCGGAGTGGGACAGTGGTGGTGGGGTTTGACAATGGGGCGGAGTGACAGTGGTGGTGGGGTGGATGGGACAGTGGTGGTTCCTTTCAGGGAGTGCTCGTGGAGGTGGTGGAGGCAGGCCCTAAAGCTCACCCCTTTTAGACTCAGCTCCTAGTAAATATTTTCAAGCTGCGCTAGGCTAAGGGACGCGGCCAGCGGCGGCAGCCCCGGGATCTGCACCATTACAGTTTAGGTGTTTAGGCGCTCTGTACCCGTGTTGTACACTACCTTATATATCCTTACAGAAGCAGTGGATTGGGTATCAGAGTTGAGACGGATTCCAGATTGTGTTACTTTTCAGCATATCATGTTCCATGGGTAAGGTATGTGCGTCTGGGAGACCCGTGACGCTGGGTCTGGCCGTCCTGCTCCAAAGATTTTCTCATATCCTTAACATATATATATAGATATATATATATATATATATATATATATATCTATATATATATATATAGATATATATATATAGTAGAATGCCCCCCCATGTAGGAGACTTCCTGCTGACAGTACCCATGTCGGCAACGGGCACGCGTCTTGATCCAGAATCCTTCGTGTAGCAGTGGCCCTCCGCCCTGGTGCCCCAATTCACGCTGAATACAAGTATATTTGCAACAGGGTGGAAGCAGACCATATGGACAGCATGGGTTGCATTGTGGAAACTCCAAGGGATGGCATGCAAGACACAACGAGGTCAATGACATCAGGAGAGCCATGTCTCCGCTCAGTGCCCAGCGAAGAGGAACCTCGCATCCTAGGGGACCAAAACCCGGATGACCCCATATTTCGCCCTGATGGCATCACTAATACCCCTGGAACCCTTGGAAAAGGGGCAAACAGTTGGTGTGGACTACACATGTGTTCCACCCAGCTGACACATCACTTCGGTGCTGATCAAGCAGGTGGGGCCGCCAACCACAGAAAAATAGCAAAATCAGTCAAATACAGGCGATTGGAAGGTCAATATACCTTTGTTTCCGTAGCGTCTAAGATGCATGGCCCCTGGGGTAGGACAAGAACTTGTGCTGTACTGTGTTGTGCTGTACTCTGGGTACAGCACAAGAATATCTTCCAATATTCCTGAGTGTATGAAGTAATTACAGAGCTCAAAGTACCTCACACCATTTGGTCTGATTTTTTTTTTAATTTTGCCCCGAGGGCGAGTTTATTGGGCAGCGCCACTCATCTTGTGAGTGGACATACCGCCATAGCAGCATGTACACACTCCCCATAGGAAGAAAACCGCTGGTTTGTTCATCCTGTCACTTGTACCCAGACACAGCTGGGACTTGCTTAACTGTCTCAAGTGAACAGCTCCTCAAACAAGAAGATTAACATCTATCAACCCTTAAAAGCTTACGTTATCTTGCGGGTGCAAAATGGGGAAATCTTTTAAGAACAGTATCAATATTTGACAAATAGTGTTTTCCTAACTCAAACAATGTCTGAAGTTACTTATAACAGGGCGATCACAGATACAGTGTTGGAAAGTATGTCCCAGCTCTTGTTCACATAGTTTACAATCATTGGAATGTTCACCATTGGAGGTTCATTACCTGCAGCCACCTGCCATAGATATCGATATCCCAGCCTAATTCTGGCAATTACAATGTCACACTGTCTAGTGGATGTTTTATGCTGCCCGTACATATAATTCTCGGTTCTAAACAAATGTCATAGCTCTTTATACTCGAGCTTTCTGGCCATCGTGTGTTAGTAACTGTTCTTCTGTCCCTAATTTCCTGAAATATTGCGGCTTTTACAGCAGCGATTGGAATGCCCATATTCCACTCAACTTCAGGCTTATCACATACAGATTTAGCTGACTCGTCTGTATCATCATGCTGGACAACACCTGTGTGAGATGGTATCCATACAAATGACTCTGAAACTCTTGCCCTTTGCATTAATAATGTTGTTTATAATAGATATTGCAACATTCCTAGTGTCTATTTTGCATGTTTGATTTTTAAGGGCCTGAAGAGCTGACTTTGTATCACAGAAAATTACTCCTTCACTGTTCTTCAGTGCGTTAGTGGCAAGTTGTAGTGAAGCTAATTCTGCATGTGTGGAGCTAAGCCAGTTATTCAGTCTCACTTATGGTCTGTGTGCGTATGTTGTCTTTGTATATTCTACAGGCTGCTGCAGTGCGACACTTTGACATTTGTACAGACCCATCAGCATAAGCATAGTGCTCGTGAAGCCGTAAGTTATAAATTAGTCAATAGTTCCAAGTGTTGTTGCTTTAGGAGTGTTGTGTTTTCCTTACACTTCTTGCTGATGGACGTGTTAGACACTTGTATTTCAGGTACTATATATTGGGATATCATTGGCTATTACATATAAACAATTTATACACCCGAAAGTATATTTCTCTAATATTTGAATTCATTCCGAATAGTTCTTCAGGCACTACATGTGTAGAGATACGTATTTAAGTAAGGTATATAGTGTTTCCGTCTTGAAGGATCGACGTTTCCCAAAAGCAGCTTGACACTAGTACCTAGCAGCAACTTAAACTGGAAATAGGATATCATATTTAACACGCGCGGGCACGTCCCACACGCAACTACCCCCCCCCCACACCCACAGGGGGGGCCTCGCGGCTGAGTGGACAGCTTTCAGGTCGTAGTTCTAAGGACCCGGGTTCGATCTCCGGAAGAGGCAAAAACAAATGGGCAGAGTTCTTTCACCTTGGTGCCCTGTTTACCTAGCAGTAAGTAGGTACTTAGGAGTTATAGCTGCTACGGGCTACTTCCTGGGGGTTTGTGTGTGTGTGTGTGTGTGTGGTGTGTGTGTGTGTGTGTGTGTGTGTGTGTGTGTGTGGTGTGTGTGTGGTGTGTGTGTAAGGAAATATATGTAGTAGACATAATAGAGGAAAAATAAGTTGTTAGGAAGGCGGGGTCCAAGAGCTAATAGCTCGATTCTGCAGATACAAATAGTAATAGAGTACTACGGACCAGTAGCATCAGTGTCTTCATTGCCCAACGGAGCCCCCCCCCCCCCTGGTCAGTTCAACCCTTCACACATGCACTCTAAATATTGATGACATCGTTCCTCCGCTCCAGTACCTGCAGTGTCATTGCACAGTCAGCGGTGCCATACGTCATGTATGATCCTACATAATTCTCTATATGGAAGTATATCCATACTCACTCGTGGATGTATACTTGTATATTAACTGTTGGTTACTGTATTCAGTGGCCGTTGGTCACTGTATTCAATTGTAAGGTTACGT
>WNGS01109635.1:12630611-12641317 GCA_020271785.1 Procambarus virginalis | reverse complement strand
AGGAAAATACTGTATGGGTTATACTCATGAAACACCTTAAACTGACTTTGAAGTTAACTAACATTATATGGGAGTGTGTCAGCACTGAACTGACCACCCGACCTCCTAAAGTATCCTAGTTTAATGCTACTACATGCTTTTATATGATATATATTATATATAGATTATAGTATATATAGCTATAATATATATATATATAATATATATATATATATATATATATAGATATATAGTATATAATATATATAATATTGTCGTACCTAGTAGCCAGAACGTACTTCTCCAGCCTACTATCAAGGCCCGATTTGCCTATAAGCCAAGTTTTCATGACATTAATTATTTTTGACTACCTAACCTAACTTTCTCAGCTACCTAACCTAACCTAACCTATAAAGATAGGTTAGGTTAGGTTATGTGTAGGGTTGGTTAGGTTCGGTCATATATCTACGTTAATTTTAACTCCAATAAAAAAAAAATTGACCTCATACATAATGAAATGGGTAGCTTTATCATTTCATAAGAAAAACAATTGTGAAAATATATTAGTTCAAGAAAACTGGCTTATTAGGCAAATCGGCTCTGCATAGTAGGCTGAGAAGTGCGTTCTGGCTACTAGGGACGAACATATATATAATATATATATTATATATATATATATATATATATATATATATATATATATATATATATTTGTACCTAGTAGCCAGAACGTCGTACTCAGCCTACTAGGCAAGGCCCAATTTGCCTAATAAGCCAAGTTTTCCTGAATTTATATATTTTTCAATATTTTAACCTTATGAAATGATAAAGCTATCCATTTCATTATGTATGAGTTAATTTTTTTTTAATTTGAGTTAAAACTAACGTAGATTATATGACCGAACCTTAACCAACCCTACAAACCTAACCTATCCTTAATAAACAAACCTAAACTAAACCAGCGTTAAGTCAGAATTTATGTTATTAATTAATAATAATAATTCAAATAAAACTAATTGGAAACAATTTTTTGAAAATAAAAAAATCTCTTTTTATAGGCAAATCGGCTTTGCATAGTAGGCCAATTCAATTCAATTTCTTTCTTTAATATGCAACCCATACCCATCCCGTGGGCGGTTGGTGTAAAGGATTACAGAGGCACATAATCGGTTCAGGAACTGAACCCTCTAGTTCGTTTAGCTAAGCAAATAACAATGTTTGACGCTAGATACAAAATTATCAATGTTGTGTACACATGTACACACCCTCATATACATACATGTACATATATATATACGTATACACATATACATACACATACATAGTCAATCACTCACACAATTACACACATCAAGAATCTTTGTGTCACAAGTGACACAAAGAGGTGTCCAAGTGACACTACAAGAGGCTCACAAAAGTCACTATACAAGGCACTTTACATCTATAGTGAGTCACACAGTTACTAGTCTTGCTGCACACCACCCCAACTGGGCGGCAGCTTTACAGTCATGTGCATGCATTACCGACAGTACGCAAATTTTGGATACTTCGCTAAAATTTCGGGCAGCACATAATTGTGAATGAAGTACTTACACATTTCTTGGACACTATTGATGGTGTTATCTCTAAATTCCGCAAATTTTTTCACATTCAATTATATAATGACGCGAAGTATGCAAGTAGTTCTGCTGACAGAGTTTACATTTAGTCAAATCTACATCAGCAGATGTTACACAACTCCCAGAGGTACATAGTAGGCCGAGAAGTGTGTTCTGGAGCTGTGAGTTAAGCATGTATGGCCAATACGCAAACCTTGCCAGAGACGTTTCCCACTGCCGACTACGGTGGTAACCATAACCTTTGTATCTTTCTCTACACAAGGGAATGACCATAAAGTGACAAAGAGGGATGAAGAGCAACATGCTTTCGAGTAAAAGTCATAGCACAAGTCTTAGTTGCAGAGAACTTGAAGCCACGATTGGTGGCCAAGATGACACAGCACCAATCGCAAGTTAATCCGCCGTTGAAGGAGAGGCAAATCACCACCTTGACAGCAAAGAGAAAGATCGTCAACATAAACAGCGGACAAGATGCCAGAAGGAAGGGAGGAAAGAAGACCATTGAGGGCAACCAGAAAAAAAGAGTAGTGCTCAGAACACTACCTTGGGGTACACCTTCGTACTGCCGAAAAGAGGGCAGAGTGGCACCAAGCCTGATTCTAAAGGAACGACGAGAAAGGAAGCTTTAGAGGAAGAGAGGGAGATTACCACAAAGGCCAAAAGAACGAAGCTGGGACAGAATATGCTATCTCCAAGTTGTGTCATAAGCTTTTTCCAGGTAAAAAAAGACAGCAACAACGGAGGTCTCCGCAGCAAAAGCAGTACGAATACAGATCTCCAAGTTCACCAGGATATCAGTCGTGCTGCGGCACTTGCAAAAACAGAATTGAGAAGGAGAGAGGTGGTGATGGTGTTCCAAGAACCACATCAGACGAGCGTTTACCATACGCTCAAAGAGTTTGCAGACACAACTCGTGAAAGAAATAGGGCGGAAGTCCTTAGAAGATGTCCCGAGAGACCCCGGTTTCTGAATGAGGAGTACAATGGCATCGAGCCAGTCCTCAGGGACTGACGACGACTCCCAGACCTGGTTATACAGACTCAGTAAATACTGAGACGTGCAAGGAGGGAGATGGCGAAGCTACTCAATGAATGTCACCTGAGCCCACTGCCGTAGATCTGCAGAGGACCAGGGCAGACTGAAAGAAGAGAAGAGAAGAGAAGAGAAGAGGGAGGGAGGGGGGATCGTTATAGGGAAGGCGGAGATGAATGCGGAAATTTAAGGAACGAGATTCAAGAACAGGCTTACGAAGGAAGGAAGGATTGAGGAAGATGAGAACCAGAGCTAACAGTAGAAAAGTGGGAACCCAGTTCGGTCGTGACCTTCACTGGGTCTGTCACAAGAGTATCACGGAGGTGGAGAACCATTGAGACATTTGGAACGAATTTACTGGCAATCTTGCTATCTTCTTCCAGATCTGCGACAGAAGAGTACTGGATGTAATGGTGGAAACATAAGGTAATTATCAAAAGAAGGCACCAAACCGGGAGGTGGAAACATAAGATTTCCAACTCTCACGTTTAGCTGTACGGATGGTCCTACGGGACATCGCACTTGTCTTCCAAAACAAAAGAATCAGCCATCTGCTGGCGTCGGTGTTTCTTCCAGGCTGCACGCTAACAGAGGACAGCCCAAGCACAGTTCGTATTACACCAGGGAACGCACTTCCGTGTGCCCGGGGAGGAAGAGCGAGGAATAGAGCGGAGGGTAGCGTCAAAGACGGTGTCAAGAAAAAGGAGGAGGGCGCGAGGAAGAGGCAGAGAGGAGAGGTCAGAGAGAGTAGCACGGAGGGTGAATAGGTTCCAGTCAACCTTGGCAAACTGCCACCTAGAGAAGGAGAGGGGAGGGTGAAAAGAAAAAAAAGGAAACAAGGATGGGGAAATGGTCACTGTTATAGATGTCATCAAGAACCCGCCACGTGAAATCTAAATAAAGGGACAACAAGCAGAGAGAAAGATCAAGACAGGAAAGGGTGCGAGTCCGAGAGTCCACATGAGTGGGCTCACCAGAATTCAGAAGAGACAGGGAAGAAGAGAGGACGAACGGTTCGAGAAGGCGACTTCGTGTGTTTGTCAGAACATCACCCCAGAGGGTATGTTGACAGTTGAAATCACCCAACAGGAGCACCGCCTCTGGCAAGGGTCAGGAGATGCTTAAGATCAGAAGGGAGTGGGCATTTGGGGGGGGGGGATTTGGGGGGGGGGGGAAATAAATGGAACAGACTGTATACCATTTACGCACAAACATGGGCAGCAGAACAATGGATAGGCGATGGAAAAAGTAGGGGGACGAAGATAATATCAGAACGAATCAAGAGAGCCGTAGAGTTATGGGCCCCAGCAAGAACTGGGGGAAGGGGGTTGAAAGAAAGGAATAACTCCAAAAGTGATCAGTATGAGCACCAAAATTGGCTCCTGGAGACAAACACAAAGTGGTGAAAACTGTGTAATCAAAAGTTGGAGTTCATGGAAGTTGGCATAAAATCCATGAATATTCCACTGAAGAATAGACATTATCAAAAGCGAAAGGACAGCAACAGAAGAACAATGAAGAAACAAAAGTAAAGAAGAACACAGTATATTAATAAGATCAGGGTCAGTAAAATCAGGGTTAGGGGGCATGGGTAAACTTAGTAAGGATGGACAGAAGGGAGCAGGCAGACAGACCAGAGGCGGACTGACGGGATCCGGAGAATGACGAGACAACCTAGAGGGGCAGTCAAGGACAGGAGTAGGAAGAAGGGGGATAGAAACTAGGGAGTGCACCTCAGCAAGGGCAGAAACCGAGGGAAATCAGGGGCTAAAGAAACCTCCATAGCCGGGACAGGGAGGCCCGACCACTGAAATGGGAGAGGACGTAGCGATAGAGTCAGAGGTGGGGGTTGCGGAAGAAAGCGATGCCTTCTTACCCGCTGGGAAGGAGGGAGAGGGGCCAGGCTTACGTTTCTGACTCAGAGAGACAGGTGTTCCAGCAACAACGTACTGGACGACAGACTCAATGGTTTCAACAGAAGAAGAACGAGGGCAAACAACATGAAGATTGCTGGGAGGATGATGGACAACAGCCTGGACAGACAGGCGGTGTGGAGGGCCAAGAGACTGGGGGGAGGGTTGGGAAGAAGGATTGGGGGGAGATGGGAAAGAAGACACAGGAGACATGGCAGAATGGATAGGAAGGGGGGAAACTCCAGATGGAAAACCAAGAGGGAGACCCTTCGGGACAGAACATAAAGGAACAAGGGAGGAGGCGGTGAGCGTGTCAGGGTCCAAGGCCTGGAAACGGTTGTGTGACTGAGGAGGGTGGGAAGGACGAGAAGAGGTAGAACGCAACACGCCAGTGAAAAGGTGGAGACAGCGGACTTGGTTTCTCGCTTCAGGAAAAGCCAAACGATTCTGGTGTTTCATGTTGAGGACGGCTTTCTCAAGCTTGTAATGTATACACGTGCGGGAGAAAGTAGGATGGGCCTCCCCGCAATTGAGGCAGCAGGCCTGGGGAGAAGAGCAATCTGTTTTAGAGTGGTCATCGCCCCCACACATGGGGCAGAGACAAGACTTGAGCATTTGAGGGAACCATGCCTGAACTTCCAGCACTTATTACAAAGCCTAGGAGAGGGGATGTACGCCTGAACGGAGCACCTGGCAACAGCAAGAATGATAAGAGGGCGGAAGGGTCCTACTATCAAACGTGATTTTCACAACTCGAAAGGGCGTTGTGATTTTCACAACTCGACAACGACCACGAGGGGTCAAGTGAACGTGTCCGCCCGGAGGACAGGATGGCCTTGGGCTTTGGGATATGTTTAGTATCCTCATGGCAGTCTTTTAGGTCCCGAACACGAGGTGCAACATAGTGCGGGAGAACAGTGCCAACACTAGCATTTAACCAAGCGTTTTTGGAGACCCGAACAGGAGTCTACCCAATGCAGGACAATGTGGCTAAGTGGGTAGCTGCATCCTGAGAAGGAGCAGCGATGACACGTGTACCAAAACGGATGGGGTTAAAAGTAACAGAGGCATCTACCGAATCAACAAGGTGTATATGGAGGGAGATATCGTCAGATGGTGTAGAATCCAGATGGAGATCAAAGCATTTAGCCCACGAAGCAGGACAAAACAAGGCGTTGAACGTATTAGTATGGGAAGGGATCGTGCGAGTGCAGCTGTGGCAGCATTGAGAACTCCCAGAGAGAGGGGTTTAAAAAGCACAGTAGTCACAATGAGTGACTGAGCCGTGCCAGGGGACAAGGTGGTCACCACTGGGGGCTTGGGACTTGACCCAACCACAGAGGAGGGAGGGGAGCCGAGTGGAGTAGTCAGGAGAGTCAGAGGGGGAGATAGGTCTGGGCCCAATGTAGCGAGGGCTAAAGAGCCCGGTCTTCCATCACAGTCCAACTCAGGGACTTGGTCGCCCACCTCATGAGCCTGAGAAGTCATAAGATTAACAGTATTCAGTGACATGAAAATGAGAGGTAATACTTTCATTCACGAATGTGCCCCCGTACCCACCACAGAGCCACAATTAGAGGATAAGACATCCAACAAGAGACAGGTCTTGCCAGGGGGCCCCCCTTAGGGGGTGCGTCGTGAGTATACTCCCCACAAACGCAACCTTAAGAACTGTCAGTCCGTCGAGATCGGGTTCAGTGACTAAAGGAGTGACAATAAAAATGCCCCCTCGCTTGCGACATTGGGTACCACAGTTCTACGGGTGAGAGAGTATGCCTCCCCAAACACCTGGGCGTCAAAACAGAAGTCCAAAACAATAATCAAGACTGGCAAAAGGTCGGCAGGAAATGACAATTAGAAAGGAGAAGAGGGGGGGGGGAGAAAAATGAAACACAAGGAAAAGGAAAAGATATCTGGCAAAATTGAAGACAGCAGCAGGAGCATAAGGCTTCAAAAGGACAGAGGACTGACCCATGGAGCATTGCACTCCGGCAGTCGCCCACCAAGTGCCCTCACGACGACAACGGGCCAGAAAGGGGCCATTGCAGCCCAAGGAAAGTGTATGAGCCCCTTCATGATATTACTGCATCCACGTGGAATGTCCCTACCATGACAAGGCAGCAGCTATGAGGGAGTGTTTCAGCTTAGCTGGTTGATGTAATCCTGAAATAGCTTCTATAGATTAACCTGGGAAAACAAAACTAGTAAAGTTAATTTGCATTTAATGTCCTTATACAGGTTTAAAATGTTAAAATATACAGTATCTGTCAATTGTTATTAACTATATTACTAACAATAATTTTAGATAATCGAGTCATTTATATTTGCATATGAAATATAAAAACTGTGACCAGAATACACTGAAAATATAACAATTTCTCAATGATATTTTTTATCTAATAAAACTACAATTGAATATTAATTTAAGCTAAATAATTTTAATTAAAGACATAAGATTGGGCACTAATGTAAAAAAGAACAAATTTGTCCTGGAAAGCTTTAACAGTTGTAGCATTTAATAAAAAATTAAAATTGCACAGTATATAATTGCAAAAATTAAAAAATACAAATATATTGCAGCAGAATGAACAACCAAGATATATGTATATATATTGATGCCTAATTGCACTTTTAATTTTTGTCTTTACGACAAAGGTAAATACAGCAAGCACAAAACACTACTGTTAAAATATTTAACAAGTGTCAACAGATTATACTCCTATTTTTACCGGTATGAACTCAACTGAATGGACATCAAACTTGCTACTGTACAAATATTTAATAAACCGAACAATTATTTAATTCCTTGGCATCAATCATGATTGAGGTTATGCTATAATATATGGTCAGTTTAGTAGAAGGTAATTGGAAGGAGAAAGAAAACAAAACGTGGTGTTAATGCAAACATTGCATACTACAGCATATGGAAATGTATAATGTCACTTAACATTGAAAAAGCTAATCGACATTTGTTTTTAGGCTTTGAATTTTCTACACTTCCATGATCAGCAAGTCCAAACTATTAGAGTGAAAATTACCTACATTCCTGCTTACACACAAGAACTGGTTCTGACAGAATAACTAAAAGTGTACAGTATCTGTTTCATGGCTAATGTGCTTACAGGAAACATCAATCACATGCAAGTTAAGCTGCAATTAAAATTATGCTACAATCAAAACAACCTTATTAAAAGTATTTCAATAAAATGTATTATCAAAATGATCAATCTAGTGCCATAAACAACTTGTAATATACCCATGGGGCCAACCAATGAGTGCTACTTGGCAAGATTTTTGAAGTACAAAAACTTCCCTATTTTGTCTTGGTCAAATTTGTGAAAATCAGCAGCTGCTGTATTAAGGTGGCTATCATGAAGGTATTAATGCTGGATTCAGATAAATTAGTTTGTAATAATGAGCATAACATTATGAGTATATAAATCAACTTGAGTATTCAGGATAACAAATAAATCACAAATTACTGTACTGCACTATTATCTGCATAGGATAGAAATTATAATTTGTAAACTTAGTCTTTGACAATACTTAGAGATGCTTAACCTTTCGGCTGAAAAAAATATTTTTTCGACCGTATCCCTATATTTACCTTGAGGTTAATGCAGCCAAAAACCCAACATTGGACGTAAAGAGATGCCTCTTTCAGGAAGAACCCAGGTAGCTACCTGAAGCTACAGCATCTTGCTGACAAACTCTATGCTAATGGTCACATCAATCTCCTTAGTTCTGTTTGGCCTACCGGGGACCAGAGCCAGAACCTGCCCCCCCCCCCAGAGGGCGAGTGACAATTCACCACCCCAATAGAAAAACATACAGAATGTCTCCAAAGCTTTGCAGACAACTTGAGGGTTCAAAGGAAACAAAGCCTTGTAACTGCCAAACTGCAACAACTAGCACAGAACAAGGGAATCACTCAGACTAGCTCAAACCTTTTTAATATCGATTACCACCACCAGGTGACCTCGGCTATCTCCCACTGCTCAATTCTGGAAACTAAGGAAGAACTCACTGATAAACCTGGAAGGGAGGAGAGGGATGGAGGGAGGGAATTGGGGAACCATTGGGCTCCTCCAGAAAGAGGTTCTTTACTACATTCAATGCTGGGTTTCTGGGAAAAGCCTTCCCAGTGGCTCCTTGAAGATAACTAACCACAGAGAATGAGAACAAAACTTACCAGTGAGGAGGAGAGATGGCAGATACTTGGATGACGATAACTTAGGCCAGGAAACATGGCTCAAACACAAGACTTTTACTGAGAACATTAAATAATACCAAGGCTCTCAGAACCCTGATAGAACACCAAAACCACTGAGCCCCAATATCATCCCTGGATATGTTGGAGAAGACCGCAGCCACCGGCACATATTTGTGAACATCGTGGATCCGATGATGAACCTCAGGCTGGCTAGACCTAATGACACTTTGGATAACCTGGGAAATGTAAGCCCCCGACAAAGGGACAAAGGAAACAGGATCAACCAATAAGGCATCCACTGAGACAACTGGAGGCCCACAGTAGCAGCAAAGACACACTGACACACAATAAGCACCCTAGCACGAGCACTCGAATGAGAATGGCACGGACCAAAACGTCGTCGTCCCCAACTTCTACTCAACAAAAATGCACCCCTAGCCAACCAAATAACCATCAATCTCCAAATGACCCCTCCAGAAGCCAGCCAACTCAATTCTTTACAAGAAAATGAGAAGGCAGTAAACGAACAAACCACTCACCAGGGCCAAATGAACGGGGGGCCCCTCCACCTCCAAAGAAGAGCCTGGAGCGCCCCAACCTACAGCCAGAGGCTTTGAGAAAGACATCACAAGCCAAAAGGGAAACTGTAAACCGAGACAAGGAATGACCAAAACCCAGGTAAGAAACCAGGACAGCTCAGGAGGAGCATGAGCCAGGTGAAAAAATGTACAATACAAATTGCAGAATGACACCGAGGCAGAAGCAGAAATAACGATCACCTTTAAGTAACAAAGATGACCAATACCCATTAAGCTAACAATTTGCAAGCACGGGCTCGATAAGGTAATTCATACCAGACCAAGCCATGAGGGGATTACCAGGGGCCTGAAGGCTGCAAGCAAAGCAGGAACTCCAGGCACCATGTCGTTCGCCAGAACAGACCCCAAATGCAGCTAAAACAACAAGATATGAATCTCAACAACGGCACACAGTATAAGCAACCACATGATCCCAGTGCACCCCGCACAACCACCTTTAGGCTCCTAACCAAACACCAAAACAGAGGAATCAAAGACCATACTGCAACTCAGTGGCCTGGCCTCTAAGAGGTGATAACTGCCAGTGCAAGGGCAGTGCTAGCAGGCACACAGGGATGATAACCCTGAGCGCATGCAGTCTGAAGTGCAACAAAAACTTAGCCCTCGCATCAAGCTGGAAAAAAACATGCACGTGAAGCTAATACTAACAGTAAGGAACAACAAAAATATGACCCTGGACAAACGAAGTTCAAGGATATATTATCTTTCAGAAAACACAAAAAATTAATTGTGTTCCCACTTTGTTTGTTTTATAGTTGTAATTATTAAAAGAATACGCTTTCATTTACCATTAATCATTGTAGATCAGAAAATGGCAAATGAGGTTTTAACAAGAAGAAAACATTTACATTCATAAGAAAAGCCCTTTCTAAGCTTGTAAAATAATTCAATATGCTTATATTCATCTCGAACGCATTACAATATACAAAATGACAAACCCTAATAATGTAATCAAAATTGTATAAAGAGATACAAAGAGTTGAAGGAAAGCATAATTTCTGATGCTTGGAGCTATTAGGAGTGACATTTGATTCTATCACCACTTCTGGCAGAATTTACCTGACTTGGGGGCTTGTTTTGAGGTCAAAAGACATGATCTAGCATTACATGGTATGGGAACATTTTTCTAGGCATGTGGATGGAGATCGCTTATCATGTCTTAATTCAGTTTTCCTCGTGTAGACTGGCTGTGTCGACTTTCCCAGTGCATCCAAAAGGCTAGGTGAAATTAACAATGTAGGAACAAAATAAAACCAACTGATGGTTTAATGGAAATTCCTGATTTTTACTTAAATAAATAAAAAGAAACGTCCAATTTTTTCCATGAAAATATGGGTTGCCCAATTCTTA